>SJXQ01013156.1:0-13808 GCA_006408695.1 Aepyceros melampus | reverse complement strand
CTGATCCCATAGATGATAAATAGGATAGAAAGTCTGCAGGACTTGTCAGCTCCTCTCTCTGGTTTAACAATAGAGCTGCTGCTCATTCCTTCAGATCCCCTGTGGGTAGCCCCAACTCATAGCAAACCCGGGCAAACAAAAGCCCCAGCACAGTGCCTGCTAGCCTCTTCATGATCCTTCCTCTTCTTACTGAGACATTTTCACTGTAAGATACTTCACTAAACCCTGAGTGGGTAAGTGTCCGAATACAAAAAAACCTCGAGTGGCCAAAGCAATCTTGAGAAAGAAGAATGAAATTGGAGGAATCAACTTGCCTGACTTCAGGATCTACTACAAAGTCCTCCCTATTCTTACCTGGGCTTGAATTTCTTCCCTTTATAAGCTGATAAGAGTGTTTTCTGGGGTTTGCACATTAAATTGCTGTTGCTGTTGTTCAGTCACTAAGTTGTGTCTGACTCTTCGCAACGTCGTGGACAACAGAATGCCAGGCTTCCCTGTCCTGCGTTATCTCCCAATATGCTCAAACTTATGTTCCCTGGTAGCTCAACTGGTAAAGAATCCACCCACAATGCAGAAAACCCCGTATTGATTCCTGGGTTGGGAAAATCCACTGGAGAAGGGATAGGCTACTTACTCCACTATTCTTGGACTTCCCTGGTGGCTCAGCTGGTAAAGAATCTTCCCACAATGCGAGAGACCTGGGTTCACTCCCTGAGTTGGGAAGATCCTCTGGAGAAGGGAAAGACTACTCACTCCAGTATTCTGGCCTGGAGAACTCCATGGACTGTATAGTCTGTGGAGTTGTAAAGAGTAGGACATGAGCAACTTTCACTGATGCCATCCAACTATCTCATCCTTTATCACCATCTTATCCTCCTGCCCTCGATTTTTCCCAGCATCAAGGTCTTTTCCAATGAGTCAGCTCTTCGCGTCAGGTGGCCAAAGTATCAGAGAATCAGCTTCAGCATCAGTCTTTTCAAAGAATATTCAGAGTTGATTTCCAGTAGGATTGACCACTTTGACTCCACACTGTCCCAGGACTCTCAAGAGTCTTCTCCAGTACCACAACTCAAAATGATCAGTTCTGTGCTCAGCCTTCTTTAGGGTCCAACTCTCACATTCATTTATGACAACAGGGAAAACCATAGCCTTGACTATATGGATCTTTGTTGGCAAAGTGATGCCTCTGATTTTTAATACACTATGTAGGTTTGTCATAGCTTATCTTCCAAAGAGAAAGTGTCTTTTAATTTCATGGCTGCAGTCACCATCCCCAGTGATTTTGCAACCTAAAAATATAATATTTGCCATGGCTATCACTTTTCCCCCACCTATTTGCCATGAAGTGATGGGACCAGATGCCTTGATTTTAATTTTTTGAATGTTGACTATCAAGCCAGCTTTTTCTCTCTGCTCTTTCAACCTCATCAAGAGGCTCTTTAGTTCCTCTTTGCTTTCTGCCATTAGGGTGCTGTCACCTGCATATCTGAGGTTATTGATATTTCTCCCAGCAGTTTTGATTCCATCTTGTGACTCATCCAGCCTAGGGTCCTGCGTAATGTACTCTTCATAGACTTAAAAAAGCATGGCGACAATAACAGCCCCAACCTACTCCAGTCCCAATTTTGAACCAGTCTGTTGTTCTATGTCTGATTCTAACTGCAGCTGTACAGCTTTCTCAGGAGACAGTGGTGAACTTCCCCTATCATTGCTCCTTTCAGATATCGAGTGGTTTTTACAAATGCAGAAGGTTGAACTAAACCAAAATCAAAATTCCCAATGAGTTAATGAGACATAATTGACTGTTGTGGTATAAAACATGCAGATTTCCATGCCAGGTGTGTGAGAAGAAGGCATATCTCCATGTTGCATTCATGCACGTGAAAACTAGAAGGTTTAGTCTCAGGATGCAGCAACAGTGAAGTTTAAATGTTGCCCTAGCTGAGCCACATTATTTTGTTCGACATCTTTGAATAACCATTTAGTACACTTTAAATCATGGTAAAAGAGAAGGCTAGAGATCTCGCTCAATGATATGGCCAATTACTGAAATGAGTCAAGGTTCCTGGTGTTCACTAACAGTCCATTCAGCTGAGGGAGCTACAGTGACTGGAATGCCTGTTTATCTGTGTTTACTGCTTATCTATCCTGATTACTGAAAACACTGTGTAGTTCATTGAATTTCCCTTTTCCTTCCCACACATGACTCTTTCTCAACACTGGTCCTAGAGCAGCAGCAGGCACGGCTTTGGGTATAGGCTGCAGGGGGCTTAGTGGCACTGTGTGGAGGCACAGAGGTAGGTGGCTGAGTCTTCAGGCTGGGATCCTCTGATGTACATGGAGCTGTAGCCCTCCTTAGTATTCAGAGTGACTCTCACTCATCCTTGCTTCTTTTCATCCCTGTTTACACTCATCACAAACAGGTTCTTGGGGCTTTTTGCAGGTTCCCATCTGTACCAATGTAAAGCATAGAAAGAGCTGGAAGGGAAACTGTAGGTGAAATTGGGGCTCTCTTCTTCCTGAACCTACAATAAGGCAGCACACTGTTCCACAGTCAAGAGGCTGCTCACTCCTGTTCAGAAAAACAGTGTCAGTCACAGAAACGGATTTCTCTACAGAGTGTTCATTCTTCACATTCTCAAATATTAGAATATGGAGGTGCCCAACTACAAAATCTTCCTTCCAACGAACAACTGAAATAAGCAAAGGAAACAGCATGGTTGTTCAGTCACTAAGTCATGTTCGACTCTTTGCGACCCATGGATGAGACACACTAGTCTCCTCTGTCCTCCACTATGTCCTGGAGTTTGCTCAAACCCATGTCCATTGAGTCAGGGATGCTATCTAACAACCTCATTTCGTCTCACCTAAACAGTATAGGGTAGGTGCTAAAAGTCAAAGCAGTGCCTTCCACTTACTCAAACTTAAATTGTGGTATGAAAAGTGAAACAGGATTGGAAGGCATCTCAATGGCCAAATTCTGCCTAAATTCCCAAGAAAAGAGATGCAGCTATGGTTAATAAAGGAATATCTGAAAAGCCTCATTAACGTCTCCTACTTAGAAGTTGAACATATGGTTGGGGAGGGAATGCTAGATAAACAGTAGTGTAGTGTAGTGAAAGTCGCTTAGTTGTGTCTGACTCTTTGCAACCCCAAGACTGTAACCAACCAGGGTCTGCTGTCCATGGGATTCTTGGGGCAAGAATACTGCAGTGGGATGCCATGCCCTCCTCCAGGAGATCTTCCTGACCCAGGGATTGAACCCCCATTTCATATGTTTCCAGCATTGACAGGTGAGTTCTTTACCACTAGCGCCACCTGGGAAGCCCTGACATACAGAAGTCACCACAAATCAATTCACTTTTTTCCCTTCCAGATCACAGCAATCAGCCAACTTGCAGCAATCAGACCACTTGAAGATAAGATTGTGAGGACAAGACCACACCATTAAAAAAGCTCATTTCCTATGGAGCTTATTTCTGATAAGACTACTAATTCCTTGGTAAATTTACCCACATATTGGAGGGGCTTTGTCCAAACCAGGAAGTATATGTCTCCAACAGCAGGGAGCATTCCTTCAACTAGTAAGGCAGAATCCTGAAATCTAAAGCCATCATAATTATTTGAAATAGAGGCCAAGCCAATTGACCACTAGGTAAATTAAATAAATATTGCCTGAAGCGGCTTGCAAGGTAGAAATGTTGACATCTAGATAAAAAAATCAAAATGAGTCCAACTTAGTCTTTTATTTTAGAGTTTGAATAATGTGAACGCTAGAAACACACACACACACACACACACACACACACACTTATATAATGGGTTTCCCAGGTGGCTCAGTGATAAGCAATCCACTTGGAATGGAGAAGATGCGAGTTCGATTACTGGGTTGGGAAGATCCCCTAGAGAAGGAGATGACAACCCACTCAAGTATTCTTGCCCAGGAAATCCCATGGACAGAGGAGCCTTATATGCTATAGTCCATAGGATCACAAAGAGTCGGACATGACTGAAGCAACTTAGTATATATATAAATGTATATATATATAGTCACTAAGTCATGTCTGACATTTTGGGGACCCCATGGATGTAGCCTGCCAGATTCCTCTGTCCACGGGATATTGCAGGCAAGAATACTGGAGTGAGTTGCATTTCCTCCTCCAGGGGATCTTCCTGACTCAGGGATGGAGCCCGAGTCTCCTGTGTCCCCTACATTGCAGGTGGATTCTTTACTGGTTGAGGTGTGTGTGTGTGTGTATATATATACACACACACACACATAAAACCTTCCTGGGTCCACTTGCTCATGCAGATTGCAGTGAAGCAAAATTCAGTGTTTATCACAGGACACCAAGCAAGTAGTCCAGGCAGCCAGGACTCAAAAGGCTGGAATTCACTGATAGCCTAGTGTGTAGGTGACTATCACTGAGGATGAGTCAGATAGAGCTTTGTGACTAAACAACAACCAAGCATCACAGTGGAGAAGCAAAGACAAGGGGCACAGGGCTTGATAGGGAAACAAGCTTAGAGTGTTAAAGGAATAAAATCTCTTTGTAGCCCTTGTTTTTCCCAGCACACTATTACACAAGAAACTTACTAAGGCATCCAGCACTGTTAACTGGTGAGTGGATGATTTCCTCATTTACTGATCCTGGGGCAACTGAATCTATGGTTTGGCATTTTCTTTCCTAGTTCCCTTTAGCTTCCAGTTTAAACCAGTAATGTCACCACCACTAAGACATCTAGCCACTATGTTCTGGGGTCAAGTGCTTCTCCATAGTCCAAATCATGTTCCTAAGGAGCCCCCTAAAATGATACACTCTGGCTGGCAATAAAAGCTGGAGATGCTTTTCACAGTTAGGAGAGTTTTGGCTCATTTCACATAGATTAAAAAAATGAGACTAATGAAACCTACCTCACAGGATTTTTATATTTAAATTAGATAATGAATCTGAAATGCGTGTACTTCAATGTCCAGATGTGTGACCTATTACTGTTTGTTCTTTACTCCATATCGGTTCAATGATGGAAGTTTCTAGGAAATTTACTTTTTCTAGAGATAGTCATTATTTTTCCCTATTCCTTGGGGTCATATTTTCCTAACCACATTACACACTCAGAATACTGAAAGGACCCAGATGGAACCCTCAGATAAGGTTTTATTTTCATTAAAATTTTTATATAATTACCTATTGGATATCACATTTCTGTTGACTTTCCAAGATTTTTTCATTCTCATTATCTGTTTTCTTATTGATTTGAGGAAATTTTAACATATTCTGTTTAACATGATCTTCATCTGAGTCCTTTTTCAGAAATACATATTCCAAATATAGTTTATCAGTCTGTGCACTGACTTTCAAAACTCTTAGTAGTGATTTATAACAAACACAATTTAAAAATACATTTTCATGTTCATGAGATACTACCTTGAAAGTTTTGTCTGTTTTTTCTCTTTAAGCATTTAAAAAATATTTTACCTTGGTGGCTTCTATTGCTTCTGATGTGAAGTTAGGTATCATGCTTAATGGTGTTTCCCAGAATACAATATGGAAAGTTTCCATGGGTATTGGCAAGATTGTTTCCACTTAAATAGATTTTTGAATTTGCCTTAAGTGCATTGCAGTGAAAGTTGCAATCTTCTGCCAAAACCAAAGGAATGGACTTGCAGAATTCCTTATTCAAATTTATGGCTTTCCTCATAGCATTGCTCCTGAATAAGGAGATTGTTTTATAGGAAGTCAAGTATAGCAGTGAGTGGAAATGCTTGCTATGAGCAAAGAGGTTATTGAATGGGTAATAGAAGAGGTAGTTATAAATACCAGCTATAATCATGCGGTCATTCGCAGGAATGAGAACAATAATGCTTATGTGAATTTGTTTTTCATTTTGATATGAATATATTTATGTATTACATTAACCAATTTTAACTCCCCTCTCCCATTTGCCTGCATGTACAACATAAGATATGCTAATATAAGTCAATCTTATATCTTATTACAGCTTAGTAGTGAAGATAAAGGATTCAATGGGAGAATGTGGCTTAGCTAGAAAAGAAGATAACTTCACTCCCAAATGGATAAATGAACTTGCTATAAACTTTGCAGGATGAGGTTAGAATCTTTTGGGTTGATGAGGAATTACTGCATTATATTTGCAAGAACTGTGGTGTTGGAAAAGACTCTTGAGAGTCCCTTGGACTGCAAGGAGACCAAGCCAGTCAATCCTAAAGGAAATCAACCCTGAATATTCATTGGAAGGACTGATGCTGAAGCTGAAACTCCAGTAATTTGGCCACTTGATGAGAAGAGACACTCACTGGGAAAGACCCTGGTGCTTGGGAATATTGAACACAAAAGGAGAAGGGGGCAGCAGAGGATGAGATGGTTAGATAGCATTGCCAAATCAAGGGATGTGAAGTTGAGCAAACTCTGGAAAGTGGTGGAGGATAGAGGAGACTGGCATGCTGCAGTCCATGGGGTCACAAAAAGTCAGACACGACTTAGTGACTGAACAGCAACAATAACATTAGCAAGAAGCATAGTTTTACTTTCTTTATTCAAAAGTTGTTCAGAAATTACAGATGGATGCCAGGTTAACAAAGAGGGTACTGTAGCAGCTTTGTACTATCTAAACTAACTGGAAATATCTTTCCCAGAAAGTGCTTCCCGTATTGTTCTTGGTTAGGGTTGGCCACAAAAGAAATTTGTGTGACATTTGCAAGGTGATTGTGATGAAGCAGCCATAGGTTTTATGTTTTGGGGGTTGGTGCAGGGCTCCAGGGACTGTGGTTGTTCACTCATGTTCCTGCTGATCTGATAGCTCATCTTATTGTTGACTCATAACTCCTTCACTTCCCACCAAACCTCCTCCTCATCTTCTCTTTGTTTTGGGCCAAGTATGCAGGTAGCATGATGCCAAATGACACTCACTTCTCCTAAGCTCACCTACTACTATGAGACCTAAGGAGGTGAGACAGAGATGAGTTTTAGTGTGTCTTTGTGGTTTCCATTTACCTCATGGCTCTAGTTTGTCCTTATGAGTCATAGTTTGTCCCTGCTTTGGTCTATATCCAACTTTCTTCTTCAAATATTACTCTAGCTGACAAGCAATGAGTTCAGTCTCAACATCAGATACCAAGCTCACAGTTTTGTTACACTCTTCCACCAGATCTAGCAATTACCTGAGTTCTAATCTTTATAACTAGTTTCTTATTCCATACCACTGGTGGTTCTGCTTCTTTGATTGTACCTTCAGCAACACAAAACTAAGAACAAAGGACTAAGGAAATTATTTTTATGATGACTCCAAGTAACTATACCCAGATTTGTGATGTGAGTGTATTTTAGTGAAACTGTCACTTTTAATTATTTATGGAGCAAGTTTAGACAACTTTACACATGTTCTGTATGATTGATTTAAATTCTAAAATTCAAGAGGAGAAAGCTAACAGTAGAAAAGTACTCTGGACATCAAATAACAAGGAAGAAGCTTTTATTTAGAATTAAACTCTATAATCCAAACCACAGATGAAGCAACCTCACGGTTACCATTTCTTGCTGGGATTGGCAGGTGTGCATTTCAGCTGGGGTCCTGCAGCAGGGAGGCTCTCTCATTAAGCTCTGGGGTTTTTGTTCAGCTTTTCCCATTACTTCAACCACTGTGCTTTCACGGAGAGCACAGAAGTACTTTGCAGTATCTTCCAGCTGTAAGGCTGAAATGGTGAGGCTGATGGAGTTATCTGCTTTCTGGAAGTTTA
Source organism: Aepyceros melampus (assembly GCA_006408695.1). Classification (NCBI taxonomy): domain Eukaryota; kingdom Metazoa; phylum Chordata; class Mammalia; order Artiodactyla; family Bovidae; genus Aepyceros; species Aepyceros melampus. The sequence goes on along the minus strand of SJXQ01013156.1, from coordinate 6,049 downwards.
CAGAGTAGCGGCCGTCCCTTGCATTCCCATCTTCTGAATACTGACGAATGAGGTAAGTCATCTGTCCACTGGGAAGCTGCTTGTACCAAAAAATGGAGTAGTAGTCCATGTACCAACTGACTTCATATCGACAGTTCAGAGTGACTGACTGCTCCACTTGATGGGTTATGTCTGGCTGGTCTTGAGTCACTTTCTGGGCTACACCAGATCCTGTGGAAAAAATCAGAAAACAGAGATGAAGCAGTGAATAAAATAGTGTAGGAATTAGACGCATTTAGGTCTCCAAAAAGAAAAACTAAACTGAAATCCTAAGATGCTTGCTTTTCCCCGATCCTCCTTTCCTCCCCGAGTCCCGGTGAAGCACCCCGTGTCTGTGTGCAGTCCTTTCACCCTGAACACGCGCACGCATGTTTGAGACATCCCTACCAGAGAAGGTGAAGGCCAGGAACACCCAGAGCAGACTGGAGAGTGGCATGAGGCACAGATTCCCCCGCACAAATCTGTTTAATTCTGCCTCAAGCTGAGAGTTCAGTGTCTTTAAGTGCCTGAGAGCACATATACATAGTAGCTGGGTTCCTTGTGACTCTCCCCCAAGACAGGAAGTGGGTTTTGTCATGCAGATCAACCACATAGTCTGTGCACAGATGGAAAAAGTCTCAGTTCAGTTTAGTCGCTCAGTTCTGTCCGACTCTTTGCGACCCCATGGACTGCAGCCTGCCAGGCTTCCCGTCCATCACCAGCTCCCAGAGTTTACTCAAAGTCATGTCCATTGAGTCGGTGATGCCATCCAACCATCTCATTCTCTGTCATCCTATTCTCCTGTCTTCAATCTTCCCCAGCATCAGGGTCTTTTCAAATGAGTCAGTTTTTTGCATCAGGTGGTCAAAGTATTGGAGTTTCAGCTTCAGTATCAGTCCTTTCAATGAATATTCAAGACTGATTTCCTTTAGGAGGCACTGATTTGGTCTCCTTGCAGCCTAAGGGGCTCTCAAGAGTTTTCTCCAATGCTACAGTTCAAAAGCATCAATTCTTTGGTACTCAGCTTTCTTTATGGTCCAACTCTCACATCCATACATGACTACTGGAAAAACCATAGCTTTAAGTATGACTACTGTCTGGTTCACCACAAATCTTTACTTTGTCTACCTATTTTTCCCTGGTCATTATGTTTGGCAGATCCTGAAAAGGGGCATGAAGAAAGTATTAAAGGTTTGAACTGAGGGAAACTGAAGATTAAACAAGTTGACATACATAGGTAATTATTCAGTAAAATGATTTTTCCATCCTGTTTAAGATATAATTTTGTATAGCCTATGAAACATTCTTGTAATCTACTGATTAGTCATTCATTAGCCTTTACTTACTTGTCTCCAGCCAGAATCTAGTGACTATTTTAAAATATTCACAGATCTTAGGCCTTCTGGGTGAAAAGCAATCTTTCCAAAATAATTAATGTATATCTCTCTCTATTTTTTTTTTTACTGAGTTCCAGGGCTCTACTCAGGATTTTTCAATAAATAAAATAACTTCAACATGAAATGATTTTTAAAAAATCAGTCCATCTGAATTTCAGAGCCTATTCAGTGGTTTGTATTTAAATGAAATTATAACGGGAATAAAATATTCTTTTGAAATCTGATATTGATTCTTTTGTATTAGACTTTGAGAGGGATCAGGGTATTCAATCCTGTTACCTCTAAATGTAGAATTGTACTTGTTAGATCATCTGTCCTAGAATTATCATGTCACATTTTCTGTCTTATTGGTCCAGAGTATTCAGTCTCACTTGTTAGTTACTCATTATTATCTCTCTTTGTAAAATGAAGCTAAGATAGACATGCTGGAGTTTTCTCTGATGTAATGCTATAACGCACTCCTATGAAACTTAATATCTACAGACTGCAGACACTTAGTACCTGTCAACCCCACAGAAGTTGGTGACTGAAGTTTTGTACACTGTTTCATGTTCATGTGGAATGTAGCTGTCAATCTTCCATGTGGTTTCATTGCTGTAATAGATGAATTAATATAAAAGAACCAGAAGCAAATAGACAAATAGAAAAGAAAATACAAATTCTAAAACAGTGCCAGTTCACGGAATTTAAGATCAAAGTAACTGATGAATGAGTGAAGCAGAAAGGAAAGGTTGTATTTATCTGAGATAAACACCTTCTGTCCCATTTCACTTCTGAGTGCTGATAGGCAATGAATGCCTGGGCTTGAAATTATTTGTAACTAAGCAGAAGAGATCATGAATGACCACAGCAGCCTGTGCAGCAGCATGATATTTTAAAATATAGATATATATTAATATAATCATTACATATATATTAGGAAACTGATACTGATAAAAATTTTTTATCAAAATACAGACCATAATATTACACATCAGTTTTTATATGTGCTCTTTGGTTTTGATATGAAGCTCTATGAAGTTTTATCATATATATAGGTTCTTATACACCACTAAAATCATGACACAGAATTGTTCCATTTCTCTAAAGAAACCCTATTGCATACCCTCCCCATCCCTGCCATTCTTTATAACCCCAGTAACTACTGATCCCCTTTTCATCTCTGTATTTTGTCCTTTTGAGAATGTTGCATCAGTAGAATCATATTAGGTATATAATCATAATAATCCAATAAGTGTAATCATACACCATGTTGCCTCTGAGATTGACTTTCTTTTCATTCACCATAGCATCCTCAGATCCATCTAGGCTATATTTCTTTAGTCACTAAGTCCTGTCTGATTCTTTTATGACCCCATATACTGTAGCCCGCCAGGCTCCTTTTGTCTATGGAATGTCCCAGGCAAAAAAATATGGGACTGAGTTGCCATTTCCTTCTCCAGGGAATCTTCCCACCCCAGGGATAAAACCCAGGTTTTCTACATTTCAGGCAGATTCTTTACCTCTGATCCACCTAGGAAGACCCATCTAGGCTACTAAATGTATCAGTAGTCTGTTTCTTTTAATCACTACAAACTGTCACCAACTTATGATATTGATTTCAGTTTTTGTTTGTTTATTTGTTTGTTTGTTTTTTACTTTGCAGTGGTAAGAAAGCAATACACATTCAGTAGAAACCATACTTGGAACTTTTAAATTTGATATTTTCGTATCCTAGCAACATATGTCATATTTTCCAGAATGACTGGACAATTCTGGATGATTCTGGGCAGCAGCAGTGAGCTGAGCTCCTGGCCAGCCCTGAAATCATGAGGGCAAACAACCGACACACTTACATTCATTCTGTACTCACAACCATTCTGGTTTTCACTTTCACTGTGTGTGTGCTAAGTCGCTGCTGCCGTGTCTGACTCTTTGTGACACTCTGGACTGTAGCCCACAGGGCTCCTCTGTCCATGGAATTCTCTAGGCAAGAATACTGGAGTGGGCTGCCATGTCCTCCTCCAGGGAATCTTCCCCATCCAGGGATTGAACCTGTGTCTTTTATGTCTCCTTCATTGGCAGGCAGTTCTTTACCACTAGCATCACCTGGGAAGCCCCACTTTAAGTACAGTACTCAATAAATTACATGAGATTTTCAACACTTTTGTATAATATAGACTTTGTCTTAGATGATTTCTCCCATTCATAGGCTAGTGTAAATGTTGAACACCTTCAAGACAGGCTGAGTTAGGTATATTAAATGCATTTTTCATCTATGATACTCTCAACTGAAAATGGCTTATTGAGACACAACTCTATTGAAAGTTGAGAAAAATCTGTAAATAAGATGTTATTGTACAGATGTATTACAGTTGCATTTCCCCAGTGAAAAATAATTGGCTGATTTCCAGTTTCTGATGACCACAAATATAGCTGCCATAAATATTCAGGTACAGATTTTTGTGTGAATGTTTTACATTTTTCAACCATATATACCCAGGAGTGTGCTTTGCTGAGTTGTAAGGTAAGTGAGTATTTAAGGTTATGCAAAACTCTTGGACTGTTTTCCAGAATGACTGGACCATTCACCCACAAGCAATGTATGAGTGATCCAATTTCTCTGCATCTTTGCCAGAATTGGGTATTGTCAGTATTTTTAATTTTAGCCTTTATGATAGATGTGAAGTGGTATTGCTTTGTGGTTCTGCTTTATTGACTATGCCAAAGCCTTTGACTGTGTGGATCACAATAAAAGGTGGAAAATTCTGAAAGAGATGGGAATAACAGACCATCTGACCTGCCTCTTGAGAAACCTGTATGCAGGCCAGGAATCAACAGTTAGAACTGGCCATGGAACAACAGACTGGTTCCAATAGGAAAAGGAGTATGTGAAGGCTGTATATTGTCACCCTGCTTATTTAACTTCTATGCAGAGTACATCATGAGAAAGGTTGGGCTGGAAGAAGCCCAAGCTGGAATCAAGATTGCCGGGAGAAATATCAATAACCTCAGATATGCAGATGACACCACCCTTATGGCAGAAAGTGAAGAGGAGCTAAAAAGCCTCTTGATGAAAGTGAAAGAGGCAAGTGAAAAAGTTGGCTTAAACTCAACATTCAGAAAACGAAGATCATGGCATCTGGTCCCATCACTTCATGGGAAATAGATGGGAAAACAGTAGAAACAGTGTCAGACTTTATTTTTTTGGACTCCAAAATCACTGCAGATGGTGACTTCAGCCATGAAATTAAAAGATGCTTACTCCTTGGAAGAAAAGTTATGACCAACCTAGATAGTATATTCAAAAGCAGAGACATTACTTTGCCGACTAAGGTCCATCTAGTCAAGGCTATGGTTTTTCCTGTGGTCATGTATGGATGTAAGAGTTGGACTGTGAGGAAAGCTGAGCACCGAAGAATTGATGCCTTTGAACTGTGGTGTTGAAGAAGACGCTTGAGAGACCCTTGGACTGCAAGGAGATCCAACCAGTCCATTCTGAAGGAGATCAGTCCTGAGTGTTTATTGGAAGAACTGATGCTAAAGCTGAAACTCCAGTACTTTGGCCACCTTATGCGAAGAGTTGACTCATTGGAAAAGACTCTGATACTGGGAGGGATTGGGGGCTGGAGGAGAAGGGGATGACCAAGGATGAGATGGCTGCATGGCATCACCAACTCGATGGACGTGAGTTCAAGTAAACTCCAGAAGTTGGTGATGGACAGGGAGGCCCGGCGTTCTGTGTTTCATCTGTTCACAAAGAGTCGGACACGACTGAGCCATGGAGGAGAAGGGGATGACCAAGGATGAGATGGCTGCATGGCATCACCAACTCGATGGACGTGAGTTCAAGTAAACTCCAGAAGTTGGTGATGGACAGGGAGGCCCGGCGTTCTGTGTTTCATCTGTTCACAAAGAGTCGGACACGACTGAGCCACTGAACTGAACTGAACTACTAATGACACTGACCATCTCTCTATATGTTCATTTCCTTACCACACTGGAATGTTTGTTTCTTCCTGCTGAGTTTTGAACAGTTCATTTTATTCTAAATACAGTTTTTTGATTAAAATGTATTTTGCAAATATTTCCTGCCATTTGTGGTTTATCTTTTTCCTTCTCTTAATAGCATCTTTCACAGAGCAAACATTTTTAATTTTGATGAAATCTAAGTTATTTATGTTGTATGGATTGTGTTTTTGGTGTCACGTCAAAAATCTTTTTGTCTTACCCTAGGTCATGAAGATATTCTCTTATGTCTTTCCTAAAAGATTTAATATTACATGTGATAGTTGGATGTATAGTTCATTTTGAGACTGTACACAATTTTTCGTACAAGATGTGATATTTAGGTCAATTTTCAAGTATTTCTCAAGAAGATACAATCATCCTAACTTCATTTCCTCACAAGACTATGTTGTCATCTTTATTGAACTGTCTTTGCATTTGTAAAAAAATAAGTTTTCCTGTGTGGGTCTACTTCTACACATTTACTCAGGGACATAAACTTGTTAATGATATTCTTTCAGTACATTTATAACATTATAGAGCTTGCAGAATGGTTCTCTTTTTTATTACTTACATTTATATTAATAATTTGTCTTTTTTCCTTGATAATTATACCTAAGAATATATCAATTTTATTAATCATTTTA
>SJXQ01013154.1:155526-178592 GCA_006408695.1 Aepyceros melampus | reverse complement strand
CCCAGAATTCTGTTGTAAACTTTGATGTACATCCTAGTCTGTGAGGAAAAACTGCATGTTCATTCCACATGAAAGCACATGCTTTCTGTAAAATTCTTTTACTTTTTAGTTTAACTGTGACTAATTGCTGATATGCTGTCCTGCCAAGAGAAACACCAGAGGAAACAGGCAAAGTGATGGCCCTGTAGAGGAGAAAATGGGAGTATTGGACAGGATATCTACACACTTTGCTTACTACATCATCTTCCATAGGTTTATTTTTCTCCCTACCTCATCTACAAAACGATGTAATATAATTCAACTCTCCTTAGCCATTAAAACAGATTTCCAGTGTCTTCTTTCCTGGTCATCTAGGAGGAAGCCATAGTGTACAGTTGTGAAAGGCATGGGCTCTGAAGGGAAACTGCTTGTGTGCATGCTCAGTTGCTTCAATCTTGTCTATTTGCGACCCTATGGACTGTAGTTTGCCAGGTCCCTCTATTTATGGGATTCTCTAGGCAAGAATACTGTAGTGGATTGCCATGCCCTCCTCCAGGGGATCTTCTCAACCTAGGATTAAACCCACATCTTATATGTCTCCTGCATTGTAGGTGGATTCTTTACCATTGAGCCACTGGCAAAGCCCTTGAAGGGAGACTACATGGGATCAGTTCTGAATTCCATCACACATGAGATTGTGAACCTTAAAAAGACATTTAACCTTTCTGTGCCTCAGTGTCCTCATCTGTACAACAATGTAACAACATAACTTTCTGATAGAGCTCTTGTTTTAAGGATTAAATGAGTTAATAAATGTAAAGTACTTAGAATAAAGTGTGTCTTGTGGTGCATGTACAATTAATAATAGCTGTCTCTGGACTGCTGAGTATGTGTTCCTCCAGTGTCCCTAGTGACATCTAAAAATTCAGCACCATTCTTAAGATTAGCTCTCCACATCTAAGTTTCTCTACTGTTCAGCAACCTGTGATATTCTCACTGACATCCTAACTCCTCTCCTCACATAGCATCAAGTCCAGAATAAAATAGTAGTAGCAATAGCAATGGTTGCCATTCATTGATTACCTACTATGTGCCATACACTTTATTCATTTAGGAATCATATTTACTGAACACCTATTACATTCCAGGCAGGGAAAATCAGTCTACTTTAAGGTAGTTCCTCCCTGTAGCTCAGATGGAAAAGAATCTGCCTGCAATGTGGGAGACCTGGGTTCAATCCCTGGGTCAGAAAGATCCCCTGGAGAAGGGAATGCAACCCACTTCAGTATTCTTGCCTGGAGAATTCCATGGACAGAGGAGCCTGGTGGGCTAGAGTCCATGGGATCACAGAGAGTGGGACATGACTGAGTGACTAACACTTACTTACTTACTTTAGTGTAGTCAGGGAAGGTATCTCAAAGTAAACAAGTGACATTTAGACTGAGATCTGAAAGTTCGGTAGGAGTTATGCATAAGAAAGAGTCAGGGAAAGTGCTATACAAACGGAGCAGTGTATCTGAAGACATGGAAGCCAAAATGTACACAGGCACAGGGAGTTTGGTTATTGCAAACCACTTCTTTCTAGGAACCAAGTTTTTTGCCTTTATGAACATAATTTGAGGATCTTCAGGTAAACATCAAGGCTTTAGTTCATAATATTACCCTGTATAGCTCCATCATAATTCATTTCATGATAACCCTACTGCTTAATATGTAGAGTATTTGCTCATATTTAAAATCAATGCTATTGTCATCATCCTGTCATATTTGTAAACATGTCAACTTAGAATATGTTTCTAGTCATTCAACTGCTGGTTCAGGTGGTTCTGAAAGTTTAAACTTTGATGTATCTATCTAGCTTGACTTTTTGAATGATTGTGAATTGATAGTGAGTATCACCAGCATTGGGTGGAGAGTAATTATCTCCATCAAACATGAAACATTATCAAGTACATTTTGTTGTTGTTGTTTGGTCACTAAGTTGTGTCTGACTCTTTTGTAACCCCATGTACTGTACTTCTCCAGGATCCTCTGTCCATAGGATTTCCCATGCAAGAATACTGGAGTAGGTTGCCATTTTCTTCTCCAGGGGATCTTCCCGAGGGATCAAACCTGAATCTCCTGCATTGGCATGCAGATTCTTTACCACTGACCCACCAGGGAAGCCCATCAAGTATACTATTACTTAGCAATCTGATAGGTGAGATCATATCTCCTTGTTTTATTACAGATTTTGAGATGTAATTAGCATACAATAAACAACACAGCTAAAGTGTATAACTTGGTAAGTTTTGACACATATATATCTGTGAAACTTCATTATAATCAAGATAATGATCATATCCTTCCTCATGCCCCTTTGTAATTATATCTTCCTACAGCCCCTTTTTGCCCCTCTTTTATTCCCAGGTAAATTATAGGTTATAATCTATAGTTAGAATTATAATCATAGATTATAATTCTGTAATTAGAATTCAGTAGATTATGTCACATTTCTTTCAGTTTCTATAAATGGAAATACACAATAGATATTCTTTCTTTCTCTCTCTCTCTTTTTTTTTTTTTTTTTGGTCTGGCTTCTTTCACTTGGCATAATTATTGTGAGATTCATCCATGCTGCATGTGTATCAAGAGTTCTTTTTTTTTTTCTTTCTTTTTTGCTGTTGTTAAGTATTATTTCATTGTATGGACATACCAGGGTACTACAATTTATCTGCTTACCTATTTATGGACATTTGGGCTGTTTGCAGCTTTTGGCTATTACAAATAAAGCTACTGTAATCATTTGTCTCAAAGTTGTTGAGTGTATATATGCTCTCATTTCTCTTGAGTAAATAACTATAAGTAGAATGGCTGGATCATATGACAAGTGCATGTTTAACTTTTAAATAAATTGCCAAAATGTTTTCCAAAGCTGTCGTAAAATTTTACATTCTCACAGGCAGTATAGGAAAATTCTACTTCCTCCAATCATTTCCAGTAATTATTCTTTTCTCTTTTTTTCTCTTATTTATAGCCATCCTAGTGGGTAAAACATGGTGTCACATTGTAGTTTTGAGTTGTATTTCCAAATGGTATTGAGCACACTTTTATGTGCTTATTTGCTATGCATATATCTTCTTTGGTGAAGTATGTATTCAAATCTTTGGTCCATTTTAGGCTATTGGGTAGCTTATTTCAAAAGTATTGAGTTTTAGGTGTTTTGTATGTGTTCTGGACACAAAGGCCTGTATGATGTATGATTTGCAAATATTTTGTCTGATACTGTGGCTTGTGTTTTCATTCTCTTAATGTTTTCTAAAAATAAAAAAAAATTAATTTTGACACAGGCTGACTTACCATTTTTTCCTCTTATGGATAGTGCCTTTGGTGGTATATCCAAGAAGCTATTATTTAACCTAGTGTTAGAATGAGTTGGCAAGTAGTCTTGTTTCAATTTTCTGGAAGAATTCATAGAATTGATATTTAATATTTGTTGTAGTTCAGTGGTGAAGTCATGACTATAGTTTTCATTTGGGAATGATTTTAAACTGTAAACTCAATTTCTTCATTAGCTATAAGACTATATAGATTATCTATTTCTTTTTGAAGAAAAGAAAGGTGCCAGTTTGTACCTTCCAAAGAATTTTTCCATTTCACCTAGTTATGTAGTTTATTGGCATGAAGTTCATAATATTTCCTTATCTTTTGAATATCTCTGGACTATATAGTAATTCCCTCTTTTATTCCTGACATTGATTATGTGTGTCTTATGTCTTATTTTTGATCACCTGAATAGAAGTTTATCAATTTTATTGACTTCTCAAAGAACTTTTGACTTTTCTCTATTGTTTTCTGCTTTATACTACATTAAGCTGTGATTATTACTATTTTATTTTCTGTGCCTACTTTGGGTTTAGCTTGTTTTTCTTTTTCTAGTTTCTTAAGGTAGAAGCTGAGATCATTATATTGGGACTATTTCTAACAAATATGTTTACTGCTATATCTCCTACTATATAGCTTTAGCAGCATTTCACAGACTTTTTCCTTTTATAAAATTTTATACAGTAAAATAGATTCATGTTAGAGTAAAATTTACAAATTTTAATGTATGTCTAGATTTATTTTGCTGCCACCACAATCAGGGTATGAAATAGATTTATTTTGCTGCCACCACAATTAGGGTATGAAATAGCTATATTACTCCTAAAACATTGTCTTATTACTTTATCGCATCACTGTCACACCATCTACCCACTCTAAACTGGGACAGCCTCCAAACTCTTCATCACCAGAGTTCTGTCTTCTGGTGAAAGTCATATACATTGAATTATATAGTTTTTAAATTTTCAGCCTCCCTTCTCTTACTTAGTAATATACATTTAAGGTTCATCCATCTTGTTGCACACATAGACTTTCATCCTTTTTGTTGTTAATATTTCATTGTGTGGTTTTATGTATGTTCTGGAAAAAATACTCATTGAAATAAAACTGCATGATGAAATTTAGCAAAGATCATGTGAAGCTTTTCCAAGAAAACATGCAATTATTTTTATTTAAAAGTGACACTTCATAATTATAAATGTTGTTCAACATAGGAAATACTTTTACTCTGATGCCAAATCTGTTGTGTATAAAATGATTCTATGTTTGTGCCATCTAACCTAGTGGAGAGTGAGGAACCTATCTGACCCATGCAGCTCAAAGACACGCATTAAAAAAAACCCATCATGACAATGGTTACAATGCAATACATTTAATTTTCTGTGCAAAGGAGAAGGATGTTACTATAACCATATGCATGCATGCATGCTTGCTAAGTCTCTTCAGCTGTGTTGGACTCTTTGCAATCCTATATAACTAATTCCCAAATAGATAAAAGGTACTGGAGTTACAAAAAATCTCCAAGTTGTACTCTTAAGTTTTTACATGGAAGAGGCTAAGGCCTGATTCAGATATGCTCCATAAGCATTTATCAGTAACAACACTGACCAATTGCTAGATGCTGTGCAGGATATATTGGTAACACAAAGATGATGATGACAAGGTCTTTATTATCAAGGATCTCATGTGTCTCACATGCACCGACTATCTCATTGATGACCTTTATGGATATTCACCTGTGGGCCAGGCTCTTTACATTTGTTATTTCCTAAAGACCTTGAGAAGTAAGCATCAAAATCTCCCTTCAGTACATGAGGAAATAAAGGGGTTTAAGTAATTAAGCCTAGTAAGTAGTAGACCTAGGATTCTCACCCAGGTATTTCTGACATTAAAACCAGCCCTATTTCCATTCTGTACTGTGAACACTTCACAGATGTTCAGATGTAGCTATCAATCATTACGAAACATGGCTTGCAAGGCTTCACTACCCCTTATAATATAATTAAAGGTCTCTCCATGTTCTCAGGGCCTGAAAAATTTCTGTGCTATCTATACCTACTGGAGAGTCTCAGACTTGCTACTTAATAAAATATGGCACATGTTCTTTGATTTTAAAATGGATAGTAATTATCAAGGTCCTAACTTAGTTCTCTATGACAATGTATGATAAATGAGTAAAAGACTATCTCACTCTCTAAACTTCTTTTGAATCATAGGGGCATGTATTAGAATAAGTAAAGCCAGCTGCTATAAAAATCAACCTATGAATCTCATAATCTTATTTTAAAAGTTGATTTCTCATATAAGACCCATGAGGATGTTCTTGAAAAGAGAATTTTCTGGATATCTCTGTTTCAAGATGCAGTCTCAGATATTTGAGTTCTATCCTGTGACTCCACCACCTCAGAAATTTAACCATGCTGGCAACTGTATACTTAGGAGATGGAGAGAGAAAATGGTTATGTGGAATGATTCATGGCCAGACTAGAAACAGTGTACATTACTTGTACTCACATTCTATTGGACAGAATATGGCTACAATGTCTCCCCTAGAAACAAAGTAGGCTTGCAATGGTGTTTTGCTGCATGACAATGAAGCAGAGTAGGCAGTAAGTATTACAGTCTCAACTTCAAAGAAGTTTCTGTTTCATCTACACCTTTGTCTTGGAGCCTTTTAATATGAGTGTATGAATGATTTCACGCTCTCTATACCTCAATCTGGAATGTGGCCTCACAGTGGGATTGTACTGAGTACAGCACTGAATGATTCTCAGACACACAGTGACGGTGACAGAATCAAAGATTTGAGCACAATCATCAGTGAAATGACAATACAGGTGAGCTGTCTTCCGTTTAATTCTATTGCTGGAGGGCTAGAACTCTGGCTCCTTTCTCTTGTTTTCTTTTGCTGCTGGAGGGTCAGAGCTCTGACTCATTTCTACTAGGCATAGAAGTTGGCAAGCTACTTGGTTCACACGCTAATTTAAGGAAAAACGTCCAAGACTTCAGTGATTTCTGTATCGCTGCCAGGGTATTTGTTATATCCAAATACCAAAAGAACCAAAAGAGACTGATAGCCCTTATATTGCTTTATGCTTAACATTTTGTGTTTGAATTTTAAAAAAAGGACTTGCTCTAAGTGAAACTGAAAAAATAAGTACAGTGAAACCAGTTAATGAACATTTAAAATTTATGTTAAAAGTACAAGTAAAAATAAATCTTGTTGATTTCCAGAATACTATGCACTTGACACATATCTCAATTGATATTCAGAGCATGTCTTCATATAAAATTTATTTATCTTTGTGTAGATATAATTAATTAAGATTCCAACCTGAATTTATTGACACTAAAGTCTAAAATACCTGTATTATTACAAACTTTTGTTCCAGCCATTTCCACTAGTTTTCTTTCTTTTTCTCTTTCAATCTTTCACATATTTGATTCCATCTCCCAATACTTTTAGCAGCTCTCATTTCAGAAAGCTCCCTTCAGGTTCTGTGACCACAGTATCAGAATAACTATTGCTACTCTTTTTTTAAACCTTGAAATGGCATTTGATGTTCTGGTTCTTTTTATCAAAGCAATTTGTTTTAATGCTTTTTGAGGAGAGAAAATTGTCACGTACCATTATATTATTTTTTTCTTTCTAAGGAATGTGGGTCCTGCAGAGGATCTTTTGTGGAAGAACCTGTTTGTCTGCTAGTACAAACGGAGAGCCAAAAGAGACTAACAATGTCATGCTTGTAAAAAAGGGGAGGGTGTGGTGACTGGAGGTTAAAAGTTGGAGGGGCACCTGGAAGCAGTGCAGGTAATGGAAATCTATGCAAAAAAATGTAGTAGATTACAGAGAGCTATGGAACTTTATAGAAAGACTAAGATGTTTATATACAGCATTTTCTAAATAAACCCATATATAGGATTTATAACTCAGACGCTGTTCTAAAGTCTTTACCTTTATTAACTTATTCAATCCTCATTATAGCCTTATCAAATAGATTATATTATTATTCTGATACAGATGACGCCACTAACACATAGAGGTAATAAGTAAAGAATAGATGGTTACACATTTGGTACATGTTGTATATTTGAGGAAAGAGAATAAAGATGAGTTTGGGTGGTCTAAGTATGGCCTAAAGAGAAATTCTGAAGCAAGAAGAATCTTATATTGAGAAGTTTATGGAGTTCCCCTAACCTTGAGGTGTACTCTATAAATGTTCTCTCTTATCTCCTCACAAATGCTGTAATGTGGATTGATTAAATATTATGCTTTTGAAAATGCTTCTTGTTGTTGCTCAGTCACTAAGTCATGTCTGACTCTTTGTGACCCCATGGACTGCACCACACCAGGCTCTCCTGTCCTCACTATCTCCCAAAGTTTGCTTAAATTCAGACTTGTTGAGTTGGTGATGCTATCTAGGCATCTCATCCTCTATATCCCTCTTCTCTTTTTGCCTTCAATCTTTCCCAGCATCAGGATCTTTTCCAATGAGTTAGGTCTTTGCATCAGGTGGCCAAATTATTGGAGCTTCAGCTTCAACATCAGTCTTTCCAATGAATATGCAGGGTTGGTTTCCTCTAGGATTGACTAGTTTGATCTCTTTTCAGTCCAAGGGACTCCCAAGAGTCTTCTCCAGCACTACAATTCAAAAGGATCAATTATTTGGCCTCAAGATGTCAATAGATAAACAGAGGATTCATTAGCTTACTATACACTTCATGACCATGATTTGTGCTCATAATAGAAGATAGTTATAAAAGAGAATTTTTATACAGTGAAGTTTCTACCAAAGATTTTTGAATGTGTGAGTCCTGGACTTTGATTGCAAGATTCAGGAAACATCTTTATCTGTAAGTTTAGTTCAGTTCAGTTCAGTCGCTCAGTCGTGTCTGACTCTTTGCAACCCCATGAATTGCAGCACGCCAGGCCTCCTTGTCCATGACCAACTCCCGGAGTTCAATCAAACTCACGTCCATCGAGTTGGTAATGCCATCCAGCCATCTCATCCTCTGTCGTCCTCTTCTCCTCCTGCCCCCAATCCCTCCCAGCATCAGGGTCTTTTCCAATGAGTCAACTCTTCTCATGAGGTGGCCAAAGCATTGGAGTTTCAGCTTTAGCATCATTCCTTCCAAAGAACACCCAGGATTGATCTCCTTTAGAATGGACTGGTTGGATCTCCTTGCAGTCCAAGGGACTCTCAAGAGTCTTCTCCAACACCGCAGTTCAAAAGCATCAATTCTTTGGTGCTCAGCTTTCTTCACAGTCCAACTCTCACATCCATACATGACCACAGGAAAAACCATAGCCTTGATTAGATGGACCTTTGTTGGCAAAGTAATGTCTCTGCTTTTGAATATGCTATCTAGGTTGGTCATAATTTTCCTTCCAAGGAGTAAGCATCTTTTAATTTCATGGCTGCAGTCACCATCTGCATTGAGTTTGGAGCCCAAAAAGATAAAGTCTCACACTGTTTCCACTGTTTCCCCATCTATTTGGCATGAAGTGATGGGACCAGATACCATGATCTTCGTTTTCTGAATGTTGAGCTTTAAGCCAACTTTTTCCACTCTCCTCTTTTACTTTCATCAAGAGGTTTTTTAGTTCTTCTTCACTGTCTGCCATAAGGGTGGTGTCATCTTCATGTCTGAGGTTATTGATATNAACCAGTCTGTTGTTCCATGTCCAGTTCTAACTGTTGCTTCCTGACCTGCATATAGGTTTCTCAAGAGGCAGTTCAGGTGGTCTGGTATTCCCATCTCTTGAAGAATTTTCCACAGTTTTTTGTGATCCACACAGTCAAAGGTTTTGGCATAGTCAATAAAGCAGAAATAGATGTTTTTCTGGAACTCTCTTGCTTTTTCGATGATCCAGCGGATGTTGGCAATTTGGTCTCTGGTTCCTCTGCCTTTCGAAAACCAGCTTGAACATCTGAAAGTTCAAGGTTCACATACTGCTGAAGCCTGGCTTGGAGAATTTTGAGCATTATTTTACTAGCATGTGAGATGAGTACAATTGTGCGGTAGTTTGAGCATTCTTTGGCACTGCCTTTCTTTGGGATTGGAATAAAAATGACCTTTTCCAGTCCTGTGGCCACTGCTGGCTGAGTTTTCCAAATTTGCTGGCATATTGAGTGCAGCACTTTCACAGTGTCATCTTTCAGGATTTGAAATGGTTCAACTGGAATTCCATCACCTCCACTAGCTTTGTTCATAGTGATGCTTTCTAAGGCCCACTTGACTTCACATTCCAGGATGTCTGGCTCTAGGTGAGTGATCTCACCATTGTAATTATCTGGGTCGTGAAGATCTTTTTTGTACAGTTCTTCTGTGTATTCTTGCCACCTCTTAATATCTTCTGCTTCTGTTAGGTCCATACCATTTCTGTCCTTTATCGAGCCTGGGCTGCTGCTTATTCCTGCCCGCACCTGCCGGGGGTCCCGCACACCAGCGCCCACAGCCCCTGAGCTGTCTGCTGACCGTCCCCACCTGATCCGTAGGAGGTCAAGGTCCCACACAAGCTGCCCACACCCCCTCGATGCCTTGGCCCTGCCCTTAACTCCCCACAATGGTCCCCTCGCTCCACAGGAGCGCAGGGACCCAGTCCTCTGTGGTGTCCGTTTGTGGACAGTGCGGATGCTGTGGGCCAAGCAGTGACCAAGACCAGCTTGCCTCTGCCCCCCACCACCCCAGCTATGGGTCCTCGTTCTGGGCCCTGCCCTCTGGGAGGAAACAGCGTTTTTCCCACGGCCCAAAGACACGCCCCCCCAAGTGGGGAGTGGCCACTTCCCAGCCCCACAGCCCGTGGCTCCGTTTGAACCCACAGTTTGAAACGAGAGATGCGGAACCTGTCCGAGGAGTGTGGCTTGGAGCCCGTGACCGTGTCCATGGCCTATGTGTACTTCGAGAAGCTGGTGTTGCAGGGTAAGCTCAACAAGCAGAACCGCAAGCTATGCGCCGGCGCCTGCGTGCTGCTGGCAGCCAAGATCAGCAGCGACCTGCGCAAGAGCGACGTGAAGCAGCTCATCGACGTGAGTACGGGCCCGCCCCCGCCCCTAACCCACCGGGTTTCAGAGGAGGGCTCCACCCCCGCCCCGGCCGGCCCGGACCCTGAGGAGGGGCCCGGCTCAATCCCTCTTTCTTCTTGGACGCAGAAGTTAGAAGAAAGGTTTCGTTTCAACCGGCGGGATCTCATCGGCTTTGAGTTCACAGTGCTCGTGGCCTTGGAGCTCGCTCTCTACCTTCCTGAGAACCAGGTGTTACCTCATTACAGACGCCTCACGCAGCAGTTCTAGCCGGCCAGCCTCCACACCCTGGCTTCCATGCCTAAGCACACCACGTCGCCACGGTACTCGAGAGCCCTTCTGCGTTCCGCTGAACAGACCTGGGGCTCTGTCAGTGCTGCTTACTTTCCTGTGCCCACGACTGCTCTGGCACCAGGACTTTGGTCTACGGCGTCCAATGGTGAATCCACTGTGCTTCTCCTCTTTGCGTCCCCAGCCTTCTGCTGCTGTCAGAGCCACCACGCTGGTGTCTCGTGGAGGCCTGGGTTTCCAGACCCTACTGCAGACGCTGGATTGCCGGACTTAACCCATTGGAGCGTTAATCTCGGCTATCTGGGGTTTTCGGAGGTGGAGACCGCACTGTGGAATCCCCCAACCCCCTCAGCCTAGCTCCCCTCCCAGCCCAGCCCCTAGGGGTGTCTGCCACCTCCCCATATCCACAAGCAGAGCTCTGCGTCAGCCTAAGGCAACGAGGGCAGACTCCTGGTTAGTTGTGATCTCATTTTTTACTCTCAGACCTCTGTTCTTCCAAGGATCGCGTCACTGTGAAGTCCTGAGGGCCCGGGTGGCACACCCCAGCTGGCCTTTCTATGGAACCAGCCTGCACCACGCAGGGATCTGTCTCACCGGAAAACCCCACTTGCCCATGACACCCAGGACCGTCAGAATGACTGGATTGCTGGTTCTTGATCTTCCTAAGCAATATTGGGGGGGTTTGGGGGGGTGGGATGTATTTATTATCATTTAGGATTTGGTTCTGTGGGTCTTTTTCTAAGGGAACAAAAACTGGTTAAACAAGGTCTGCTGAGGATGTGACCTGAACCACACTTGATCTCCAGCGGGGAGGAAGACAGACCACTTGAACTGTCCTGCTCAAAAAGGTAAAGGCTTTGCCTTCTTCCTCCCAGGCAGGAAGTGAAAGCCACCTTGGCCAGAGCAGTGGTCACACCAGACCCCAGGGGCTGGTCTTTGTCCAGGGCAGGCCTGTGTCCAGCTCCTCCGTCTCACCAGGCTACATGTTACCCAGTTTTCCTATTTGCTGCCCCACCATAAACACTGAAGACCTAGGACTGGAGCTTCTCCCTCACCAGCCAGCTGCTCTCAGAAAGGACCATGTCGGCTGGGCTGTCAAGCTGCTTCCCACTGTTGTCCCAAGAACCTCACTGGAGGGGCGCCGGGGCAGCCCCACACTGCATCCTGCCCATGTGGACTGGTCCTTCTGCAAAAGAGATGCCAGCCCTTATCAGCACGTTCCACCACCAGTAGCTCAGCGAGATCCCAGCCCAGGAGGGCACAAGGACCCCCATGGGGGCGCAGGACAGCTGCCCTACCCCACTCGCTGCTCTTCTTCCTTGGTCACTCGCTTCGCTTCAGGGGGACTACAGGATGGAGTTTGAAGCTCAACTCTGTACCCAACCTTATTTATCGAGTGCCTCTTTCCTGTTCTCCCCCCCCCCGCCAGAACACCCCCAAACTCTGATGTGCACCAATGGGGCTTGAAGGATGAAGCTGCTATGTCCCAGGCAATCCTGGAAGGTGTCAAGTATCTCAAAGACACTCCTGTTACAGGCACCTAAAGGGACCAACTTCCAAAATGTACCTGCTGGTTTACAGTTAGCTTTGAGGAACACATCTTGAGAATTTCCATACAGATGTTAGAATGGTAGTACAGTGTTTATATAGTGAGAACTAGTCATTCACCAGGCCCTGTAACCTTCCCTTTAGTGTGTTGTGTCCTTGTTAATGTCAAGAGCTGCCACTGTGTGGTACTCAAGTGAAGCCAGTATTTAAGGCATTAAACTTCAGCCTGAACTGTCAGCCCAAACACCTGTGTCCAAGGGCCTAGGGCTCCAACCCAGCACCTGGAAGGCACCATAGACTTAAAATGTGCGCTAAGTGGCTGTCTGACCTGTCAAGTGTCAAGGATCTGTTTGCAAAAAGTAATGTATTTGTGCTTTAAGTAAAAATTTGGTTTTGCAACATGTGTCATAGGCTGTCTTTCAGCTATCACCCCCAACACTCCAGAGCCCAGAAGAACCCGCCACCCCCCTAAAGAAAACCACAGAATGAAGCAGATAAGTTTTCACTATTTATTTATAACAAATATTCCATGTCCAGGATCCTCTTCAGTCAAAAGTTCCTGGAACAAAAAAGGACAACATTAAAACCTGGTTTCTGAAGCATACTGGGCCCCAGTGCCCAAATCCAGTCCTCTTACTTTGAGACGATGCCATCAGCCTTGGCCAGCCGGAGAATAGAGTCATCTGACTCGCCCTAGAGGAAAAAGCAGGTTGGGACCAGCTGCCCACCGGTTGGACCAAGTGGAGACTAGCAACAGGCAGACCACCGACTCTGCAGTGGAGGACAGGGTCTCAAGGAGGTCCCTGTGACAACTGGAAAGCTCCGAGGTTTTCCAAGGTGGGGTGGCCCTTTTTTTGGATCCTGAGCGTCCTATTTCCACCCCCAGGAAGAGGCTGGCAACCAGCACAATCTTATCCAACAGGCTCCTGTCCATTTCGCCAACAAACCCGCTCAGGCTTGGGGACAGCGAGGGGGACGCTATTCCGGTTCAAAAGCCCACAACGTAAGCGAGGGGCCCCGAGACACACACCATCCTGCGAATGGCCCCGCAGATAGCGTAGGTTTTAAACTGGCCGTTGAACCTGCCTGTCACCTTGTCAACCTAAAAATTGAAAAAAGGAGTCATAAAGAGGTGCCCAAGCATCTTCGGGTCGAAACTTGAGGTTTGGAAATCAACGTGCAAGTCCGCCCGACCTCGCCCCCTCACCCAGCGGGTAGGCCCTGCGGCCGCCCAGCTCACCTCGGCCACGTTCATCTGGATGGACGCGTGGTCCTTGGCGCCGATGATACGGTTGCTTTTTCACTATTTATTTATAACAAATATTCCATGTCCAGGATCCTCTTCTGTCAAAAGTTCTTTGAGACGATGCCATCAGCCTTGGCCAGCCGGAGAATAGAGTCATCTGACTCGCCCATCCTGCGAATGGCCCCGCAGATAGTGTAGGTTTTAAACTGGCCGTTGAACCTGCCTGTCACCTTGTCAACCTCGGCCGCGTTCATCTGGATGGACACGTGGTCCTTGGCGCCGATGATATGGTTGCTGGCGGAGCATTTCCGCGGCACGTACAGGTCCACGAACTCACCGGCGTCGTTCTGCATGTTGAGCAAGCGTCTGCAGGACCCCAAGGCGGCTTCGTGAGGGCGGACCGTGTCCGCGCGCCCTCCCAGTCCAGCCCCGACCACCGCGCACCTGGGCATGTTCCCGTCCCGATGCCGGGCCCAGCGCCGTCCCCCCACCCACCGACCGCGAACCCTAAAGCCATTCTCCTGCACCGATCCAAGACCCCGTGGCACCCTCCCGACCTCGAGCCCCGCGCCTTTCCCCTTGCCCGGACGCCGGCCGCGCAGCCCACCTGATGGTACCACGATGAGCGCGAGCGCAGAAAGGAAGCGCCGCTTTCCCCGGCAGCGCTATTGGCGGGCGAGGCGGGGCCTCGGCGAGTACTTCCGGGTTCCGCGCTCCCACGAGAGTTTGCGCGTGAGGGGGGGGGTGTCGCTGTGATGCATTTCCGCTTCCGGTGGCCTGAAACTTCCGGGCGTCACGTGGATCTGGGCGGGCGGCTGGTGCGAACTTGTGAGACGGCAGGTGGGCGCGTCTCCGCACCGGTGGTTTTCGCCCTCGTGGACGCTTCCCGCCGCCGAGATCGGCTAGTGCCAAGGGCCGCCCAGGCTGGACCCCACCCAGGTGGGAGGGCGAGAGCGCTGGCACGAGCCGGGTTGTCAGCACGTGGGAGCTGCAGACCGCTCCGGGGTTCTTAGCCCAGAGCCAAGCCAAGCACCACGAAGATGGACACAGAACGGGCGCAGCTGGTTATAAGAGCAAGAGTGAGCCCTGGGGTCCTGAGGGAGGAGTGGCAGGGCTGAGGTGACGGGCTCCTTCCGAAAGTGGAACGTAACTGCCCCAGAAACCGGGGTCTGGGCTAGAAAGGAGCTCGGCTACGCCCCGTTGGCTGAGCCAGGTCAAACGCACGGCGGGTGCTCAGCACTATCGGCCTTGCTCAAGACCCTTCCGCCACATCAGTCCCACTCCATCCTCCCCAGAGTAGTCTATGCCAGGCCCGTCCCTGGTGCGAGGGTCTGTTAATGAAAAAAATAGAAAAATTCCAGGCTGCAGAGTTATTCCAGAGCCCCCCGTCCCGCAATCCTGTGATTGTACCCCACCGTCTCAGCTGAAACACCCCCTTGGACTTCATCTTTCAGATGAGAGAGAGGGCCCCTTGGGGGTCGGCTCTAGAGCTTGTACACCCCGCCGCCCCTGCTGCCCAGGGCCGAGCCGGGCAGTGGAGCCTCCGAAATCCTGATACCTCTTACTCGGCAAACCCTCCCGGTCCTCCAAGATTGGGTCCCACCTCACTTCCTCAACTCAAGTCTCCGTGAGGTCGCACAAGTGAGGGCTCTTCCAGGGCTGTGTCTGCTCACCTTGTGGCGACTGAATGATCCTGGTCGGCCTGTCCTCACGGTGCCCCATTTGAGTCACAGCCAACTTCTGTACAGGTCCGGGAGGATTTAATGTCTGGGCCTGGTCACAGCTGAGGCTACTCATACCTGGAAACCAGTGTTCGAGTGGGCAGTGTGTTTGCTGTTGCTTCCACTGGGCTCTGGTAGCTGGGCTTCAGGTCACTGAGGCCAGTGCCCTGTAGGAAGGTTATCATTCCCTGTTGGTGCCAGCTGGAGAGATGTGTGCCCTTTCCAGGACCCCCAGCACGTGCAGGGACATCACGTGTTTATGTTTGTGGTTGTATTATGGACCAGGGTTCTTGTCCTCCCTGCATGTATGTGTACTAAATTGCTTTGGACTCTGCGACCACATGGACTGTAGCCCTCCAGGCTCCTCTATCCATGGAATTCTCCAGGCAAGAATACTGGAGTGGGCTGCCATGCCCTCAGGGAATCTTCCCAACTCATGGGTCGAACCTGGATCTCCTGCACTGGCAGCTGGATTCTTTACCACTAGCACCACCTGGGAAGCCTTTCTTGTCCTCCCTAGTCAATAGAAATTGATATGAGATGAGATAAGAAATTCAGGCAAGGCTTTATCAGGGTTCCTGCTGCAGTAGGAAGGAGTGAAAACAAGGTTCCCTTGTTCCCTTGTTCGCTCCATTATATGGCGTGAAGGTAGGAGTGGGTCCAGGGATTGGGCTGAAGGGGAGCTTAGGTGGTTTGCCCATCTCTTTGGTAGTGTTGAGTGCAAGGGGCATGCGCTGGTCCGTGCTTTTGCTCCCAGCTCTTTAGAAGGGGCAGTTGGATTTTTAATCTGTCTTGTCCATAGTTTGCTTCACTTGCACGTGTAAAAAAATCCACTCACACCCATTAGAATGACTACAATGAATTTGAAAAAATAAGTGTTGAGGCTGTAGAGAAATTGAAATCCTGTGCATTGTTGGTAGAAGCTAAAATGGTACAGCTGCTGTGGAAAACAGTACAATGGTTCTTCAAAAACTTAAAAATAGAACTGCCATATGATCCAACAATTCCACCTCTGGGTTACTTATCCAAAAGAAAGTAGTGTCTTGAAGAGATCTGTACAGCCACATTCACAGCAGCATTATTCGCAATAATCTATGATGGAAGCAACCCACATATCTGGGTGGGTGAAGGGATAAGCAGGATATTGTCTATGCACACAGTGAAATGTTGTTCATCTTTAAAAAGGAGGGAAATTGTGACAAGCATATGGATGAAACTTGAGAAATTGTGCCAAGTAAAATAAGCCAGTCGCAAACAAGTACAGTGTAATTCCAGTTAGGTAAGGTGCCTAGAGGAGTCGAATAACAGCGGCTGGGGCTGGGGTGGGGTTTAGTGTCTAATGGGCATAGAGCTCCATTCTACAAGGTGAGAAAGTTGTAGAGATGGATGGTGGTGAT
The DNA here is from genome assembly GCA_006408695.1 of Aepyceros melampus. NCBI lineage: Eukaryota > Metazoa > Chordata > Mammalia > Artiodactyla > Bovidae > Aepyceros > Aepyceros melampus. The sequence goes on along the minus strand of SJXQ01013154.1, from coordinate 162,022 downwards.
ATCTGCACAACATTATGAATGTATTTAATACCACTGAACTGCACACTTAATGGTCAAGGCAGTAAGTTTTATTTATATTATCACAATAAAAAACATTTTAAATACTATAGGACACGCATGGACACACAGAAGACAACACATTCTCTCCCTAGTGGGGCCAGAGTTCCTCAGGCCAAGTTCTTCAAAAGGAAGCTCTGTGACCCCACCCCCTGGCAGTGAAATCTGTATGAATGAGCCCCTCTTTAGGAAACTGCTTGGTCTGTTTAAATAAATTTAAAAAATAAGAAACCCTGCTGTCCCAGGTCCCACAGACAGAGGAATGAGTGGTCCCTGAAGGGAGCCAGCTGGGCCTTCCATCAGCAGTCCCTTGTCATCTGAAGTTGGGCGTGGGGTGGGGGGCAGCTGCTCAGGCTGGAGGCTGCGGGAGGTCGGAACTAAGGAGAGGTGTCCCTGCCTGTACTCTGCCCAGCAGCCACTATGGGGCCCCCAAGAGCTGCGGCTAGCCCTGCAGGCATCCCTGGGCGGGGCTCAAGGACAGAGGCTCATCAGTTGCTTTCCTGCTGGCTGTAGGGGGCTGGCCACCTCCCTCAGGCCTCTGGCCCCCAGCCAAGGGGTGACTTGTTTACTGAGCTTCCTATGTGGTCTCCAGGTTGGGAAAGGGCCAGAGGCTGGTCAGGATGAAGGGGTTGGGGGCGGGAGGACCTGGCACTTGAAGATACTGTCCTCCTGGGGCAGCCCCCAGGGGCTCAGAGTAGCAGCTGTTGAGCAGGGTGCTCCCCATCAGGATCCTTGAGCACCTCCAGGCCTGCAGAACTTACACCTCTTCCTGCCTCCTGCACCCCCAAGATCACCCCACCTTGCCTCTTAGCTGTGTGGCCAGTCACTTAGCTGTCTCTCCTGGCTGTAAAGTGGGGACAGTGGTAAGAGCACCACACCGAAGAGTTACATCTGAGGAGCTCAGAGTGGATGCGGCAGTCAGGGTCCTCAGCATCCCACCGTCACCACCAGCATCACTGTCACCCTCATCACCACTGCCACCATCATTATTTGGGTGGTTACGCCGCAACCCCAGGTCTACACGGCTGTAGAGCTGACTCCTGGGTTGACTTGAAGCTGCACTATCACCACCCACATCTCACACAGGACCCCATTCAGGCTGCCCAGGAGGGCAAAGGTGTTGGCTGGTGTCCAGGCCCATTCACCTGCACTGTGCTGGGGCCTAGCCCATGGCAGGTAAGCAGGGCTCAGATCCATGCGACACAGCCTTCCTGAGCAGGGGGCTGAGGGGCACCTCCTGGCTCCTCCCAGAGCAGCTGTGTCTAGGCTGGGTGGGGCCTGGGCAGCCTGACACGCATTGTGTGTGGAGGGGAACCAGCCCCGAAACCAGAAACCCTCCTTCCGGGCCTGGGCGGGGAGCCCAGGGTGAGCCACAGGTCAGGGCCAAGGGACAGGATTCTCCGCGTGCAAACCTAGCCAGGAGCTGCAGCCACCACCTCATCCTGCCTGCCCTGGTTCCTTGGGAGAAGATCCAGCTCTGGACACAGACCTGCCTCAGAGGGACTCCAGCAGGCCCTGGTGCCACCTCCCCCAGCCACAACTCCAAACTGTCCTCCGGTCTCAAGGAGACAGGCGGTTCCATCTGACTAAGTCTCCCTAGTCTGAGTTTAAGGGAGGTCCCAGCAGGTGTGCAGCCCCGGCATGTAGGCCTGACCTCAGTGACCTGGGGTGGGGCCTTGGGCACCAGTGCTCACAGGCCGTCAGGGCCAGGAGCCTGAGAGCATCCAGCCGGTCACCCTTTCTGCTCTATTTTATTTTGTCATTCTATTTTATTTGTTGTTCAGTCGCTTAGTCCTGTCTGACTGCAAGTCCGTGGACTGTAGCATGCCAGGCTTCCCTGTCTTTTACTATCTTCCAGTGTGTATGTGTTAGCTGCTCAGTGTCTGACTCTTTGCAACCCCAGGAACTGTAGCCCACCAGACTCCTCTGTCCATGGAATTCTCCAGGCAAGAATACTGGAGTGAGTTGCCATTTCTTTCTCCAGGGGATCTTCCCAACCCAGGGATCAAACCTGGGTCTCCTGCATTGCAGATGGATTCTTTATCCCCTGAGCCACCAGGGAAGCTCAGAGTTTGCTCAAACTATTCTACTGTGTTAGCTCAAACTATTCTACTGTGTTAGACTTTTTCATTGAGATATAACCCGCACGTGGTGATTAGGAACACAGACCCTAAGTGCCTCCCCACCCCTCTGGATTTTACATCTGCGTTCACCCACACAGGCAGTGTGCTACAGACTGTGCTGGCTTTGGGGCAGCATCCGGATGGGCCTCTCCCCTCCCCACCTGGCTCCCAGGAGGCCTTCACGGACCTCTTTCCCAGTTACATGTAGACATTCTGGAGGTGGGGTGGGGCCTAAGCTGGGCACCTGGACCCGCACTGACACCCCACAGAAGGCACTGTGAGGTCAGAGACACCCAGGAATGTCTAGTCTTCTGGCCCCACCCCTCCCTCCGGGCCAGGCCACAAGGGCTGAGCCAAGGGACAGGAATGGAGGCACTTCCACCCCAGGCATGCACCCAGCAGCCAACTGGCTCATCCCAGTGGACATGCCACAGGTTCACCACGCTGGCCAGAGGCCAAGGCATTCCAGCCAAACTGGGTGGAGTTTCAGGTTCAAAGCAAGAAGGCTGCATGGCCCACCTTTCTCCTGGGCCAGGCCCGCCAGGGAGACACCAGGTTCTATCCCCAAGCTGACCTCTGACCCCACCCAGGTGGCCCCATGGCCACCCTGAGAGGATGTGCAATTATGAGCCCACTGTACAGAGCAGGAAACTGAGGCCAAGGGAGAGGAAGTGGCTCCCCGAGAGTTATAGAGCCAGGGCACAGGGCAGGGCTTGACCCAGCCTGGAGATCTGGGGGTGGGGGGATGGGACGTAGTGCAGCCAGAACGGGGCCTTGGACAGGAAGAGAGGATCTCTCCAACAATGCCCCATGCCCAAGCCCAAAGCTGAGCCCTAAGGAGGGTTAACTCCGAAGCAGGGGTGTGGGGGTCCCTCATCTGCCCACTGGGGACACCCAGCTGGGAACCTGGAATGGACTAGAGAGGAAGGCCCTCCCTTGGGCCCCTGGTGGTGATAATCTGCCCGCAGGGCCCAGCCTCTGAGCACCAGGCAGTGAGTGTGTCAGCAGCTGCTGGAACATGCCCAGAGGCAGAGGTTTGCTGGGCCTGGAGAGCGCAGGTGGAGGGTGAGGGGACCCAAATTCCTGCCCCAGTGAGGAGCCTAGCCCAGACTTGTCTCGCTCTGTCCGTCCCCAGCTCTCCACTCCCTGCCCAGCTCTGCAAATCCTCTGAGGCCCCAGATGCCCAGCAGGGCCCAGCCAGGAGGTGCCTCTGCCCCCCACCCACTATGACTTCATGCAGGTGACTGAGGCAGGTGGCTGTCCTATGGCCCCAGGCGAGTCCTGGGCCCTGCAGCGTTCAAGACAGGTGACCCCCGTCCCCAGGGAGCTCCTGTCCCTGTTGTTCAGTCACTAAGTCGTGTTTGACCCTTTGCCAACCCAGGGACTGCAGCACTCCAGCTTCCCTGTCCTTCACTATCTCCCAGAGCTTGCTCAAACATGTCCATTGAGTCAGTGATGCTGTCCAACCATCTCATTTTCTGTCATCCCCTTCTCCTCCTGCCTTCAATCTTTCTCAGCATGAGAGTCTTTTCCAATGAGTCGGCTCTTCACATTGTTGCATCAGGTGGCCAAAGTACTGGAGCTTCAGCTTCAGCATCTGTCCTTCCAGTGAATATTTGGGGTTGATATCCTTTAGGACTGACTGGTTTGATCTTGCTGTTCAGAGGATTCTCAAGGGTCTTCTCCAGCACCACAGTTTGAAAGCATCAGTTCTCCTGGAGAAGACGACAATAAGCATCTCATCTCAGGAAAGTCTGGGCCAGTGGGTCTCATCTGGGGATGTTCCTTCCCCACCCTGCCCAGGATACACAGCAGTACGCTGTTCTGACTGGGGGAGGGGAGGTTGCTGTGGCCACAATTGGGTAGAGACCAGGGATGCTGCTCGAAACCCCACAGCGCCCAGGATGGCCCACAGGGAGGCGTCCAGCCCAGAACACCAGTGGGGCCTGGTCTAGGGCTTTGAAGGGCAATGGCCTCTCCAAAGGGGCCATAGGTTGGGTGGTCAGGGAAGGCCTCTCTAAGGAGGGGACATTGTAAGGGAAGGACCAGCCATGGCAGGTGCCACCCCTTCCCACTGGTCACCCTAGTGCACAGCAGCCTGTGGAGAGGAGAGCCAGGGGCTCATTCTGTGGTGGGGGTGGGGAGAAGCAGGCCGGGATCTGGTGCCAGGCCTGGGGAATTCCAGAAGGTGGAGGGAAGCCTCTTACCACCCCTCCTCCCAGGCTCCTGGCTCCCAGTAGCCCAGGCTACATTCCTCCCCCAGGGTGGGCAGTGATGGAAGTTCCAAGCGAGCATTCCAGTGGAGTCGCTGGAGGCCTGAAGGCTGCTGGCACCCGCCTCCCGTGGGGCCCAGGTAACCTCTTGAGGCTCTGCCCCACTCGGCTTCCTGGGGCTGGGGCCACAGGCCTCACTGAGGACACTTGGGGTCAGGCGTCCCAGAGAGATGTGGACATAGGTCCAGGCAGGAGCAAGCCTGCAGGATAGGGACTGAGCACCTTGCAGATAAGGGCAGGACTTATCAGCCCGGAAGCCTCCTGACTCCTGAACAAAAGGCCGATTTGCACAGAGCCTCAGAATCATGGTGCTAGCAACAAGAAGCGTCCACAGAACCCTCTGATGTCCTCTCTCCCGTCTGTAAGACAGTTTTGTGACCATCAGACCAGGCGCCTGCTAAGCCACCAGCACACGGCACAGAAAGGGCTGCTCCCTAAAGCCCCACTAGGTGAGCGGTGCTGAGGGGCTGGGGCCAAAGATGAGGCAAGAAAACAGAATCAGTCCCATTGGTTCAGTGGGCCCAGAGAGGTTGTGCCTCTGGCCTGAGGTCACACAGCAAACCCCAGATGGAGCGTGGAGACCACAGGAGACCAGGCTCCCAAGGAGGGGTGACTCTCAATTCCCACCCACTGGGGAGGCCAGGAACGGACTCCCAGGGCCACCCTCCCACCCCGAGATGAAGACCAGCTCCCAGGAGACCCACCAGCGCCGTGCCCGGCACGAGCCTTCCAAGTCTCAAATGTTTACATTCCTGTAGGAAATACCTCCCCAGAAGAGCCCAGGACGAACGTTCTGTAAATGTTGAAACTTGAGGCAAACAGAGGCCTGAGCTGAGCCCACACACCACCCTACCTCTCCCTGCGGCAGAGGCCCCGCGGGGGTCTTGGAGGGGACCTCCTGAGCTGCCGGCAGGACAGAGCCCTGGGTCGGCAGATGGGAGTCCAACTGTGGGTTCCCCATGCCCCCCACCCCTTCCATGGTCTCAAGCCCTCCTTTTATGAAGTTGGGGTGACAGGAGATGGCTTGGTTGGGGGTTCACTTGCACTTGAAGCTCTGGTGGCCCTGAGGGAGCCCCAGTACTCGGAGGGTTTCGCAGTCAGGCCCTGAGGCACAAGCCCACAGGCCGACCTGCGTGTGAACGAGGGCCCCGCATGTACTCGAGGAAGACAGGGTGAGTCAGTCAGGGTGAGTCAGTCTGCTGTTTGAGGTTAAGTGTCTTGGTTCCCCACAGCCCTAAACACAAACCTGCACCTCTCCCATGCTCACGGGACGCACGGGACCAGCTGGCGAGCGTGGGGGCTGTGCAGCTGTGGGTGGTCCGGCACCCAGAGGTGACTCAGCCTCCGCCATCTCCACCTTTCAGCACCTACTAAGCCGTGCCTCCCTGTCCACACCTGGGAGAGGCCAGTGGCCCAGGTGCGCCCCAGCTGCCAGCCCCTGGTTCTAGCAGCTTCTTCAAAGAGCCTGCCTCCCAGGCTTAGTGTGGTAGCAAGTGTGAAGGTGCCCAACCACCTCCCTCCTGCTCACTCGCTGATGGCATCTGGGCTGGTTTCCCCTTTCAACTGTTACAGAAAGTGCTGCTACAAACATTCGTGGAGGGGATTCACATGCACCCATCCCCAGGAGTGGAGGTGTGGACCGTGGGGACACTGTCCCACCTTTCGGGAAGCGCAAGACTGTTCCACACCGCACCGTCTGCATCCCACCAGCAGTGTGGGTGCCCCGACTCCCCAAATCTTTGCCCACACTTGTTGCTGTCGGTGTTTTTACTATGCACTGTGGCCGCTGCACAAGAGGAACAGGGGCCTGGGCACCAAGCCCTCTCCCCTCTGACCTGCCTGTCCCTATCCCAGGCCTCCAGGCCAACGTGAAGGCAATGGGGCACAGGTGTCCCAGCATCCAGCCATGACTGCTCAGCACTTGCTCAGCACAGGACTCAGGACACTAAATAACAAAATAAGGTGAAATGTAATAAATGAAAATGCTACATAGTTGTTGGAGGAAGAAAGGGGGAATGTACCCTGGAGCTGGGGTCTGTAGGG
>SJXQ01013154.1:119589-131856 GCA_006408695.1 Aepyceros melampus | reverse complement strand
GGACATCAGCATCGGCGGCCGCTGTGTCTGCCACGGGCATGCAGATGTCTGTGATGCCAAAGACCCCACAGACCCCTTCAGGTGAGACCTGCAGCTCCCTGCTCATCCCCCCATCTTGTGCTCAACCTGAGGGAGAGGAGGCCTGGTTTCATCACCCCTGCACTGGCCCCTCGCCCCTCGTTTCCCCGTGGCCTCAGTTTCCCCGTGTGCACAGTGAGGTGGAAGGGCAGGGCTTAGTGTCTGGCTTGGGCCTCTCTGCCCTGCTGCCCACAGAGGTGGAGCCTTACCTGGGCCTGTGACCCAGCTGCCCCTCTGGTGGAAACCCCGGAGGTGCAGGGGAGTCTGAGGGAGGTAATTGCCTGATGCTGCGTGTTCCTGCCCTCTGGGGTGGGAGGAGCTCTCCCACCTTCCTTGAGGACACAGATTATACACTCCCTGCCGCCCCACCCTGACCTCCATCCTCGACACAGGCAGGGGCAGCCCAGAGACCCCGCTCTGACACGCTCAGCAGAGGCTCTGAGCTCAGCCAGTAAGGCAGGGCTCAGGAACCTGCGTCTTTAACAAGCTGCCACTGGTGCTGTGTGCCCAAGTGGCTCTAGCGCCATGAATTCAGCAGTGAGCACTTAGCTAAATATCAGCTGGAGCCTGGCACTAGGCCAGCTCTCCTCTGGGCTCGGCAGTGGATTCATCTGTGTGTTCACGCCTCCTCTCTCCTTTTCCCTTCCCTCTTACCTCCCTCCCTCGCTCCCTCCCATCCATCAGCAGCTGTGTGTGGAGTTAACACATGCTGGGCTGTGTTCCTGCTCCAGAGGCACAGGTGGGCTTCCCGCCCCACCCCAGCAGCCCCTGTTCTGGGCAGACAGGAAACGGGAGGCTTGTGCTCAGCACAGGGGTCCTGGCAGGGCTGAGGGCTCTGAGGCGTAAAGCAGGTCCAGGGCTGGACGGGCGGTGCTGGAAGAGGCAGCAGAGCCTGCCGAGGGAGCCTGAGGCCAGGCCCTGCGCCCTGCCGGCTGCCTCCTCCTGCCGCTGCCCTCGCCTTGAAATCGTGCACCTCCCTCAGTGCTGGGGTTTATCGCTGTGTTCACATCCTAGCTGATAGGGAGGTGGATGAAGCCCAGACAGCGTAGAAGCTCACCCCTGTTCTCATAGTCAAAAAACACCAAGAGGTGAACCCTAGACCTCCTCAGGCGTGGCTGATGGGTCTGCAGGGGGAGGGGTACGATCAGACTGGTGCAGGCCCCCGGGACCTGTGTGGCCCGTGCAGCCTCAGCGTGGCCCTGAGCGAGGATTCCTGCCCACAGCTTCAGGTGCTGAACCCAGACACAGTTGGTTGCTTTGGGAAATTAAGTGCCAAGTGGGACTTGTGATGGTTGGTTAGGGCGCCAGCTGGGCGGCCAGATCAGCCCCAGAGGAGAGGCAGGCCTGCCCGTGCCTGCTGGGAGGGTGTCGGCATCCGCCCTGACTCACCTGCACCTGGGCATAAACAGAGCTCTGCTCACCCTGCAGAGCGTGTGGGGTGTCTCTCCCAGAACCGCAAGCGCCAACACCCCTCGCTCACCCATGCCCTCCAGCATCAGCCTGTTGTGTCCTCCCTGCGTTGTGTCTGCTGCCTCTTCTGCCTCTTCCACGAGGGCTCTGCCCTACCAGCTGCTCTTTCTGCCCCTCAGCCTCTACCACCATCACCTCCACCCCCACCTGCATCCTCTCTGCCCTCTCTACCACCATTATTCTGAGTGCCGACTACCTGCCCAGTCTGTGCCCAGCCCCCAGTCACTCTTCTCCACCCCTCGGTTTGGAAGACACGTGTTTTGTTTCTGTTGTGTCTTAGTCTGTTCAGGCTGACAGAATGCCAGAGACTAGGCAGCTTATAAACCATGGAGACTTATTCCTTACAGTTCTGGAGGCAGCTGAGGCCCCCTTCCTAGTTCATAGGTGACTGTCTTCCGGCTGTGTCTTGTAATGTGGGAGGGGCGAGGGAGCTCTCTGGGGTCTTTTTATTTTTATTATTTTTTTAAGATTCTTTTTTTGTCTGAAAGCATTTTATTTTTTGCTGCGCTGGGTATTTGTAGCTTCTTGGGAGCTCTCTCTAGGTGCAGAAAGCGGGGTCTATTCTTAATTGTGCTACTTGGGCTTCTCATTGTGGTGGCTTCTCTTCTTCCAGAGCACAGGCTCTACGGCACATGGGTGCAGCAGTTTCTGTGCCGGCTGAGTTGCCCCACAGCATGTGTTCTTCCGGGACAGGGATTGAACCTGTGTCCCCTGCTTTGGCAGGCGGACTGCCAACCATTGGCTCACCAGGGAGGTGATAGTGATAGTTTAGCTGGCTGTAGAATTCCTGGTTGATGGCTCTCTCTTTCAACAGTTGAGAAATGTCATTTCACTGTCTTCTGGGTTATAATCTTTTTTTTAAAATTATTTTTATTTTTTAGTTTGTTTTGCTTTACAATACTGTATTCGTTTTGCTATACATTGACATGAATCAGCCACGAGTGTACATGAACTCCCAATCCCGACCCCCACCTCCCCCCTCCCGCCCCACACCTTCTCTCTGGATTATCCCCATGCATCAGTCCCAAGCATCCTGCATCCTGCATCGAACCTAGACTGGCAATTCGTTTCACTTATGATATCATACATGTTACACTGCCACTCTGCCAAATCATCCCACCCTCTCCCTCTCCCACAGAGTCCAAAAGGCTGTTCTATACATCTGTGTCTCTTCTGCTGTCTTACATACAGGTTTATCATTACCATCTTTCTAAATTCCATATATATGTGTAAGTATATTGTATTGGTGTTTTTCTTTCTGGTTACTTCACTCTGTATAATCGGCTCCAGCTTCATCCACCTCATTAGAACTGATTCAAATGTATTCTTTTTAATGGCTGAGTAATACTCCATGGGTTATAATCTTTAAACACTCTCTTTTTATGGTTTCAACCTGATTGCTCCATGAAGTGAAGTTCCTGGGTTGCAGCCCTGCTGTTGGTTGTGTCGACTGACCCCATTGGGTTGTTTCTGTGCAGGTTTTCAGTAGGGCTTCACCCGTGTGGTGACCATGTGCCCTAGTTGGGAAGAATCCCTCCAGCGTGGTTTTCCAAGGACTTTTGACAGATGCCCTAATCTTTGTGTTAATTTCCTGGTTAAGGGGTACACTGACAGTGTTCAGTTCAATTCAGTTCAGTTCACTCAGTTGTGTCCAGCTCTTTGCAACCCCATTAACCACAGCACACCAGGCCTCCCTGTCCATCACCAACTCCTGGAGTCCACCCAAACCCATGTCCATTGTGTCAGTGATGCCATCCAACCATCTCATCCTCTGTCATCCCCTTCTCCTCCGGCCCTCAATCTTTCCCAGCATCAGAGTCTTTTCCAATGAGTCAGCTTTTCACATGAGGTGGCCAAAGTATTGGCGTTTCAGCTTTAACATCAGTCCTTCCAATGAACACCCAGGACTGATGGATCTCCTTGCAGTCCAAGGAACTCTCAAGAGTCTTCTCCAATGCCACAGTTCAAAAGCATCAATTCTTCGGCACTCAGCTTTCTTTATTGTCCAACTCTCACATCCACACATAACTAATGGAAAAACCATAGCCTTGACCAAACAGACCTTTGTTGACAAAGTAATGTCTCTGCTTTTTGATATACTGTCTAGGTTTGTCAGAACTTTGCTTCTAAGGAGTAAGTGTCTTCTAATTTCATGGCTGCGGTCACCATCTGCAGTGATTTTGGAGCCCAGAAAAATAAAGTCAGCCACTGTTTCCACTGTTTCCCCATCTATTTGCCATGAAGTGATGGGACTGGATGCCATGATCTTAATTTTCTGAATATTGAGCTTTAAGCCAACTTTTTCACTCTCCACTTTCATTTTCACCAAGAGGCTTTTTAGTTCCTCTTCACTTTCTGCCATAAGGGTGGTGTCATCTGCATATCTGAGGTTATTGATATTTCTCCCGGCAATCTTGATTCCAGCTTGTGCTCCTTCCAGCCCAGTGTTTCTCATGATGTACTCTGCATATAGGTTAAATAAGCAGGGTGACAATACACAGCCTTAACGTACTCCTTTTCCTATTTGGAACCAGTCTGTTGTTCATGTCCAGTTCTAACTGTTGCTTCCTGACCTGCATGCAGGTTTCTCAAGTGTAGATTCTTGAAAAATCAAACACCAGCCATAGGGCCTTGGTTGCGGATCCTCCGTGCTGCCTCTCCAGGCTCTGTGTGCAGCCCCTTGTGCAGGAAGGGAGGGGCTCAAGTGGATTTGGAGCTCTTGGTCTCTTCTTCTTGGACCGGCTCCTAGGGCTGGCTCAGTACTTGCAAGCACTGTGGTACTGGGCTAGGACTGAGGAGCACACGGCCCTGGGTGGGGCTGTGCTTCCCCTTTGACTGAGTTGTGGAGGTGTGTGCTGAGGGGAATGGTGGTTCTGTGCTCAGTCCTCAGCTGTAGCCAGCTGTCCCCCTGCCCACTGAGCCAGCAGGAGCTGCTCTCCAGGACAGTAGGCTGGATTCCAGCCCTTTGACTGGAGTCCACCCTTAGCTGGAAGAGGAAGCAGTTCTTGGCCACTTGCCCCTGGGGAGGAGCCCTGGGTAATAGGGGTGTCTGGCTGAGCCCAGGGCTGCCTGCTGAGCAAGACCCAGACCTCAGAGTTGGCCCAGGAAAGCTGCAGACTTGGCCTGGGTCCTGGCTGTGATGGGGAGAGTGTAGCTGGAACCTGAGGGGCCCAGGGCTCAGGCTCACCTGTGGTCAGGGGCCACGTGCACTGACCATGCCATGGTCTGCCCCAGCTTCCATCCTCCATGAAGTCCCAACACAGCCACTGCCTTTCTCCGGTCCCTCTGGGTCCCCGGTGGGTCTGAGCCCTTCCTGTGCCCATGTGTCCCCTGCAGGCTTCAGTGCGCCTGTCAACACAACACATGTGGGGGCTCCTGTGACCGCTGCTGCCCCGGCTTCAACCAGCAGCCATGGAGGCCAGCAACCACAGACAGTGCCAACGAATGCCAGTGTGAGTGCCCCTCCACACGCCTGCACGGTGCTCACACATGCTCACATCACATTCTTAATACTCATGTACACACACATGTGCTCACACAGTACATACAGCATTCATACATGTTCCACATGCTTATACACGCTCAGAAGAGTGCTGTTGGCACACTAAGGCAACATGGCACCCTCCATCACCTGAGTCTGGGATCACCTGCGGTTTATGGGACGTGCCTGGGGGCCCCAATCGGGTGGGGCCACGGAGGCCTGCGCACAGCTGAGCCCCTTGTTCTCCAGCCTGCAACTGCCATGGGCACGCCCACGACTGCTACTATGACCCGGAGGTAGATCGGCGCAATGCCAGCCAGAATCAGGACCAGGTCTACCAGGGTGGGGGCGTGTGCATCGACTGCCAGGTGGGTGGTGCGGGTCTGTGGTGCGGGTCTCGGGTGGGCAGGGTCCGCACAGGCTGGGGGCAGTGGGTTCCTGGACTCAGCGGCCCTGTCCCGTCGCAGCATCACACCACGGGTGTCAACTGTGAGCAGTGTCTGCCTGGCTTCTACCGTTCCCCAGACCACCCACTCAACTCACCCCACGCCTGCCGCCGTAAGTGGGGGTGACCAGGTGTGGTCAGGGCGGGGGTGTCCCAAGGGTGTCCAGGAGCAGGGTGTGCCCAGATTGGGGGTCCTGGGGCCTTTGCAGCTATCTGAGAGGCCGTGGCTCTCATTCCACATCCCAGGTCCTGGGGGAGGGCAGATGCTTACCCTCCCTGGAGGCCTGAGAGCTGTGGCCTTGGGGTCCCCTGACTTCCCATGCCCATTTAGGCTGCAACTGTGAGTCGGACTTCACAGACGGGACGTGTGAGGACCTGACCGGCCGCTGCTACTGCCGGCCAAACTTCACAGGGGCGCGATGCGACGCGTGTGCTGAAGGCTTCACTGACTTCCCACACTGCTACCGTGAGGGCGTAGCTGGGGGTAGGGGGAGTGGGCAGGCACTGGGCTGGAGCCAGTGGGGAGGGGTGGGAACCCTTTCATCCTGCCTGTACCACTGGTGATGTGGGGAGACCCTGGCAGCCAGGTGCTTACCCCACCTTGCTGACACATGCTGTGTCCTCTCTCAGCGGTGCCTTCGTCCTCCCAAAATGACACCGGGAGCAGGTGTTGCCTGCCGGACATATCGTGAGTAAGTGTCCCTCAAGATCCCCATCTTGCCTTAGGCCCCACTGGAACAGTGGGGCAGAGTGGGCCACACCCAGGCCCACAGAGATGGGGGTGCAAAAGTAATTGTGGTTTTGCACTGTTGACCTTTGCTGTTTGATATTGGAATGCATTTTTAAATGTGGTTATGTGATGTATCATTTTAATGCATATTTCTTACTTCATATTCTTTTTGCTAATGACTTATTGAAAGTTGAAAGTGTTAGTTGCTCAGTCATGTCTGACTCTTTGTGAACCCATGGACTGGAGCCCACCATGCTTCTCTGTCCTTGGGATTTTTCCAGGCAAGAATACTGGAGTGGGCTGCCATTTCCTTCTCCAGGGAATCTTCTTGACCCAGGGATTGAATTTGGATCGCCTGCATTACAGGCAGTTTCTTTACTGTCCCCAGGGAAGCCTTAATGAGTTATTACTTGCTGTTTGTGAAAGTGAACGTTGCTCAGTCATGTCCAACTCTTTGCAACCCCAGTTTATTTTATATTTATTTTCGATTAGGGAAATGATATTAGGCAAAAATCAAATTTCAGCGATTTTCTTATTCGAGTTCAAAATGGATTGTAAAGCAGCGGAGACAACTTGTAACAGCAGCAACACATTTGGCCCAGGAACTGCTAATGAACATACAGTGCAGTGGTGGTTCAAGAAGTTTTGCAAAGGAGACAAGAGCCTTGAAGATGAGTACAGTGACCAGCCATCGGAAGTTGACAACAACCAAGAGAATCATTGAAGCTGATCCTCTTACAACTACATGAGAAGTTGCCAACTAACTCAGTACTGACAATTCTACAATTGTTCAGCATTTGAAGCAAATTGGAAATGTGAAAAAGCTCAGTAAGACAGTGCCTAATGAGCTGACTACAAATAAAAAAAATCTTTAAGTGTCGTCTTCTCTTGGTCTGTGCAACAACAGCGAACCATTTCTTCATCAGAAGGTGATGTATGACCAAATGTGGATTTATACGACAGCCAGTGACAGCTAGTTCAGTGGTTGGACCCAGAAGAAACTCCAGAGCCAAACTTGCACCAAAAAAGGTCATGGTCACTGTCTGGTGGTCTTCTGCCAATCTGATCCACTGTGTAGTTTTCTTTGACTCCCAGCAGAACCATTACATCTGAGAAGTTTGCTCAACAAATCGATGAGATGCACCGAAAACTGCAATGCCTGCAGCCAGCGTTGGTCAACAGAGAGGGCCCAATTCTTCTCCACAACAATGCTCAACCACACGTCGCACAACCAACACTTCAGAAATTGAACGAATTGGGCTAAGAACGAATATGGCTCATCTGCCATATTCACCTGACTTCTTGCTAACCAACTACCACTTTTTCAAGCATCTTGACAACTTTTTTCAGGGAAAAATGCTTCCAACAACCAGCAAGAGGCAGAAAATGCTTTTCAAGTGTTCATCAAATCCTGAAGGACAGATCTTTATGCTATCAGTTCAGTTGAGTCGCTCAGTCGTGTCCAACTCTTTGTGACCCCATGAATCGCAGCACGCCAGGCTTCCCTGTCCATCACCAGCTCCTGGAGTTCACTCACGTCCATTGAGTCAGTGATGCCATCCAGCCATCTCAGCCTCTGTCGTCCCCTTCTCCTCCTGCCCCCAATCCCTCCCAGCATGAGAGTCTTTTCCAGTGAGTCAACTCTTCACATGAGGTGGCCAAAGTACTGGAGTTTCAGCCTTAGCATCATTCCTTCCAAAGAAATCCCAGGGCTGATCTCCTTCAGAATGGACTGGTTGGATCTCCTTGCTATAGGAATAAGCAAACTTATTTGTATTGATTGTAATGGTTCCTGTTTTCATTAATAAAGATGTGTTTGAGCCTGGTTATAATGATTTAAAATTCACGGTCCCAAACCGCAGTTAAGTTTTCACCAACCTGATATTTCCATTTCTTTCACTTTTTCTTTGGTTCTTTTAATTTTGTACAAATAATAGATATTCATTCTAGGAAACCTTAAAAAATATAGGAAAGCAAAGTTAAAGAGCGTTATCCAGAGTCGCAACTCCTGCAAACACCACCTCCTCCCTCTGCGTGTGTGCTGCATTTTTCTAAACATCCACGTGCACTGTCTGCACTTTTGTGTAATTGCGCTTTCCACCCACACCATCCTGTAAACACGTCATTTCACACTCTACGTTATGTACACAGATGTAGTTCTTGTTTGACCAACTCTCAATTCTTGGTAATTTAGGTTCTTTCCAGAGTTTTTAAAAATTACACCATAGTAAACATCCTTGCAGCTAAAGCTTTCCATGAATTATTAACTATTTCTGCAGGACAGTTTCCTAGAAGAAGGTTTTGAAACATTTTTGGCTGCATGTTGCCAAGCTGCTCTCCGGGCAAAATCGTCTGCCTGGATGGAGTGGCATCATTCGTGTCACTTGTATCAGAATGTTGCCGTCTCTGCACAGCAACATTCATTATTACAGAAATCTTCAGTTTTCCTGGAGTTGGGGTGCACCTTCTTGGTTAGGGGCTTAGCAATGTCTAATTGGCCAGTATTTTCCTTTCACAGCAGCTCAAGGTAGTGTTGTGTCCTGTAAACTGGCTCTTAGATCTGACGGCATTTGGTGTTTCCTTGGTCTTAGCCATATTTCTTTGCCTCATTTGAGTCTGAATCTTCTCTCATGTTTCTGGACTCTTTCTGTTGTTTTCATGTGTGAATTTCCCTTTTGAGGTCATGGCTCAGCTTCTTGTCACTCGTTTGCTCTGTAAGCTCTTTCCACATGAACTATGGTATCTATGCCTCATGAGTCACATGCTTTTCTCCCAGTGAGTAATTTGCCCTTGTTATTTTCTTCATATGAATCTGAGTAGACCATGGACATCTTAGGTGATGGCTTTAATTTCGTTTATTATGCAAGTTCATTTTCTACCTCATCTTAAGTCAGTTTTGGTTATTTATGTTTTCTTAGCAAATTTCATTTATATCATTTGGATTTTAAAAGGTGTTGGTATAAAGTTATACACAGTATTCTATACACGATTTTCAAATTCCTTCCATTCCTTTTGTCTGTTTTTCTTTTCTTTCCTGCCTTCATGAGATATAACAGAAGTTTGCTGAGTTTTTTAGTGTTTTTGAAGTGCAGCTTAAGGTTTATATTGATAAGATCTGCTGGAGTTTTTCTCTGGTTTGGGAGAGAGATTTTACTTCTTAATATAGAAAAATTTGAACTAAAATCTATCTTTCTCTCTTCTCTCTTTTGTTGAGGTATAATCCTAAATCAGTATGTTAATTTCAGGTGTGTAACGCAAAGGTTAGGTATTTCTAGACATTGTGAAATGATCACCACAGAAGGTCTAGTTAACACCTGTCATCACACAGAATTACAATTTTTTTCTCATGATGAGAACTTTTTTTTTAATTTGGCCGAGAACTTTTAATATCTACTCTCTTAGCTACTTTCAATTACGCAGTACGTTATTGTTAACTATTGTTGCCATGCTGTGGGTCACATCCCCATGACTTATTTACATTTTATTTGGAAGTTTGCGTCTTTTGACTCCCTTCACCCGTTTTGCCCAACTCCCAATCCCCGCCTCTGGCAGTTATCAACCTTTTTTTATATCCACAAGCTCAGGGTATTTTTAAAGATTCAGTGTGTGTGTATTTTTTAAGATTCTGCATGTAAGAGAGATCATACAATATTTGTCTTTTTCTACTTTCTTTTGACTTATTAGTATTTTCTTAGTTTTTTAAATTATTATTACTTTTAGTTTCTCTTAATTATCCACAAAACGTTTAAAGCATTTTTTTCTCAACCAAGGCTGATTTTATTCTGCAGGAAAATGTCTAGAGACATCTTTGGTTATTATAAATGGGGGATGCCACGGTCCTCTAGTGGGTAGGGGCCAGGGATGATGCTAAATATCCTGCAGAGCACAGGACCGACCCACCCCCACAATAGTCATCCAACACAGAACGGTACTGGTGCCAAGGTTGAGAAACCCAGGGGTAAAGCTATGAATTTGCTTCAGAATGTAGCTTTGGCTAGGTGTATCCCATAGAGTTGATAGCTGTGTTCTCACTGCTGTTCCTTTTAAACTGTGTATCATTTCAGTTTTCATTTTCCTTTTCACCCGAGTTGTTTAGAATTGTGTTTGTCATTCCAGGTGGTTAGATTTCCATTCTGTCCCTTCTTTTGATGGTTCTGTTCTGTTTTACTGCAGCATGGTTGGATTTGGCAGCCTGAAAATTTCTACTTTTTGTCTTTGGATTTTGAGGTTTTCTTTCTCACCTGGAATGTGACCCCTTTTAGATTGTCCAAGAATGTTTGACAGGAACTTGTGTTCTCTGTGGGAATAGATTTGTACATATATGTTTATTCAAGCACATGTTAATTATGCTATTTAAACTCACTCTGTTCTTAGTTTTTGTCACCTTCTGGGAACAGTGTGTTCAGTCTTTCTCTCTTTGAAAGTGATTTGGCCAAATTTCCCTCCCAGTTTCAATAGTTAGTTTTCAGTACCTCTGGGCCATGTTTATCGTCCTCTTAGAGCTTTGGGTTTTCAGCATCTCTTGGGGGACAAGTCCGTTTCTTCCACGCACAACATCCTTCCTTGTCTCCATTAATGCTCGTGCCTGGGCTCACCACACTCCATGCTATCCCTTCTGGAATCTCTTTATTTCTTGTCCAAGTCCTTGGTTCAAGGTGCATTCTTTCAAAAGGGTGTGACCAGATTCTCCTTCAAGAATCAAACCAATGCCTTTGGGTTTGTCTCGTGAGAGGAGATGTGGCCTGGCAGAGGACCATGGCTGCTACTAGTTTGGGCTTGCCCCTGCCCCAACTGTATCGTTTCTTTCATTCTGCTTAAATTTTTCCTTTCTTGACTTTTGCTGGATTGACCAGCAAAGCATGTTTTGGTTGGTTTGTGTTTTCTTCTCTGAGGGTTTGCAAGTTCTGTTTTTATCTTCTGGTCTGGGCCAAGGTTACCTTTATGTTTTGACAAATAATGAACCATTATTTTGTACTGCAGTCACAGAATTAAAAGACAGTTACTCCTTGGAAGAAAAGCTATGACAACCCTAGACAGCGTTCCTCACCAAAGTCCGTATAGTCAAAACTCTGGTTTTTCTAGTAGTGATGTACGGGTGTGAGTTGAACCATAAACAAGACTGAGCGCTGAAGAATTGATGCGTTTGAATTGTGGTGCTGGAGAAGACTCTTGAGAGTCCTTTGGACAGCAAGAAGATCAAAGTAGTCAATCCTAAAGGAAATCAACCCTGAATATTCATTGGAAGGACTGAAGCTGAAGCTGAAGCTTCAGTACTTTGGCCATCTGATGTAAATTGCTAACTCACTGGAAAAGACCCTAGTGCTGGGAAAGACTGAGGGCAAGAGGAGAATGGGGCAACAGAGGATGAGATGGTTGGATGGCATCACCAACTCAATGGACATGAGTTTGGGCAAACTCCAAGAGACAGAAGAACAGGGAAACCTGGCATGCTGCAGTTCATGGGGTTGCAAAGAGTTGGACACAACTTAGCGACTGAACAATGAACCATTATTTATTTTATGTCAGTAACAAAAATAGCTTTAGCCCCTTTTTGTGCATCAGTTAAGACATTTAGCACACTTTTTCTTCCTTCTTCCTCATCTCCAGAATTATATATAAAGAGTAGAATTTTCTTTCCGCTTTGTTAAGATTTTGTTTTTACTTTTTCTCTGGTTATGTCAACACCTGCAGTTGATTTTGTGTCTACATTATAAATAACTAATTATGTTTATGTAAAATGCTCCTGATTTCATTGCATGCCACTGTTTTCCTAAAACATCCCCTTTCCCTTGTTGGCCTTTTTAAAGTCTTTTTCATTGTGTGTGAGTGCAGTGTCAAAAGGCAAGGAAAGGAGTCTGTGGAGAAGGGAGGTTTTGAGCGGGGCAGCTGCAGGGCCTCTGAGACCCCCATCCCACCCCTGTCCCCCTCCAGACTGTGACTGTAGCGCCGCTGGGACCCAGGGCAATGCCTGTCGGAAGGACCCGCAGGTGGGGCACTGCGTGTGCAAACCCAACTTCCAGGGCACCCACTGTGAGCTCTGCGCCCCCGGCTTCTACGGCCCAG
>SJXQ01013154.1:59267-87119 GCA_006408695.1 Aepyceros melampus | reverse complement strand
CCCGCACCTGGCCCGCTCCGAGACTCCGCCGAGAGGCGCCGTCCGGGTTCGCTCTTCCTCCTCAGCGCCTGCCGGGCCCCGCCGGAAGACCCTGCTCGCCCCGCCCTCCCGCCGCTCTCACCGCTGATTGGGCTCCGTCAGGAGCGGGGCGGGCGCTAGTCTGCGGGCCATTGGCGAGGACCGCCGCCCGTCTCGCCACCAGGCCCGCCCTCGCGCCGGCGGCTTTCTTCCGGAGGAAGCGCGGGCCAGGGGCCCGCGGGCCAGAGCGGCCCCTATTGTTGCTGTGTCATAGGGGAGCGGCGGCGGCCCCTGGCGGCGACGCCGGGAACGGCGAAGCGGTCGCAGGCAGAGCGGCTGGCGTTGGATCTGGGACCGCGAACCGGGCGGGGACACCTGCGGGGCGCGGGGCAAGGTGTCTCAGGTGTGCTGACCGTGCGGGACGCCAGGTTCCTAGACCTGGGGAAGTAGTTGGCGGCTAAGGGGAGGGGATGTCATAGGACGGCGGGGCCGTGCGGTGTCTTCGCGTCCCTGGGGGAAGGTGACTGCAGCCCTGGACTCAGGTGCGTGGGCCCAGCGTCCTCCCGACGAGCGGTGGTCTCCTGGGAGCCCGTGCGACGCACAACGCCGCTGCCCTGCGCCCCTAGACCCTCTTGAGAACTACCCTCCACCCTCCTTATGCCCTGGGGGTCCCCCGGCCCCCCGCAACAGTGACAGCGTGACTGTGTCCCCATCCTCCCCGAGCCCCTATAATCTGCCGACAAGGCTGCTCCTTCATTCCTTGTCTGGTGTTGCAGTCTGAACCGAATGAAATCAGCTGTCCTGCACACACTGGAGGAGGGGAACGGAAGCACTGCCCTCCCATTGCCTTTACTCCCCTTCACTTACACTTTGTAGTTTCTGCAGAGCAGCACACACTTGGAGCCCATGCTACAGAAGACGTGTGACTCCCGGCTCCAGAGGCAGGGGCATCCTGAACTGTGTGGCCACCTCCATGCCTGCTTGATTTACCATAAACCCAGAGGAATCTGCTTCCCTTGTAGCTCAGTTGGGAAAGAATCTGCCTGCAATGTAGGAAACCTGGGTTTGATTCCTGGGTCTGGAAGATCCGCTGGAGAAGGAAACGGTAACCAGTCCAGTATTCTTGCCTAGAGAATCCCATGGATAGAGCAGACTGGCAGGTTACAGTCAATGGGGTTGCAAGAGCAGGACACGACATAGCTGGCCCCTACCACCACCACCACAGAGGAACCTGGCGGGTCCATGGGGTCTCACAAGAGCTCGCCACCACTTAGCGACTAAACCACTACCATCATCCATATGTAAAAATCCATTTTTAAGCTTTTTTTTGGAAGGTATAAAAGTGAAAACTATTCTTTTATTCAACATTGTTTTAAGATGTATCCATGTTGACACATGCAGCTCTAACCTAGTCTATCTTACCTCCTGTTTAACATTCTGATGGATAAAACACCACAAGTTCTGTACCCATTGCTTTGTGATCTAAAGAGTCTCTATTTTTTTTTTTTGGTTTGGAAAAATAGAGCTGGTTTTCATTTTAAAATATTTATGTTGATAAGAAATGTTTTTTTAATTAATATTTATTTTAAATTTTGAATATGGTAAATATCCATAGATATTTACATAGATATCCATGTATGCAAAAGCTCTATGGGGATCCATGATAGTTTTTGAGAGTCTAAAGAGTTCCAGAAACCAAAGTGATGGGAACAGAGACCCGTGAAGAAATTCAGTGGCCTGTGACTGGGGTCATGACACCAGCAGCAGTACCATCCCGCGTGCTCTGTGAAACCAGGAAGAAGACAGTAAGAAAACCACCTGGCTTCCCTGAGAAAGGACCGGCAGGCAGGGGTCACTGTCCAAAGTCTTGGGAAGCGCAAAAGCTGCCAGCAGAGGCCACAGGGAAAGCAACTTTCCAGAACCTAAAGACACTTCTGGGTAGTGACTGCGGTGGGGCCTCCAATAAGTACTTCCTTATCCCAAACCAAGGGAGCTTGTGTCCTGGGAAGCTCAAAAGAGAAAGCTTTATACAGTTTCACTGGTTTCTGTGAAAAACCAGTAAGGAGACAAGCTACCAGTAGATGGCCATCATGGAGGCCAGTCCATGTGCCTCCCACCCCCCTACCCCCCGCCCAGAATGGACTCTGTGAACTGGGCCCCACAGCAGAAAATGCAAACCCAGTCCTCCCTGAGCCTCATCACCCTCCCCCAGGCGAAAGGCAAGGGGTGCAGTGACTGTGGGCACAGGGAGGGTTGACAGGAAGCTGGCAAAGAAGTGCCCAGACATCTCCTAAGGAGGGTGTACAGATGGCCTGATGTGCAGGAAAGGATGGTGGACAGCATTATTCATAAGGGAAATGCAAATTAAAACACATGAATTCAGTTCAGTTCAGTCGCTCAGTCGTGTCTGACTCTTTGCGACCCCATGAATCGCAACATGCCAGGCCTCCCTGTCCATCACTAACTCCTGGAGTTCACTCAGACTCATGTCCATCGAGTCAGTGATGCCATCCAGCCATCTCATCCTCTGTCGTCCCCTTCTCCTCCTGCCCCCAATCCCTCCCAGCATCAGAGTCTTTTCCAATGCGTCAACTCTTTGCATGAGGTGGCCAAAGTACTGGAGCTTCAGCTTTAGCATCATTCCTTCCAAAGAAATCCCAGGGCTGATCTCCCTCAGAATAGATTGGTTGGATCTCCTTGCAGTCCAAGGGACTCTCAAAGAGTCTTCTCCAACACCACAGTTCAAAAGCACCAATTCTTTGGCGCTCAGCCTTCTTCACAGTCCAACTCTCACATCCATACATGACTACTGGAAAAACCATAGCCTTGACTAGACGGACATTTGTTGGCAAAGTAATGTCTCTGCTTTTCAATATGCTATCTAGGTTGGTCATAACATTTCTTCCAAGGAGTAAGCGTCTTTTAATTTCATGGCTACAGTCACCATCTGCAGTGATTTTGGAGCCCCCAAAAAATAGTCTGACAGTTTTTCCACTGTTTCCCCATCTATTTCCCATGAAGTGATGGGACCAGATGCCATGATCTTCGTTTCTGAATGTTGAGCTTTAAGCCAACTTTTTCACTCTCCACTTTCATTTTCACCAAGAGGCTTTTTAGTTCCTCTTCACTTTCTGCCATAAGGGTGGTGTCATCCGTATATCTGAGGTTATTGATATTTCTCCCAGCAATCTCGATTCCAGCTTGCGCTTCTTCCAGCCCAGCGTTTCTCATGATGTACTCTGCATATAATTTAAATAAGCAAGGTGACAATATACAGCCTTGACTTACTCCTTTTCCTATTTGCAACCAGTCTGTTGTTACATGTCCAGTTCTAACTGTTGCTTCCTGACCTGCTTAGAGGTTTCTCAAGAGGCAGGTCAGGTGGTCTGGTATTCCCATCTCTTTCAGAATTTGTACAGTACTTATCTGTTTTTGTGACTGGCTTTTGTCACTCAGCATAATGTCCTTGAGTTTCATCCATGTTGCAGCATGTGTCAGAATCCCCTTCCTAAGGCTGAGTAATCTTCCGCTGTAAGTATGTCTACACTACATTTTGCTTATGCGTTCATCAGTGCAGGAATGCTTGGGTTATTTCCATGCCTCAGCTATTGTGAATAATGCTGTTGTGAACATGACTTCCCAGGTGGAGCTCATGGTAAAGATCCTGCCTCCCAATGCAGGAGACATAAGAGACCATGGTTTTATCCCTGGGTAAGGACGATCCCCTGGAGAAGGGAATGGCAGCCCATTCCTGTATTCTTGCCTGGGAAGTCCCATGGACAGGCTGCAGGTTGCAGTCCATGGGGTCGCAGTGTTGGACACGACTAAAGTGGCTAAGCACACATGAGCATGACTGGACAAGAATCACTTCAAGGCCCTGCTCTCAGTTCTTTGGGGGTAAATACTGAGCATGGAATTGCTGGATCATATGGTAATTCTGTTTTTAATTTTTTGAGGAACCGCCATACTGTTTGCCACAGTGGCTGTACCATTTTATTCGTACTAACAGTGCACAAATCTTCCTGTTTCTCCACATCCTTGCCCAAACTTGTTTTCTGGGTTTTTTCTTTTTTTTTTTTCTCGCCATCCTAATGGGTGTGGTATCTCATTGTAGCTTTGTTTTTCATTTCTCCAGTGATTAGTGATGTTGAGCATGTTTTCACGTGCTTATTGGCCATCTGTTTATCTTCTTTGGAAAAATGTTTATTCAAGTCCTTGCCTATTTTTAAATCAGCTTTTTGTTGTTGCTGAGTTTTAGGAGGTCTCTGTATATTCTAGATATTAACCTGTTATCAGATGTTTGATTTGCAAATATTTTCTCCCACTCTTTGGGTTGCCTTTTTACTCTGATGCTAGTGTCTGAGGCATAAAATATGTTTAAATTTTCATTAAGCACAACTTGCTTATTTATAATTGCCACATCCAAAGTTGTGAGCTTTGTGTTCTATCTTTTCTTCTAAGAATTTATTGTTTAGGTCTCACATTTGACCTTTGATACATTCTAATTTTTGTAAATGGTGTGAGGTCAGGGTCAACTCCATTCTTTTGCATATGACTATCCAGTTTTTCCAGCACCATGTGTTGAAAAGACAGTCCCTCCTCTCTTGAACCTTGCTATTAAACTATATATGTCGATAGTGTTGATGGTTACAAGATGGTATGTCAACTGTACGCAAGGGTGAGTGTCACTGTGTGTCAAGGTTTGAATTCCACTTCCTCCACTCACCTGCTCTGAAACCTCAGGCAAGCCCATCTTCCTGCACCCCTTCTTCCTCCTCAGTGGGCGGGACTGGATGGNCCAGCCTGGACCTGCGCCCCCGCCGCCCCTCGGCCCTCCCTGCTCCCCGCCGGGGTCGGCCGCGGTTGACGCTCCACTTGAGTGTCCGGTGTCCCCTGACGGCTGCAGGGATGGCCCGTGTTGGCTTTAGAGCGATCTCGAAGTCTTCATGTCAGAGGACATGCTTCTCTTAAATTTGCCTTTCTCAGGGACGTCCTGTGATCTTTGATTATAGTTAGGCTTGTTGCTTCATTTAATAGAAGGGATGCGAGGTATTGATTGAGAACTTGAGCCTAAAAACTAATACCGTGTACCCCTGTTTCACTTTTTTTGTTTGAGTGCGTGATTGAAATAACCTGTGCTGAGTGTTCTATTCATTTTGTGTATGTGGCACTGTTAAGCCCCGTCCGTGCTGAGAGAGCTTTGCTCCCTGCCTACATAGGCGAGGGAGAACCTATCTGTAGGAGTGCTGATGTGTCACGGCTGCCTAAAACGTGGCAGTTGGCGTCTGTGAACTGCTCAGTGACCATCAGATGCAACCTTTGAAACAAGTGGCAAATGCCTTTCTATGGGGTGAGAAGCCCTGGCACTCTGAATTCCGTCTTTGAGTGTCCTGAGCAGCCATTCCTGTAAGGTTTGTATGCATTCTTTTAGATTGTCCAGGGCTTGAAACAAGATGTTTCATTTCTAGAAAGTAATTGCTGCTTTACAAAGCACACTTTTAGGAAGGACTATTTCCTTGAAATTAATGTGTAATTAAAAGGTAGAAATTTCAATTAGGCTTAATTACCAAGTCATTAAGTACGTGGAGGAGAGTGCAATTATCCTGTTACTCCGCAGACGTTTACTGTATACCCACTCCTCAAAAGCCTATTGCTGGGCATTTCTTATCAGGGTAGCCTTGTTCTTAGTAACGCAGAGCTGGCACAGGCGTCCCAAACACAAGTGTGGGGGATTTTTGTTCTTCTTGAAATGATGCTGCGTTTTTCAGGAGTGGTGATAAACGTGTTGACGTTTTTCACGTCTGCCTTTCTCCATTGTCTGTTCTTCTTGCACTCACACCACATGTATCAGCCAGTTAGGAATGTTAATCAACAATCAACTGCTTAAATTAGTTACATTGACTTTCTTTTCAGAACCTATAACCAGCTAAGCTTTTCTGCTGCAGAAATGTCACACAGCGTACCTGGGCAGGTGAAAATTGTATGGCTAGACTGATTTGAAATAAGGAGTTTAGAGCTTTAGCAGTGGCTTTCCTGCTGACTCTGGGAATCACCACTGTGGGTATCTCTTGCTTTCATTATCACTGTAATTTTTACCAGCTGACGGTTGTCCTTAACTCCATTGATCATTTTTCCCTTTTCATTTTGCCCTGAGATCCATTATTTGAAACATTTTTTCAATAAAGTTAAGATTTAATTTGTTTAATCTTAACAAATCCCCCTTACATCATCCTCAAATTAAGACCACATCTGCAGTGTTTCTTTGTCCTAACTCTGATGTCCTTTTGTACTGTCAGTACGTATCCTCGGGTCCATAAGGGCAAAAATGATAGCAGCAGGCCATCAGCCTTTGGAGCTCCCAGAGCCCTTTCACCTTCTTCGGGCTCTGATTAGATCCCTAGTAGGTCAGGCAGGTGCTGGCTGTTTCATAGGTGAAAAACCTAGTGTTCAGAAGTGTAAAAATTCTTGGCAAAGGTTACATAGCTAGTGTCTGGGGTAGGTCTCAAATCCGGCCCTTCCGGTTCTCTGTCCGGGGCTGCTTCCGAGAGAACTGCCCAGACCTTTACGTTCTGCAGGTAATGGTGGCAGATGGCGGCTAAAGTTTCTAAAGGATCTCAGCTTGTCTTTCCTGTCAGCTTTGCTGCCTGCAAAGAGATAGTATGGTTATGTCCCCAGCATGGATGTTAGAATGTCAGATCTGGTTAATATCCGAGAAGGTGTGCTCCAGTTGTCCAGAGTTAGACTGATAGGTGCTTTAATGATTACCTAGTCCAATAAGGTGACACAGTGGTCAAGAATCCACCTGCCATTGCAGGAGATGCAAGAGACGTGTGTTTGATCCCGAATGGAGAAGATTCCCCGGAGTAGAAAATGGCAACCCACTCCAGTATTCTTGCCTGGAAAATACCATGGCCAGAGGAGCCTGGTGGGCTATCGTCCATGGGGTAGCAAAGAGACACAACTGAATGACTGTTGCAAATAGCTAACACTTACTGAAATATTTATATGCACTTGTATAAGCACTTACATGCCTATGAAGTTACTAGAGAAATGGAGTAACTTGCCTGTGAGCAAACAGCTAGTAAGTGGATAGAGATACAGACCATTGTTGGGGGTCTCTGTTCTCTCTGAGAATCTCCTGATGCTGAAGAACTGTCTGTTGACTGGAAATTCAGTTGACCCTCTCTCCAGAACAAAGTATACATGCTCAGAATTTTGCATGTAACTTTTGGGGTGTATATTGAACCCAGCCCCTTCATTTTACAGTGAATATGTGGTGAGCCCGAGAGGGTAAGAGAATTATTTGCTCAAAGGCACACAGCTGAAGTGAGACTAGGAACAGGTCTCTTGATTCCTAGTGGTATGTTCTTTTCACACTGTTTGAGCTTTCTAACATTTGTACACTGGTGAAAAATACACCAGTTTTAAAAAAGAAAATATACACATTTCTGAGTCATTTGAAAAAGATTATCATAAGAATCAAATAGTTGATTTGCCTTTCAAGCTATAATTTCTTTCCTCCTACCCCTTGAATTTTTAGTGGTTAGTTGCAGCTTTAAGGTTTGTTGGTTTGTTGCAGAGATACCACTTTTCAAAGATAGAGGGGTATTAAAAACCCCTAAAATTTAAAAGTTGAAATTGTCAGCATGGAATTTTTCCCTAACAAAATTACTATACAGGCGACTGAATTAAAGTTAGATCTCTTTAGGTATATATAACAGTTTGTTGATGATTCATTGAGTTTTATCTAATTATAACTTAAAGATTTTCTTCCCTGATTGCTGTTCTAGATGCTATTCCAAGTTCGGATCAAATCCGAATAGCACCATCTTTAAAAAGCCAAAGAGGATCAGTGTGGACAAAGCAAAAGCAGCCTTTGAGAACTGGGAACTTGAGGTGACGTTTCGAGTGACGGGAAGAGGTCGCATTGGAGCTGATGGCCTGGTATGGTAATTTCTTTAACTTGGAAAATTTGCATAGTTGCATATACCGCTAGTCTCTAAAGGCTCCCTGTTATATATTTACAGGCAGTTTGGTACACGGAGAATCAAGGCTTGGAGGGGCCTGTGTTTGGATCAGCTGATATGTGGAATGGTGTGGGAATATTTTTTGATTCTTTTGACAATGATGGAAAGGTATGGTTGTTTTCAGGACTGTTACCCACTTTAAATGTATTTGCTGACAAAGTTAGTCTGAACAATATAATTTATTTGACACTTTGGTCAGCTTTATAGTAGAAGACTCCTTAAACTATATTTTAAGCATGATGATGAATCTTTATGTACCTGAGAATTTATAAATGGAAAGCTAGAAGTTCATGATTTTTCTTATTCCAACTTGAGATAACAATGGAACCTTAAGCCTGAGAACTTTTCAGGACCCACCTCCCCAGGCCCCTGTTTATGCTTAATAGTTTTGAGAATCAGCTTGAGTAGTTTAGATGTAGGCAGTAAGACCAGTAGTGTTTCAGACTATTAGTGCTTTTTCATGAAAACGTGTGCATTGCTACTGTTGGCTCGCTTACTAATACTTCTTTATACATGGTAATCACTGTCTCTGATCAGCCTGATTTCTCTAAAACAGTTAAGGACAAAATGTACTTATGAACTGGAAACATTAACGTGTGCTTTAGCAGCCCTAAGACTGTGATCATTGTTTCTGCTGCTGGTTTGTTGATTATCAGAGGTCATTATTAGCCATTTAAAGGAGAGCCTTAACAATGAACTCCTCCGGTGCTGGGGCCGTGTTAATTCTCCTGTTACTAAGTTCCCTTAAATCCCACACTAGTTCCATGCTCACAGTATCCTAGGATTTTAGAGGTGTTAGAGAGCTTACAGCACACCCAGAATAGTCTATACTTCTTTGATTTAAGGTTTTAAAACAAATCATTCTCCTTATTTTTAGAAAAATAATCCTGCAATAGTGATTATAGGCAACAATGGACAAATTCATTATGACCATCAAAAGTAAGTGTATTTTTTTATAATATTCCATTTTTTAGTTTCTTTTAGGAAACCTTATAAAATATTTTGTTTCAAATCTGAACATTTTCTAAATGAAAAAGGTTACTCTTTTTCTTGAGGTGTTTTTTGTAACTTAATGGGAGGGTCTTATTTTACTTTGGTTTTGTTGTAAAGTTCCTTCTGTGGACCACCTCAATTTCAAACATAAAACTGTGTTGTTGTTAACCTGAAATTGTATAATACCTTCAGAGATTTATGAAACATTCCTGGCTCTCAGTGATGCAGTAGCCATGTTTTTTCAACTTTATTCACAGGGATCTTTAAAAAATAAAGTTTGGAGCCTTAACCAGCCTAATGACTAAGCAAATTATGCCTCCTTGTTCAGTCTTGGTATTGCTGAATCGAAAAAATTTTCAGTGGGTTACAAAACTTCTGCGAGTTTAGTGTATTTATAATGTGTGTGAACTGGGCATGTACATTAATTTTCACGTGGTTGTGGGGGAATTACCTTTTAGCCAGTCTGTAAAATGTAAGAAAAATCACTTTCCTGCCTTGGTGATGTTTAACTCTGCTAATTCATCATGACCACCTGTTGAGCGATTTAAACTAGAGGTCCAAGGCCTCTCCCTGGTGATTCTGCTTCAGCTGATTGAGGGCAGAGTTGAAGAGTGCGTTTTTTTAAAGCTCCATATGTGACTCTGACTCTGCAGAGGAAGAGCATCACTGTCCCCTTGCCGGCAGCCATGCTAACACGGGCTCCTCGTCCAGACTCCTGACCCGAGTCACAGGGAAGACTTGCGTGTCCGCTTGGTGTCCTCTGCACAGAAAGTCTCAGATATCCAGAACTTTGCTATAACTTGATACGGGTTTTGATCTTTCTGGAAATTCATTGTTTTAAATAGTGAGTTTTTAAAATACCAAGAAACTCCCCTAAATTTCTTATCTCCTTCCCTCATGCTATAGTGATGGTGCTAATCAAGCTTTATCAAGTTGCCAGAGGGACTTTCGTAATAAACCCTATCCTGTCCGGGCAAAGATTACGTATTACCAGAAAACATTGACGGTAAGTAGCATGCTCTTAGAGGCGGTCCAGTGAACAGCACTGAGTGTGTTTCTTCCATACTTCTTCATACTCCAGTATGCTCCTCGTTCTGGTGGAAACTCAGTGCATTTTAAATGGGTACTGTTCACGTCCTCATCCACGCTGCTCTGTGAGAACAGAAGTGGCTTCAGAGCACGGTTCACGTGTCGCATGTTGTCACGCGTGGTGTGCTGTCAGACTTGACAGTCGGTTTGCATTTAGTCATGAACGTTAGGCGTGCTGCTGTGCTCTGCGTGAACAGGAGTGAGACAGGCCATCATCTCCAAAGAGCGTGTCTAATGGAGGCGACCGCATGTAACACCATGCTGCGTGATAAACGCTACAACACGGATACCATTCAGGACCCAGAGGTCAGAATCCTATAACTGCCAGGAGGGAGGTGAAGGTCAGCAACAGTTTCTCAGAGTGGAGCTGTACCTTGAAGGAGGAGGAGAAGCCTCCCAGAGGGGGTGCAGATTCCAGGCCGAGGAAACGGGCATCAGAACTGTTGGAAGGCTGGAGGAAGGCCAGTAGCTGGTCTGGCTGGGAGGAGCTGAGGAAGGTGAGGCAGGAAGCTTGGCAGCAGTGAGCCTCAGCCACCTGGTGCAGTGTATCCTGTAAGGAGCAGGAGTGTGGAGTGAGCAGGCTCCAGTTCAGGACGATGACCGAGGCAGTGGTGGTCTTCTAACGGTGTTTGTGGGAGAAACAAGAAGCAGGAAGATCGAGGCTGACTCTTAGAGGGCCACATCTGTGTGACTTTGTCCTTTACATGCGGTTTCTCTCTTTTTTTCCTCCCAGTTTCATTGAGACGGGATGTAGAAGTTTGGAGTGTGTAGCGTGATTTGACTCACACACACCATGAAGTGATGAGTGCAATAAGTTCAATAACATCCATCATCTCATGTAGATAGAAAATGAAAGACAATAGAAAAAAATGTCTTCCTTGAAAAGATTGAGCGTGAGAGTGTTCATTTTTTTGTTAGGTTAAAATTTTTTATTAGATCCTATTTCGTGCATGATTTCCAAACTGAGATAAAACTACATGTGTTCAAAAAAATATATATAGTAGTGTCAAAAAAGAGTTTTTTACACTAAGACTCCGTATTATCCACTTCTCCAGCCACTTTGATGTGTGGCGTCCGGCCGTGTTCACTGTGCTTTCGTGTTGTACGTCACATGCTTAGTGCTTACTTATCTTATGACTGGGAGTCTGTCCTTTTTGACTGTCTTCATCCAGTTCTCCAGCCCCACCCCCCTACCTCTGGTTTCCGTCAATCCAACGCTGTGAGTTTCTTTTTCGAGTAAAATTGACCTGTAACAAACACTCTGTCAGCTCCTCGTATACAGCGCAATGGTTCTCCATTTCTGTACATTTCACTATGATGGCTGAGGGAGGTCTTGTTGCCTCTACGCAGGGGCCTCGCGATCCTGGCCGTCCCCCCTCTCTGGGTCTCACGCCTGTCGCGATCCTGGCTGTCCCCCCTCTCTCTGTCTCACGCCTGTCGCGACCCTGGCCGTCCCCCCTCTCTCTGTCTCACGCCTGTCGCGATCCTGACCGTCTCCCGTCTCTGGGTCTCACACCTGTCGCGATCCTGGCCGTCTCCCCTCTCTCTGTCTCACGCCTGTCGTGATCCTGGCCGTCTCCTCTCTCTCTGTCTCACGCCTGTCGCGATCCTGGCTGTCTCCTCTCTCTGTGTCTCACACCTGTGCCTGTTTGGCAACTAGAAGTTCTCCCTCTTAATCTCCTGCCCTGTTCCTCTCCTCCCCCAACCTGGCAGCCACCTGTTTGTCCTCTGTATCTGTAATTCTGTGTCTGTTTTGTTCTGTGCAATCATAAAGTCCTTGTCTTTGTCTGGTTTACCTAGCATAACACCCTGCAGGTCCACCCATGGCGTTGGAGATGGCAAGCTCCGTTCTTTTTACGGCTGAGCAGTATTCTCTTGCTGTCTGAGCCATGTAGACGAGTTTGAGGTAATATTTAGGTGGACAGTACCCAGCAGGCGGGAGATTCCCTGGTGGCTCAGACGATAAAGCATCTGCCTGCAATGTGGGAGACCCAGGTTCGATCCCCGGGTCGGGAAGATCCCCTGGAGAAGGAAATGGCACCCCACTCCAGTACTCTTGGCTAGAAAATTCCATGGATGGAGGAGCCTGGTGGGCTACAGTCAGTGGGGTCGAAAAGAGTCGGATACGACTGAGCGACTTCACTCCCTCGCTCATACCCAGCAGGCAGTTAGAGTAACTAAGACCACTACTAAAAAGCCTCTTGTTGAAAGTGAAAGAGGAGAGTGACAAAGTTGGCTTAAAGCTCAACATTCAGAAAACAAAGATCATGGCATCTGGCCCCATCACTTCATGGGAAATAGATGGGGAAACAGTAGAAACAGTGTCAGACTTTGTTTTTTTGGGCTCCAAAATCACTGCAGATGGTGACTGCAGCCATGAAATTAAAAGGCGCTTACTCCTTGGAAGAAAAGTTATGACCAACCTAGATAGTATATTCACAAGCAGAGACATTACTTTGCCGACTAAGGTCCGTCTAGTCAAGGCTATGGTTTTTCCTGTGGTCATGTATGGATGTGAGAGTTGGACTGTGAAGAAGGCTGAGCGCAGAAGAATTGATGCTTTTGAACTGTGGTGTTGGAGAAGACTCTTGAGAGTCCCTTGGACTGCAAGGAGATCCAACCAGTCCATTCTGAAGGAGATCAACCCTGGGATTTCTTTGGAAGGAATGGTGCTAAAACTGAAGCTCCAGTACTTTGGGCACCTTATGCGAAGAGTTGACTCATTGGAAAAGACCCTGATGCTGGGAGGGATTGGGGGCAGGAGGAGAAAGGGACGACCGAGGATGAGATGGCTGGATGGCATCACAGACTCAATGGACGTGAGTCTGAGTGAACTCCGGGAGTTGGTGATGGACAGGGAGGCCTGGCATGCTGAGATTCATGGGGTCGCAAAGAGTCGGACACGACTGCACGACTGAACTGAACTGACCTGAATTGAAGACCACTACTACCATGCGAGCTTTGCTTTCTTAAAGACGCCGTCGGTATCTGTCTGGTCATGTACGCTTATGAGTAAAGGATGTCTTGCTCATATTTTTCTTTTCCCTAAATCGTGAGCCAGCCTTGTACTCCTTTTTGCAAACTCAAAAAAAGACAGTCATTTGGGAAGCTTTGTGCCGGCTCAGTTTTGAATTCCAAACTGACTTGGAGACCTCAAATAGAGGCAGGTGTCCAGCCTGTTATGACTAAGTTACATTTGCGTTCCACTGGAGTTGTTAGACATTGTACATACTGTACATTTTCATTGGGGACATCACTAGGTCACGCGTACCTTCAACATGGCGGAGCCCAGACACCAGCCATGGCAAGTACAGACCCAACACTTGAACTCACAGATCCCAGGGAGGGTCTCTGTACAGCCCCACACAGAGAGGCCGTCAGCCCTGCCAGCAGTTCCCGAAACAATAGTAATCCTGCAACATGTACCCACAAAAGAGTTCCATAGTCAGATAAGGTTGGTAAGACTGTGCATACAAGCACAGACTGTATTCAGAGTCAGGATTCTAGGAAGTCCTGGAATAAAGAAGCCTCTGTTAAGCCACTCATTCTTAGGCTTACTGGACCGTGGGGTGCTCTTTCCACCTAGCGTCTGTGAATGTCTGTAGAGCCAGCATTCTGGAGGATCCATTTTAGAGAGCTTTGGCGGGAACCGGCTGTGGCTCGGTGGTCCCAGCCCTTGTCTGCTGTCGCTTGCTGTGATACGCCCCCATCCCCTCCCTGGCAGAGGCGTGCTCCTCCTGCTCGTTCAAAATTTCCTTCCGTAATGATCTGTCTCTCTGAAACTCTTCAAGTGTTTTTTTTCTCGTCTAGTGCTTGTTTTTTATTCCAATTTTATTGAAATGTAATTCACATGCAGCACTATATAAGTTTAAGGTGTACAACATTATGATTTGAAGCTGATGGTCCTTTGACAGTTACTAGACCAGGTACAAAGATCAAATCGTTCTAAACCGACTGCGTGAAATTCATTTCACAAGGTCTGTAAAAAGCTCTAACTTGCAATGTGTCTTTCTAGGTAATGATCAATAACGGCTTCACACCAGATAAAAATGATTATGAATTTTGTGCCAAAGTGGAAAATATGATCATCCCCGCCCAGGGGCATTTTGGAATATCTGCTGCCACTGGAGGCCTTGCAGGTAAAACCTCGCTGTCTTCTAACATTCAGAGGTTGTGAACTGATTCTTACTAGGAGTCCTGTAGTTTGGGAATGGGTAGCTTTGTCTACTTTCAGCCTTTTGAGACAAAGTACAACCTTCCCATGATCGATGGGGCCTCTTGGGGCTGCTCACTCTGTAGGCTTACAGTTGGCTGGGGGCTGCACACGATTATGTCCATCAGGGTACCAGTCTGGGAGCAGTATTCTACAGTGAAGAAGATGTATTTAAAAGGTTGATCGCAGAGTGCTTTAGGACTCTCAGAGTCTTCACAGCACATTTAAATCAGTTTGGTAGCCTGAGGAAATATTACTGGGGACTGAACTTTAAAGATGTACTTACTATATCTTTTTCATATGTGGTGATAAATGAACTTATTGTTAAATGTTAATAGCATCTTGTGTTTGTATTGTAAATAGTCTTATTATTTCCAAATATGTGAATTTTTCATTTCAACAGCACTGCGAGGGAAACAGAAAGGATAGATCATATTTACTCTATTTTTAGGTGGTTTTGCCAAATCTTGGATTAAAGGGCTTTCTAAAGATCACGTGGCCAATAAATCAGACCCAAGCAGGACTTGGTCTGCCTGTCCGCCCCTTGGGACCAATGCTCTCGTAACACTGCGTGACTTCTCTAATGTTGCCTGACCCGCCCTGTGGTGGTTCAGTTTTCTCTTTAATCTGGCTGTGTATCTACATCTCTGTAAAAGGAGCAGAAAGCAAAGAGATTGCCGCAGTTGAGGTTCATGTCTCGCTTGTGGGTGTGACACTAGCCAGGATGAGTATGATAGTTCTACGTTAAGGAGTTTGATCTCTTGGCTGTCTTTAGCTCAGCCAGCTTGAAATGAACGATTTCAGGTGAAATAAAACTGCTAGTATCTGCTGTACGAGGGAAACATACAAAAGAGGTATGGAAGAGTAGTTGTACTGTCTAACTGAGATAATAGACAGCTTTGGTAGTGAAAGGAGATGCTCTTAGTAACACCAGGACAGCATGGGTGAATCGGGACTCCCAGTAAGCCAAGGCAGAGTGGTGTCGTGTTTAAGGCAGGAAAGTAAGGCTAGGGGCGGCGAGTGTATAAGAAAGGTTCAGAAGAAGATGGGAACAGGAAATACTTGAAGGACAGGCTTCTGTCTCCTGTGACTGAGACACAGTCCATGAAGGAGATTTGTGGAAAAATAAAGGAGGACCTCGGTGCCAGGAGTAGGAGTTTGCGCTTGTTTTCACACTTCGCTTGTTTGGCCTTCCCTTTATCAGTTATTAAACATCCATAACACGTTAGACACAGCGAAATGTTCTGGTTTAGGATTAAGAAAGTAAATTCTTGCTTAGTTCCAGTATGTCTTTCAGATGAACTTCTGTTGCCAAGTTCACAGAGCACCATTGCCTTTATGAAATTAGAGCTAATTTTCACTAAAGTAAGAGATAGCTGTAATTCACAACCATAAAAATGATCAACTATGGAACTTTTTCAGGTTTGTTTTTTTTTTTTCTTTAATTTGTAGACGACCATGATGTTCTTTCTTTTCTGACTTTCCAATTGACTGAGCCTGGGAAAGAGCCAGTGAGTATACCTATTTTTCTCAGAAAGCTTATTTGTTTACTGGTGTTGCCTCATAGCTGAAAACTTGAGAAGATTAAGTCAGGTTCAGATCTTGTCTCCTAATGATTGCTGTTACGACCTGTACAAGTTGTTTAATGTCCATACACGCCATTCCTTCACTAGTAAAACTGAGATGCTTGTGCTGGCCACCTTGACGCTGTAAGCATTAAAGGCAGCGCACTTCTGGCAAGCGCTCAGTAAATGGTAGTGGCGAGTAGTTTTGTCATAATATTAATAGCAAGTATAAATTAACCTATCAGCTAGTGGTGGAGTAGTTAATATGAGAAAAAGGAACATATATCGAAGCTTCTTACTTTCTTACTTTTTAATTTTTTTTTAATGATCTATTCTTAAACTCCAAACAAGCCTACAGTTGATAAAGAAATTTCTGAAAAAGAGAAAGAAAAGTACCAGGAGGAATTTGAGCACTTTCAACAAGAGCTGGACAAAAAAAAAGAGGAGTTCCAGAAGGACCACCCCGACCTTCAGGGGCATCCTGGTAAGTTGGCGCCGGCCCGTCCTCCACCGCAGTGACGGTCACGGCCCTTCAGGGTCCCTAGTGCGTCGTCCGTCTTCCCTTTGCTCGCTTATCTGTCACACTCAAGTACTTCCTGGAAATGATGTTTAAACCAGGCTTCAGTCTCTGAAGGGCTTGGAGGTCGTTGCTTTTACCTGGAAGAGTGTCACTTAGAGAAGCGGGCAGGCGGCAGCCGCGCTGGCGTCGTAGTTGAGACTCATTCATGCTTGTTGAATGGAATTGCCCAGGGTTGGTTTCTTTCCTTTTTAGTGGCACACACACTGACCTTAGTGATAACAGAGCTAGTACTTGAAAACTGTCGAGACTTGGCAGAGAATGAGGTGAGTATCTCCTCTTATTGCTCAGACAGAATTCTGGGACATTAAAGGCTGAAATTTTGAAATATTAGTCTGAGCTAGTGTAGCTGAGAACGTACATGGGCTCCATGGCACGAACAAGGTAAGGCCGAGTAGAATGGGTGTATGATCTGCTGACTTCTGTGATCTCAGGTCCCCATCAGCACAGATGGTCAAGGCTGTGTGTGACAAGGGCTCCCTGGTGGCTCAGCAGTGAAGACTCCGCCTGCCAGTGCAGGAGGCGCGGGTTTGATCCCTGGGTGGGGAATAGCCCCTGGAGCAGGAAATGGCAACCCACTCCGGTATACTTGCCTGGTAAATCCTATTGACAAAGGAGCCTGGTGGGCTGCAGTTCACGGGGTCAGAAAGAGTCGAACATGGTTCAGTGACTGAGCGCGCACACTTGATGAGACCTGGGGCCAGCTTTGAGCCAAGTGGTGTGTGAATCTAAATGCTCAACAGTGTTATCAGATTCAGTGAAGATAAAGTGAAAGTGAATTTTACTTTTCCCTTGGATTTGTCTTAAACGTCACATATGCTTTGTAAGTATATCCTGAAGCTTACTGTAGGAAGTGTTTGAGTGAAATTATCTGAATTCAGTGTGGTCAGAAATAAGAGGAAAATTAAAACTGCTTACAACTCTGTTTCTTAGTCTTTTATGTGAGTACAATGCACAGATTTTAAGAGAATAGTTTGATAAATTGTGACAAATTTTAACCATCACTCAGATGAGTGTATAGAATATTTTTATTGCCCCAGACCAAGT
Organism: Aepyceros melampus; assembly: GCA_006408695.1. Classification (NCBI taxonomy): domain Eukaryota; kingdom Metazoa; phylum Chordata; class Mammalia; order Artiodactyla; family Bovidae; genus Aepyceros; species Aepyceros melampus. Next base: position 69,590 of record SJXQ01013154.1, on the reverse strand, counting down.
CAGCCCCCTTCCCACAGAGACAGCGCCACTATGCTGATTCCTATTAAAAAATTAGATTCGTTCTGCCAGCCTGTAAATAGATTCGTTCTGTAAATAGAATCACACAGTCTATTTAAAAGAGAAAATAATTTTTAGATGAAAAAATTCAGACCTAAGTGATAAATATTCAGCCACGAGAGATGACGGAAACAATTAGTAATTGAATCACGGTCGAGTCCATCACATGCACGCTTGTACTCTGGAAGGATCGTAACACAGTGTTGATGGTGTTCTTCGTCTAGTGGCGGTTGGTACTTTGGTCACTTACAGTAATTTGAAAACCACGTGTGTGTGGGTGAGTCTAATAATGCCTTTTGATCTGTGATCACCTTTTCAGCGGATGAGATATTTGAGAGCGTGGGAGACCGTGAGCTGAGACAGGTCTTTGAAGGACAGAATCGTATTCACCTTGAAATCAAGCAGCTGAACCGACAGTTAGATATGATTCTCGATGAGCAGAGAAGATACGTCTCTTCCCTGACGGAGGAGCTCTCTAAGAGAGGAGCCGGAGCCCCAGGGCAGCCGGGGCAGGTGAGCTTGCGAGCCGTGGTTGCCCCTCGGTCAGGGAAGGTGGGGTGGCGGAGCGGCAGGGCCGGAAGCAGGGGCGCTGTCTAGGTGATAGGCGGCGTGCTCTGTGGAGCGGGGACTCGGGCCGGCTGGTCATCTTTTGTTTTTCCTCCAGACCTTTCAACAAGAACTGGATACTGTTGTGAACACTCAGCATGAGATTCTGAGACAAGTAAACGAAATGAAGTAAGTACACAAAGTCCCGTCTGGGTGCTATGTGACACCTTTATCCTAAGCTCGTGGCTTCTCTAGACATGTAGGCATGTCACTGCTGTGAGATTCCTCCATGAGTAAGAATCACGTTCTGGGTTATTTCTAAATAGGGGAATGTAGGGTAGGGACTTTTCATATTTAGCAAACAAGTCCAAATTTTCTAATTGTTCCCAGCTAGAAGAGAAAGCTTTAGTGTTTTTAAGGGGGGAAAAAAATGTTAGTCACAGTTGTTTGACAGCATTTGTGCATTTGTAAAATACAGAAGAACTTCCTAGGTAGCTCAGTGGTAAAGAATCTCCCTGCCAGTGCAGAAGACACAGGTTTGATCCCTGGGTCGGGAAGATCCCCTGAAGAAGGAAATGGCAACCCACTCCAGTGTTCTTGCCTGGAGAATCCCGTGGACAGAGGAGCCTGGCGGGCTACAGTCCTTGGGGGTCAAAAAGAGGCAGACAGGACTGAGCGACTAAACAACATCAGAATATAAAAAGTATATAGGTAATACATAGCAGTGCTGGGGAAAATGGCTAGTATTATGCGTAGTGTTACAGGGCTATAAGACAAGCACACCTGAGGCAGAACTTCTTTGTGATGGAATGAAGCCGTTACGTGTGAGTGCCTCTTTTTCATTCTGTATTGTACTGTAAGAGAGACTGTGCCCTTGTAACACTGAATGATAGGGTTTTTAAAAGGATTCACTTAGCAGATGATTAACAGCATTCAATGCCTGAAGCAGAAAAACAGCCAGCAGGCCACATGTCGTAAGCTAACCCGTTAGAGAGCTGTCGCAAGCAGTATAGCCCTTGGCAAACTAGAGTGTTGAGGTGAGTTCTTCAGGACTGGAAAATTCAACTGAGTAAGGTTAAGCAGAGGGTGATAGCATTTAACACCGAGAAATTAAAGCTAGCTGCAAATTTGTATTTCTTTCAGTTGTACTGTTTGGTAGTTTTGAAAAATCTTCAAGTTTTTTGAACTCATGATTAAAACATGTACGATGCTAAATGAATAGTTAAATTATTTTAGAAATAGAAACCAGGTCCGTATAACATTTTTTTAAATGTTTTGATCTAATTTTAGACATTGTGGAAAATAAAGGACATCCATCCATCATATAGAGCTAGTGTATCCCTTACTTAACTTCCTGATTTTATCACGTTGTGTGGCCGCAGTACGATTGTCAGAACAGAGAGATTGACGTCGGTTCAGTACTACTAACTGAGCTAATGCTCCTACTCAGATGCCACCAGTTTTCTACCAACGCCTTTTTCGTTCGAAGGTCCTGTCCAGGATTGCACGCTGCCTTTAGTCATTTCTCTCTTGGCCTCTGCAGTCTGAAATAGTCCCTCTCTCCTTGTCTGTTATGGCGGTGGCAGTTTCCAGGAGCATTGGCCAGTTCATTGGACCGCTTGCTTCCTCAGTTTGGGTTTGTCTGACACTTCCTCATGACCGGGTGGAAGTTCTGCCTTGTAACAAGAATGCAGCCGTGCGTCACGTTCACGATGTTGATATGTCTTACTGTGGTGATGGTGGCTGCGATCATTTGGACATTACAGTTTCTCCCCAGTTTCCCTTGGTGGTTAATAAATATATATTTGGGGAAAGAGACTTTGAGTATATTAGTATCCCTTACAATCTCTTTTGTATCAAGAAACCACGAGATTATCCAGATACTTTGGATTTTGGTTGGTCTGAACCAAACACCGCAGGGTTGATTTTAGCCTTCCTCCTTTCCCTGCTTGAGTGTTCTTTCTCCAGCAAGAAGTAACCTGGTTCTTATTATCTACAATGTATTTACTTATTGGTTCAGTTTCCATGTGTACACAAAGTATATATAAAGTGATTTCAAATTATTGAACCATATCCCTGTAAGAAACACATTCACTGTTGGATTTATATAAAGCTCCTTTTGCCTCTAGTCTTATAGTATTTCAAACTCGTGTACAGTTTGCTCAAACTCATGTCCATTGAATCAGTGATGCCATCCAACCATTTCATCCTCTATAGTCCCCTTCTCCTCCCATCTTCAATCTTTCCCAGCATCAGGGTCTTTTCCAATGAGTCAGCTCTTCAATCAGGTGGTCAAAGTATTGGAGCTTCAGCTTCAGTCCTTCCAGTGAATATTCAGGGTTGATTTCCTTTAGGATTGACGGGTTTGATCTCCTTTCTGTCCAAGAGACTCTCAAGTCTTCTCCAGTACCACAGTTCAAATTCGTCAATGCTCAGCCTTCTTTTTGGTCCAACTCTTACATTTGTACATGACTGTTGAAAAAATCATAGCTTTGACTATGCTCACCTTTGTTGACAAAGTAATGTCTCTCCTTTTTAATACACTGAATAGGTTGGTCATAGCTTTCATTCCAAGGGGCAAGTGTCTTTTAATTTCATGCTTGCAGTCACCATCTGCAGTGATTTTGGAGCCCAAGAAAATAAAGTCTGTCATTGTTTCCGCTTTTTCCCCTTCACTTTCCATGAAGTGATGGGACCGATGCCGTCGTCTTAGTTTTTTAAATGTTGAGCTTTTTCACTCTCCTCTTTCACCCTCTTTTAGTTCCTCTTCACTTCCATTTATAGTATTGGTTTTAACACAAATTATTTAGTATTCTCTGTACTTAGACAGCCTTTAGGAAACGATGAAGGCATAATAATGTAGTTTTTAAAAGTTATTTTCCAATTTTGATACTTGTTTGTTTTTTTAATGTCCTGTTGCATTGAGCATAGAAATGTATCTACCCCTTTGACATCTGTGACATCCTTCTAGTGATTCTGCTGTCTAAAGGGACTTTCTGTCTCAGGAACTCCATGAGTGAAACTGTCAGACTGGTCAGTGGCATCGCGCACCCTGCGCCGGCGGCGGGCGTGTATGAGGCCACCCAGCACTTCAACGACATCAAGGAGCACCTGCACGTCGTGAAGCGGGACCTCGACAGCTTGGCGCAGCGGAGCATGGTCGGCTCCCCTTTCTGCTCATCTGTGATGAGTTACCGCGGTCGGCTTTTAGGAAGGACAAACATACATTCTGCTCAAAATATTTTAGCTTCTAAACTGATGCCAGTGCTCACTTTTAATATTCGGGGTAGAACGGCTCCATCATGACCCAGGTGTCTGCGTTCCACATCACGCTTCCATCACCTACTGAATAGAATTGTTTAAAAAGACAAATTTGCAGTTCCAGTTACTGGGGTCATCACAACTTCAGACTTTTTTCTTTCTACAGGTTCTCTTTTAAAAAATATGTCTCTGGTTTTCAGTAACGATACCCTTGAACAGCTTTGAAAATGGTAGATGTTTCTTGACACACCGCTGGTGAGACAGACAGACAATGAGTATTTTGTGTTTCTCTCCAGACTGTTCAGGAAGCGCAGATCTGAAACTGGCTGACTTATAGCAGCTTTCTTTAGGCAAGAGTTTTCCTTTTTCCAGCTACTTTGCTGTTTTACTTGGTTCATTTTTTTCAGTTTTGTTTTATTTTCTTTGCTTTTTTAGGGTTTTTTCTTTTTTTAGTGTAAGGCCACTTATGTTTTTGGAGAGAGGCAGTAAATATTAAAGATAGGGAGAAGGCAATGGCACCTCCATCACTCTTGCCTGGAAAATCCCATGGACAGGGGAGGGAGGAGCCTGGAAGGCTGCAGTCCATGGGGTCGCTGAGGGTCGGACACGACTAAGCAACTTCACTTTCACTTTTATGCATTGGAGAAGGAAATGGCAACCCACTCCAGTCTTCTTGCCTGGAGAATCCCAGGGACGGAGGAGCCTGGTGGGCTGCTGTCTATGGGGTCGCACAGAGTCAGACACGACTGAAGCGACTTAGCAGCGGCAGCAGCATATTTTTGAAGTTTAACATGCATAAGAGACTATTAGGAAACAGGCCTCTGGAACTTTTACGTTTTTTCGTTTTGACTGGATTTGAAAACCCTTGTGAAATCCACAAATGCTTATAGCATCTGCCTCCTCCCCTTCCAGTTTTTTAAACATGGTACAGTAGTCTTCTCATTGACCATTTTACCTCCACCCAGAGCATTGTCATCTACTCCCTAAATTGCGTTTGAGGTTATTTCCCCCCAGCTTCAGCTTTCGTTGCAATGGCCAGGCTAATGCCGTGGGTGATACATACACTGTGAAGAGCGCCTTGTCCTGCAGATGTGAATGTACTGAGAACACCTAATCTTAGAAGCTGTTTTGTCTGGATTCCTTGATGAAATCTTTGTCCCCAGATTTTAATTTTTGATACTTGCTTATAATAGAAGGAATACTCATGTAGATGGAAAAAGAAATGTTTTCCCGAAAAACTAATCAGTGATGTTGAACATGAGGAGGTCAGGGTGGATGAGCGCTGAGAAAGGACCATTCTCTGTGGGCAGTTGAGTGTAGGGCAGCTGTGCTCAGTTGTCTGAACCGGAAGCCCTCCGACAGTGGCAGGGCTGCCGTCGGTAGTCACTTCAGCCGGGATGACGGGAGTGTCCCTGGGTGGGCTCCATGACCCCCGGGGATGCTGACCTCACGGTCACTGTGATGAGGGAGGAGCCGGATGCGGGAGGTCAGTGACCGAGGGCACGAGAGGGGAGGCCTCCCCTGTCACCTGCTCTTTCAGAAAGTTTGGTTGTGAAAATGAAGAGGATGTTTATGGGGTGAATAAATGAAAGTATTTGAGTTTATACGAAGAGTTTTATAAAGATTTCACATTTATTTCCTTTTCTGAAATACAGGTTTGACTGATTATAATAGAATTTTTTTTTTCCTCGTAGCCATCAAATGAAAGACCGAAATGCCCAGAGCTACCACCGTTTCCATCGTGTTTATCCACAGTGCACTTCGTTATATTCGTGGTGGTACAGACGGTGTTATTTATCGGTTATATCATGTATAGGTAAGTCTCTGAAATTTGATCCAACATTTTTCTGTATTTGTTTAATTTGAAATATTCAATAGTTATCTATTATCTGTAATGGAACTTTGAATACCTATACAATTAGGATCATACAAAGCGAATGTTATGTCTGGAATATTTCGGTTCGCGTGGGCGTGCGTGTGTAGGACACGTGTGTCTTCGTGTATTTCATACTTGAAAAGGCATTTTTAATTTTAAGCCGTCCTCTTGCATTCCACTGTAAACTGTAGAGAGCTTCAGAGGTGGTTGTTGTTTTCTCTTTTTCCCCAGGACTCAGCAGGAAGCAGCTGCCAAAAAATTCTTCTGACCATTTTCATGTGTACATCATGTATGTATGTACAAAATGTCTTTTTGAGGGAATTTAAGTATTTAAATTGCTTTTTAGTCTAAATTATTTTGTATAAAATAACTGTTTAAACATTGACTTAAGAATAAATCTTAAAGACAACCACATGTAAATTTGTGCATAGTACATACATCTATTTAAATTTCAGTGAATTTCTGGCCAGTAGAATACAGCCACTGCACAGAATATTGATAAATCAGAGGGTTAAAAAACAGAAAGGGGAAACCCCCATACATGAAAGTAACCCATAAGCCTCCAGTGTTGGAGGTTTCTGTCTTGAGCATAAACGCCCTTGCCCTCCTGCCCCCAAAGTATGAGGTTGAGAGCTACCCATCCTGTTTATTTTGTAACCAAAGTCTTTTTTTTTTAAGAGGTCAGAATTTCCTGCCCCAAGACTCAGTGCTGCAGTCCTTAAATCTAATACAGCTCCCTTTGAAATCAAAAAATATTTTGTCTGAGTGTTAGGATCTGGGTAATAGGATTCAGAATGTTTATTAAAGCATTTTTTTCCCCTTCTGATCATCAGTGATGTATTTCACTTTTAAAGGAAATTTGGGGATAGAATTAAGAGCTGCTCTTTGCCTAAAAAACTATTTAGGTGAGAACATTCCTCTGATAATAGTTTTTATTGGTCTTTTACCTGGTGAAGGGTTCATTTCACGATTGCTCATATTCTTGGATGTCTGTGTTCCAATAGAGTCAGTTCAAAATCATGAAACTCACTCTGCGTCTGTATCTGTAAGTTCACCTCGGATGGCACGTTCTGAGGACCCTTTAAGGGCACAGCACCGGCCACTGCTTTCAGACTGACATCACTCCATGCAGCTTGGCGTTTGTGAGGCTGCGTATTAGTCGAAATCCAGAAGGCAGGAGCAGAAGCAGTGTTAAAGTTTCTGAAAGCAAAATCTGAAGGATAGTGTTATTACTTCTGATTTCTTTGTTTTAATGCCAGAACTAGGGGTATTGTGAAGCACGTGTTAGTAAGCGTAACCTTGAAATGTCAGGCTGGAAGGAGTTGCTGTAGTCTGTACATAGTTCTAGGTATTATAGAAAATGTCTGTAAATGACATTTAATTTAGTTTTCATAGCTGATGTAGACTTCAAAATACTCTCTTACTTTCCCTTGTCTAGCTAGCTAAAATGATGCCTTTCATTTGTCATAAAACTGAAAATAGTGCTGGTTTATAAATAGTACTGTTTAATTCTTGACAGCTTTCAGAAATTTGCTCTGAGTTGTTACTTGCTGATTGGACTGACTGCCCAAAACCCGTACAGAGACTCGGAAGAAGTCTGCATTAGAGCAGGAGCTACCCAGGGCTGCATACACAGACAGTGCCAGCATGCTTTTTAGGAAGCATTTATCCCAGACACTGGACAGAATATTCTATTGATCACTCACACACTTAGGACCACTTCAACACATGCTCCACAGGTATTTTTTTTCTTGTAGTGTTAACATGTTGAAATTCATATTTCAGAGACATCATGACAGAATTTACTCTTATTCCATGAAAAAAAAAAAAAACTTTCAGAAAAATGTTTCAGTTGTAGACTATGAGACTTGGAAATCCTCTTGAGATGAAAAGCTGCAGAATATCCAGTATTATAAGAATCCAGAGCCACGCGTGCCTGAACTTTAAGGAATATTAGATCTATGCAGTGTACATTTTCCAGGCTAAAATTCAAGAGGAATTGTTTTAATCATTTCTAATACAAGTGAAGACAGCTAGGACAAAAGAGCATACGCGTGAATCCTTCTTTCTTTCTTTCTTTCTTACTAATTTGCTAAAAAAAATCACTTAGTAAGACGGTTCATACAAGTTATTATTGTTGGAAATTTGGTTTGTTTTCCTCAAAATCACTGACTTCAAGTAGTTCATTTTAAGTGTTTGCTATGTGGGAAAATCAATCACTGCCAGGATTCTCTCATTTCTGTACTGTTTTATAGAATTGAATTTTAACTTCTCTCACACCAGCAAGTATTTTACAGGTGCCTTGGATTAAAACAAAGTTGATTTTACAATTTTACTGTAAATCTTTGTGCTTCTGCCACTTTAAGAAAGAAATTCAATTGTATAATGGTTAATACTCTTATTTAATGTACCTTTTGTGTTCTGAGTGTTTGAATGTTTTATTCGGCCTGTACCTTTACTGTGAGGGCGTGGTATTCTGTCATGTAGTAAAGAGACATCAGTGTTTCTCGGAGTAGAAACATTGTGAGCCCTCGGAGTCCTGGAGCGCCTGTGAAGAACGCAGGTCCGTTCCCGACCACCTGCATCAGAGCTCAGCGGTGGGAGCTACAGAGAATCATTTTCGGCAGGTGACTGAGCGCACTGCTGTTTAAGAACCACTGAGATGAGGGGCGTGAAAGAAACACAGGTTTGTGTAGTTTTACAGCTGAGCTGAGAGCTAGCATAACATTTTCATTGTCAGCGACATTAGCAAATGTGACTGATTCTTTATACTTAGAACGTATTACTTAACGTTCTTTTCACCGAAACTCTTGGTTTATCAGCAGCTACAAACTAAACCCAGGTTGCTGCCTGGGGCTCTCAGTACTTTGGTTGACGGCTCTTACAAAATCACCTTCAGATCATGGTCAAGCCATGGAAACCCCCATGTTCGAGTCTGCCTGCTAAAGCATTTGCTTTTCCTGACTGTGGTTTTTGTGACATTTTATCTCAGACAGTTGTACTTTTTGATAACTTGGGGAAAACAAAAATTACTTGAATAAGGGATTGCCTGACCCGCTGCATTGCAGAGACACAGTCTTTGTAAAGAACGTAAATGACAGTTGTGAATATTAAGATGTGATTATCTTTTTCCTGTCCATGTGCTCATTGCAGGGAGATAGTGAACAAATGAGTATACTGGGGATTTTTTATTTATAAGATCTAATGTAAAATCACCACTTGCAACTTTTTAGATCTCTATGTTACCTGTTTAATATATTCTTTAAAGTTTAAAGGATTTTCTATCCATTGTTAATTTCAATTAGGTGACATTTTGTCGAGTGTTTTTTTTTTTTCCTGATTGTTAATTTGATGCTAGCTGGAATTCAAAAGATGACATTGACCTTATTCAAATAAAGAACTATTTTAGTAAACTTACTTTTTCCTTCATTGGTCTTAGATAATAAGTTATTTCCCAAGAAGGCCCTGAGCTGTGATGGTGTCTCATGCGTCCTGTGCTTTGCGTTCTGCCCTAGGTGGCCCGCCACCTGCAGAGACAGTACCCGCAGGCATAGAAAAGAGAATTTAAAGCTGCCACGGATAAATGCTTATCCTTGCTGGTAGTGAAAAATGCGAAATAATTAATACATTTGATATTTTCATCTTCAGTAACGAAACATTGGTAAAAGTGTGGCTAAGCTAGAACTTTTAGTCTTGCTAATGGGAGTTTTTTTAAAAAATCTCTTCTTTTTGGTAACATTTAACCAAGTAATTCCAATTCTAAGAGTGTGTGCTATGAAAAAAGAAAGAGTAGAGCTTTAGTGTCAGACAAATCTGAGTTTAAAATCTCGGCTTTGCCACTTCCTAAAGATGGCCTTCGTTTTCCTCATAATACTCTCTCAGGGTTGGCAGCTTGTAAAAGGTGGTCTTTATAAGTGGTTTCAGAAAATGCAAGCTAAGGTAATGGGCCCTTCTCCTGCTGTGAGCACGCAGAAAAGGGCTTCCCTGGTGGCTCAGCTGGTGAAGAATCCGCCTGTAATGTGGGAAACCTGGGTTTGATCCTTGGGTTGGGAATATCCCTTGGAGAAGGAAAAGGTTACCCACTCCAGTATTCTGGCCTGGAGAAGCCCATGGGGAGTCCACGGGGTCACAGAGAGTCGGATACGACTGAGCAACTTTCACTTTCAATGTAAAATTAAAGAAACTAGATAGGTTTGAGTATGACTGATTCATGTTGATGTTTGGCAGAAACCAACACAATTGGTAAAGCAGTTATCCTTCAATTTAAAAAAATTAATTAAAAAAATGAAATTACGTAGTTTTGAAAGAAATCAGAGGAAACCAAGACCTCGGTCAGTGAAGCCTGCCTGGGGAGGGGTGGTGGGAGCTGACTGCTGGGGCCCTGGGGACGTGGCCATCGTAAAGATTTAGGATTTTATTCAAGAACAGTGAGGAGGCTTTGGGAGGTTAACAGCTGGTTTTCCCTTTTCACCGGGGGTGTTTATTTTCCCTTTCTGGAAGATTCCACTGGATGGCCAAGTGGAAAGGCCAGTGGAATAAACTGAATAGAAAGGTGTAAAAACATGGTGCTCTTTCAGTGGCGT
>SJXQ01013154.1:16748-59000 GCA_006408695.1 Aepyceros melampus | reverse complement strand
ATGCCCCGCCCCCCCCCCAACGCCCACCCCCCACCACACGCACACAGGACTGCTCAAGCAGAAGTGGCCTCAGACTGGCTTTGGAGTTCAGAACTGAGACCCTCACTGTTCAGATTTCCTAATCCCTAGTAAAATGAAACTGTAATCATTTTATAATAAATCATAATTTAACAGAATAACTTAGAGATTTTTATCTTTATTGTTTTGCTTTTAGAGATTGTCCTTTTCTTTCAGAAATGAAGTGTCTTTCAATGTCATAAAACGCCTGTAAGCAGAGACAACAGACAGAAACACAGACGATGGTTTTTCCTTTATATAAAGTTCTGTAATACTTTACTGGTAAGTCTCCTCAATGGAGACGAAAAGCAGTTTATTATAAATAATAATTTAGGGGTCATGGCTTGAATGTATTAAATCCCAAGCGACACATCTTAAAGGTGCAAGTGGAATTAAGTGTGAAAGTCCATTCTCAATTGAAAAACACCAAGAAAAGTTTCTTATTTCACCCTTAATGTTTGTTAATTTTTAAAACAGAGACCATTTTAGCAACATTTTAGGTTAGTAAAGTGAAAAACAGATCTTAAAATACATAAAACAAGCATTTTAGGCAAAGATCCGGTGTATATGGTTTTGTACAATCTGAGGGAGAGTCATCTATTTTCTGAAAGGGCTCATGCCTGTGGATAAAACAATAAGCATAGCTTACAAATAGGCTGTATCTCTCCCCTCCTCCCCCACTGGCTCTTGGAGTGCTTTAATTAGAAAGATGCTAAGGTAGATTAAAGTCTTAGCCATGCTCAAATTCCTCCCTTGACCTGAAGGAAACCACAGCCGTTGAGAATCTGCTATTACCAAACACTGTCGAAAGTTTTCTCCGAGTACACCAGCGAGTTTAAAGAGAGCACCCAGGAAGTGACTGCATGTAACAGGAAAAGTGTGGAAGTATAGTCACTCAGTGGTGTCCAACTCTGCAACCCCATGGATTTCAGCCCACCGGCTTCCTCTGCCCATGGGATTCAGGCAAGAATACTCAGTGGGTAGCCACTCCCTTCTCCAGGGGATCTTCCTGACCCAGAGAAGGAACCCGGGTGTCCTGCAATGCAGGCGGACTCTTTACCATGTGAGCTACCAGGGAGGAGGGAAATACCCGATACCCACCAACGACCTGACTCACCCGTGCTCTTACCTTCCGGGTCAGAGCTTTGCAAGCGTCCAGCACGTTTCCACACAGAAGTGTAACCTCTCAGTGCAGGAACAAGCTAGGCTAATCTTCCAGATGCGAGTGAAGGACCTGCGGGCTTGCCCTTCACACTTGCCCTGGTTGGGTATTTATGTCCAGGACCCAGTAACCACTGAATCAGCATAGGATTCAAGCAAACCAAAACAAATCCTTACATAGTCCTGAGAGTCCAGTGAGATAAAATGATGGATCAAAGGATTATTTTTGCTAAATAAAGCACTTGAGGTTTTGCATCTCACTGGACTCAGTTCTCAACAGGATGTTGTCCTCCTGGGCTGGCATTTGGAGCTGCCACCACAGTCATATTATAATCAGTCACCTCCGATTCATTTAATTGAAACAACCCTTGATGAAGCCCTGCTGCGCTTATAATTTAAACCTTAGTAATGAGAGAGGGATGGATAATGGGAAGGATTCCTTTTTCCCTCTCTGAAATTAGCTTAGTGTAATAATTCAGAAAGTCATTGGTTGCATCTGATTGCATGCCTCGGTAATCGGAGCCATCTGCCTCTCCGTGCGAAGGCGTTCACCTCTTTAATCCAGCTTAGAGCCCACAAACCCCTCCTCGCAGTCATTATGCCCTTGAATAGATGAGGCTGCACGGAGTCCTTTGCTTTTCAATGTGTTGCTATCACTGAAAATACTTGGGGATTTTGTGCTTTGTTTGTTTCCTTTGGAGTTTTCTCGAGTGTTTGGTTTTCTTTCTCTGGGGGCAGACACAATGGCTTTCCTTATGAAAACTATGATAAGTAACCAGGTGAAGAATTTAGGACTCGGCGGCGGGTCTGAAGAAAAAAAAGAAGAAGGAGGAGCACTGACCCCGCAGCCGCTCAAGGGATGAGCCGAGAGGAGTATGAGGAGTACCAGAAGCAGGTCATCGAGGAAAAGTGAGTACACGCAGCTCGGGCTCCCTGTCAGAGCAGAAGGCAGCTCCCTGCGGCCACGCTGCCTGGCACCCCGCTCCCCCTCTGCCCTTCAGAGGCCGTTCTGTGCCGCCGCCTCTAACCTCAGGGAAGTCTGTTCTGCTAAAAACTGAACCAGTCCCTAGCATCAGCAGCCACTCTGTCTTACTTGTGTGAATGGAAACAAAAAACGCTATAAATAAATCTACATGTCATCCTTAAAAGCAGCTGAAACTTTCCGATCCGGGCACATTTTAACTGACCTCAGTTGTCCAAATGCAAAATTGGGCACCTGAATATTTTTACAGTCATCTGGAAATTCACCCTCTTAGGTGAGGGTAGAAAGCTTTCAAACTGTGGGAATTGAGACTTTGCACCTGGAAGGGGGCCAAAAAGAGCATAGAGTACAATGTTCTTGAAGTTGTGCAGAGAAAAAAAAAAAAAAAACCTGGAAAATACAACATAACAATTATAAGACTTGGCTTCTCAAAAGACTCTGAATAGATACGTGGACTGCCTATTATGAAAACTTTAAAAGATGCAGACGAGTAGAACAGTGTAATGAAAGGCCATATATATCAGGCCGTATGTATCTGCGGCATAAAACTGACAGTTGCCGTGTCACGTTTGCTTACAGATAAATCAGTTGGCTGGAGGATAGATGACTGATTGATAGATAAATAGGTACAGAGAACCATTTTTAAAGTAAATTACAGACATCCTGATACCTTACCCCTGGATACTTTGCCTATATACCTCCAAAAAATCAGGACATTGTTCTGGCTATATAAAATGTAATAAAACATTAGTGACATTTCAGTTGGGTATTATGAAATGTGAATATTACCAATTTTTAACTACTGAAGACTGATCTTTAAATAAGTGTGGTCTATATTTAATTTTTTAAAGTTTAAAGTAGAATTCAAGAGTTTTATAATCAACTGAGTATTGAAGCATCAGTCTTGACGTTAAAAGTTCACCATATGTTACAAAAGGTTTTTTTTTTTTTGGCCAGCGTGGCTGTTTTGCTAATAATTACATGATAATTGCCTAGGTCTTATTGCTAAAATGATTAAAGGAGAAAGGGTTGATGATCTGGAGGAAACTAAGGAAGCTTAAATCTTCCATTCAGTGGGAACCTTGCCTATTGTATTTTTTCCTGAAAGCAATTGTGGCTTATAAAACTACCTAGAATGTATTGTGCTTTGGATTTGCAGTAAATTTAAGGTCTTTTTTTTTTTTTTTTTTAATGCAACTGCAAAAATAATGTGGGTGCTAAACTAACCCTCAAAGAAGGCAGCATTCCCTGGATCCTGGCCGGTGTTGCCCATGGCGCGTGAGAAAAAGCAGCCGCAGAAAAATAGCGTCAGATGTGCTCAGCTCAAGGGGGCCAATAAAAAGAAAATGGCCAGAAATATAGACTGCACATCTGATAGTAAAATAGCACTTAATGTGTCCCAGTAATAAATCTGGTCACAGATATGACATCTGTTTGGTTAACTAATGTCATAGTTTTACTTAATTTTATATCTGGACAGATCAGAAACCAAAATAGTCAAATGGTATCATCAGTCAATTATACACCAACTACTCAGCTGTGTGTGTGTGTGTGTGTGTGTGTGAGACGTGTGTGTGTGTGTGTGTGTGTGTGTGAGAGAGACATTTGTTTGATCACCCAATTAAAGCAATAGTAGCAGGACAGTGAGGCTAACCTGCTTGCGTGGCAAGAGGCAGGACTTCCAGGCCACTGCTGGAGTTTCCAAGAGCTTCATCGCCTAGAATACAATATAAAGAGGCAGACATCAGGGAACTATGCTCTGTATTTTGTAATAACCTATAAGGGGAAAGACTGAAAAACAATATATATAAAGGGCTCCCCAGATGGCGCAGTGGTAAAGAATCCATCTGCCAGTGGAGAAAACTCAAGAGACTTGAGTTTGATCCTTGGCTTGGAAAATCCCCTAGAAGAGGAAATGGCAACCCACTCCAGTATTATTGCCTGGAAAATTCCATGGACAGAGGAGCCTGGTGGGCTATCATTCATGGGGTCGCAAAAGGGTCAGACACAACTGAGCGCACACACACACACATACACATATATATAAGGCAGAATCACTTTGCTGTACACTCAAAACTAAAACATTGTAAATCAATTGTACTTCAAAAGAAAAAATTTTGAAATGTATAAATTGGAGCAACTATTACAATGAAAAACATTAGTAGGGATCAAAAATGGTTCACACAAGTTACATCTAGAGACAGCTATATATGTCATAATATATATAATAATTAGAATGAATATTACCAAATAAAAGCCTCCTAAACTTGTCCTCATCATTTTAGAAAAGTTGTGGGATTCACTTTACTAATAATAAATCAAATACTACTCAGCAATGCACTCCATGGCACATTCATTTTTACTTTATTTCCATGTTCAGATTCCAACCCCCCCACCCCCCGCCGCCGTATTGGTAACATTAGTACTGAAAGAGGTCTATACCTAAAAAGAATATTTGGAAAGTTCTAAATAAAACAACCTGTTTATCCCTCTATTTCTCTCCATTATATGAAAATGTCCCCTTAGTTATGATACAGCAGCTGCTATGGCATCACTTGTAACTTGAACTCTGAGGTGCATCAGACTTAAGCATAAAAACTAAAATTATGAAGCATCTAGGAAAAAAACTGAATATCTTTGCATCTTGGAAGTAGGCAGAAATTTCTTAAACATGACCCTGAAATCAGTGACCATAAAATTTTGAAGTGAGGAATTAGACATGTATCAAAGTTAAAAACGTGCACTGCAACTAGAGAAATACACACGTCCACAAAAAGACTCATACGAAAAAGTCCCTAGTAGCTTCATTCACAAGAGCCCAAACTAGGAAATAATCCAAGTGTTCATCAATAGACTAAATAAACAAATGAGATCTATTCATACAGTAGAATACACTCAGTAATGAAAAGGAACAAACCCCTGGTAAGTAAAACAAGCTGGATAAATCCCCAGAGTTTTTTTATGCTGAGTGAAAGAAGAAATACACAAAAGAATGCATAGTGTGTGGTCACATGCGTATGAAGTTCTAGAACAGGCAAACCCAACCTACAGTGGCAAGAAGGCAGTGGTGGCCTCTAGGACTGGGAGCAGGCGTCAGTGGAGAGCAGGATGAGGGCATTTTCTCAGCTGATAGTAATGTTTTTTACACCTCAATAGAGAGAAGGCAATGGCACCCCACTCCAGTACTCTTGCCTGGAAAATCCCATGAGCAGAGGAGCCTGGTAGGCTGCAGTCCATGGGGTTGCACAGAGTCGGACATCACTGAGCAACTTCACTTCACTGTTTACTTTCATGCATTGGAGAAAAACATGGCAACCCACTCCAGTGCTCTTGCCTGGAGAATCCCAGGGAGGGGGGAGCCTGGTGGGCTGGCATCTATGGGGTCACACAGAGTCGGACACAACTGAAGTGACTTAGCAGCAGCAGCAGCAGCAGAGGTTTGATTTACACAGTAAAAGAAGCAAGAGAAGATAAAAAATGTATGTATGTACACAGAGATAATGTGAGATTTATCACAAGGAGCCAATGTTCACGTGGCTGTGGAAGCCGGGAAGTCCCACCATCCGCCATCTGCAACCCAGGGAAGTCGGTGGTGTGGTTCTCAGAACTGGAGAGTTCTTGGAGCAAGAGGAGATCGCTGTCTCAGCTCAGCAGGCAGGCAGGCAGGCAAGCAGGGGGCCTTTTTGTTGATTCAAAGCCTCCATGGATTCCAGGAGTACCCCCCACCCCACACACACACCAAGGAGGGCCTTCTGTTTCACTCCGTCCAATGCCCACAGACCCCAATGCTCAACTCATCTAGAAACAGCCTCCTAGACACACTCAGAAATGATGTTTAATCAGGACACCCTGTGTCCCAGTTGAGCTGACACACAAAGTTAACCATCACATTCCATTTAAGGTCTGTGCATTTAATAGCATGCAACATTTTAATTCAAAAGAAAAAGAGCCCCAATACTTTGGCCACCTGGTGTGAAGAGCCAACTCACTGGAAAAGACCCTGATGCTGGGAGAGATTGAGGCCAGAAGGAGAAGGGAATGACAGAGGATGAGATGGTTGGATGGCATCACCAACTCAAGGGACATGAGTTTGAGCAAACTCCAGGAGATGGTAAAGGACAGCCTGGCATACCACAGTCCATGGGGTTGCAGTTGGACATGACTTAGCTCCTGAACAACAACAAGTAAACAGATATGTAATTGGAGTATATGATGGATAAATGAATGGAGAGAGAAATGGAGAGAGGGCTAGGTAAGTGACATTTTCTAAACCGTACGGGAAGATGCCAGTAGTAGAAATAAATGGTGAGTATATGCGTGTCAACTGTAAAATTGCTTCAGCTTTTCTGTACACTTGAATCTTTTTATAGTAAAATATTGATGTTGGGGGAGATCGGCTTCTGCCCATGCCCCCGGTTGTCTGAGCTCTTCACCAAGCTCTCTTTCCCTAAATGAGAAGACTAAGCCCAGGGTTCTCTTATGCCTCCTCCAGGCCTGACCTTTTGCAGAGGGAAATTAGTTCAGAGAGTGTCCAAAGCCAGGCCCCATTGATGAGCAGTTTAATGTGACACCTTCAGAGCCAACCCTTCCTTCAGCCAGGCTTCTGTGTAATGATTCCAGAACTTGGAGTTAAGAAATAGAAACCAACAGAGCCACCTGAAAACAGGATATTTATTTTAAGGCAAATTGTGTAGTTCAGGGAGGATGGCATGGCTGCCCACTCTAGTATTCTTGCCTGGAGAATCCCGTGGACACAGGAACCTGGTGGGCTACAGTCCACAGGGTTGCAGAGTCGGACACACTGAGCAACTTAGCATATCATAGCATGTAGCTCAGTGGCGAAGAATCCACCTGCAATGCAGGAGACTCAGTTTGGATCCCTGGGTCGGGAAGATCCCTGGAGAAGGGAATGGCAGCCACTCCAGTGCTCTTGCCTGGAAAATCCCATGGACAGACCACAGATCACAAAGAGTCGGAAATGACTGAGCAACTAACATGCTTCTCGCAAATATGCTTCACCAGACCCATTGCAGACATGCCCCCAGGCTTCGTGTGCCGAACCAGGACCAGAGCGTCACTGGGAGTCACTGGCCCTCATTCGATCCCTGGCCGCCCGTCCGCCTCTGTGCGGCCGCTTTGTCCTTTCGGGGCAGTCAGCCCTCTGCTCCTCTATTACCCGAACCACCCGTGAGGATAGGCAGCCGACGTCCTCTGAGCTCACTGTTAACAGATCCAACCACCCTGCAAGTCTCTGACTTGCTCCATCCCAAACCCAAATTCTCAGAGAAGAAATTCCACTTACCCAGCTTGGTCCAGTCCTTACAGCCAGAGGACAGGGCCACGTATATAAAGGATCCTGTTGTTGTCATTGAGTCACTCAGTCCTATCTGACTCTTTGTGACCCCATGGACTGCAGCCCACCAGGCTCCTCTGTCCATGGGATTCTCCAGGCAAGAATACAGGGGTGGGTTACCATTCCTTTCTCCAGGGGATCTTCTCAACCCAGGGATCAAACGCACGTCTCCTGCAATGGCAGGCGAATCCTTTACCACTGAGCCACCAGGGAAGCCCTCACATAAAAGCAGCCTCTAACAATGTGCTTCCTTGGGCAGCTGGGAGAGGACGTGATTCAAGTGAGCTTCACCGACATCCTCAAAGGTGTCTACTTCCCTCTGGATCATCCAGAACAAGGGAGCCCACTTCCAACAGCAAATCACAAGTCCAATAGGCCGTCCACAGAGCGTTCTGAAAATCCACACCCGATCTTGTGTGAGTGATCCCTTCACCCAGGGAAGGGACGGCTCTGCTTAAACTGGGGCTTAGCAGGTTGACAACGAAGGGATATAGCTTGATATTATATCCCCAAAGCCTGTCTGCCTCCAAACGGCCCCCTGTCCTGGACGCTGCAGTTCTGTTTAGCTTGCGTAGAATCGCTCAGGCCATTTGTTTAAAATGTCACTGCTCAACGGTAGGGCCATGCTGGAAGCAGGGCGATCGTTTAAATGGCCAACGCAGCCTCTAATCAAGTGGCCCAAGTGGTAGAGAAACGTGGACAGAGTGCGTTTGCCGTTTCCATGGCGTGCAGCAAAGGAGACCGCTGCAGCTGAGAGGAGCCAGATTTAAACAGCGGTGAGAAAACGGATCTGCCAGCCAGTGGTGTGCCAAGCCGACCCACGGCATCCGGCAGCGACCCACCAAAGTCAATCGCACGTACCTCTCCCCAGTTTCTCCCCATTATCGGGGACATCAAGTTGATGTCACCAGTTTGAAGTCCGCCTCAGTGGAAGTACTGACACCATGGAAACTGGCGGGGGCCTCAGAGCTTCTTTCCCCAGAAAGCTGTTGTGATACGTTAGCCAGCACACCACTACTTCCAACTGTTTTTGATAATTAGGGACTAGAAACCTATTTTTAAAACCACTGCATAAGATACGGTATGAAGATAAGAATCACTGCATGAGATACGGTATGGAGTGATGGACGCTCATAAGGCTGCTATGGTTAGAATGGAAGGGGTGGTTCTGAGAGACATTGGAAGAAGTCTGCACAGCGTGGTTTATAGATGCTGACAACGGAAAGGGAGCAGCAGATGTTTCTCCCTGGACTAAGGCGCCACTTCCAGAGCACGTCTCTTTGGCAGGGTCACAGAGAGAACTTTTCGCAGTTGGATTCCCTGTCATTTATATTTTACATGTCCCTGTTCAGCTGTCAAGGATTTCAAGCGCTTTTTTTTTTTAACTCCACATTATTATAGCTCAGAATTCTGATCCCCATTTACTGACGGAATTAAATGAATTGAATAACTGAATCTCAAACTCTCAGTCACTGAGTGTAACTGTTTTGCAGAAACACAGCTCTGCAGAGATCTGGAGAAGAACATTATTTAAAACACAAAATTACATCTCTCACGTTGAGAATCTTGCAGAATCAAGGCAGCATGGGTGGAGACCTAACTTGGCCTTAAATAGATATGTAGAAAGTCCACGTAAGGGTTTCTAAAAGGACATCAGGAAAGGAAATGGAGGAGATGCTAAGGGTTTGCTCCAAACATTTTTGTTCCATAAAAATAAGTGTTCTGTTGAATTTAAAACTTATGTCTCAAGTACAATTTATTATGTATAAAATAAGCTATAAGGATATATTGTACAAAATAGGGAACACAGCTAATACGTTAATTATGATAATTATAAATAGAAGATAAACTTTAAAAATTGTGGGGAAAAAAGAGGGAGGAAGAATTCCCTGGCAGTCCAATGCTTAGGACTCTGAACTTCCCCTGCAAGGGGCCCAGGTTCAATCCCTGGTTGGGGAACTAAGATTTCCTATGCTGAGCAACACAGCTCAAAAAAATTCTTTAAATAAAAAAAAGTCATGAATTGCTGCATTGTATACCGTGACATATAATATTGTATAGCAACTATATTTCAATGTTTTAAATTTTAGAAATAAATAAAACTAAAGTTCCCAAAGTAATACTCAACATCCTGTTATCAGCTTATACACGTAGCATTTCAGAAGCACTAAATGTGTCAGCCCCTAAAAAATATAATAAGAAACAAAATGATTTTGAAAACGTAGCTTCTCTCCATGATACGGACGGGCTGGGAAGCTGCCCATTGGGAAGCGCTCACGGTAACTCTGATGCCTGAGCTCCCAGGTGGGGTGAGAGGAGCGCGGTGAGGTCAGCTTTGCAGCAGGGGTGGTCCCCTGCCTCTCTTGAGCTGCATCAGAGAGAGGTTTGCAGAACCGACCTGTCTGGGAATTCGGGTCTGTCCTCAGTCGTGACCAGTGGGAACTCAGAGGGTGTGGCTCAGTGTCTGCCTCCTCTGAGCAGGGCTGGAGTAACCAGTGGTCTCATGTCCTCTGATCCTTTATTGCGTTCTTTCACTTTCAGGATGGAAAGAGATGCTGCGTTTACACAAAAAAAGGCAGAGAGAGCGTGCCTCAGAGTTCACCTCAGAGAAAAGTACAGACTCCCAAAGGTGAGACTCTTAACACAATACACGTGCAGTCATTTTTACATAATAAGAAACGCGGAGTGCTGGATTACCAGCAAGGGCCACACTCAGAATGTGTGTGTGTGTGACATAAACAGATAAATACGTACATAAATACATATATATTTAAACGTCTTCATCATAATTGGGGCTTCCCTGGTGGCTCAGCTGGTAAAGCATCCGCCTGCAATGTGGGAGACCTGGGTTCAATCCCTGGGTTGGGAAGATCCCCTGAGGAAGGGAAAGGCTGCCCACTCCAGTAGTCTGGCCTGGAGGGTCACAAAGAGTCAGACACGACTGAGTGACTTTCACTTAATTGTAATAGAGGTATTTGATATAGTGAGAAGAACATTGAATTAGTTCATAAAAACCAGATTCCAGGCACTTAACTCCATGAACTTCCATTTCCTCTCAACAAAATGGAGTAATACCTGTTTATGTAAATGTATTTAGGGACTATAGAATATTTGTATATGCTCAATGAGAATAACCATCATCACAGCCGACATTTACTGAGCTCTCTCTAAGTGCCGGGCACTGCTCGTAAGTTCTTTGCACAGATAAATTCACTCAGTCCTCACCACAGTCTTGTAAGGTGTGTTCTTAGAGGAAATGGAGGCAGGAGAGTGACTACCCTCCTGCTGAGGGACAGCCACATAGACACACACACACACAAGCCATCAGCTGGTTGTGTGTCTTCCAGAAAGATGGGGTATTTTAAGGATATATGCATATATATTTGTTGTTATTGAGGATATATTTTTGACAACTGTTGTGTGGTTTGGTGAGGATGTAAGGGGAACTGGGTCTGAATCCTGACTCTGACATCCATCAGCAATCTCAGATGGCTTCTTAATACATCTCAGCGTCCTTTTCCTCACCTATTCCATGGGGGCAGCGACACGTACTTCCTGAGGTCTTTGTCTGAAATCCTAAGACAAATCAGGTGCCTGACTAGTGGGAAGAGCTCCGTGGATGATCGCTCTTCCTGACGTTATCATCTCTATGCACAGAAGTCTTATTTCTTGATGATAACAAGGGGGCATCCTGAGGTGAGTCAACAACTCAAGAACTGCAGGTCTCTAAACTGAAAACGGTAGGGCTTCCTGGGGGCTCAGACAGTAAGGATCGTGCCTGCAGTGCAGGAGACCCAATTTTGATCCCTGGGTCGGGAAGATCCCCTGGAGAAGGAAATCCCATGGATGGAGGAGCCTGGAGGGCTACATTCCATGGAGTCGCAAAGAGTCATGACTGAGCAACTTCACTTTCTCTCATTTAAACTGAAAATATCTGCCCTTTGATTGTTTTTTTTAATGGTGAGCTGGTGGTCTTGCAAAATGGGTTTGATGCTCTTCAGAGAAAAAAATAATTTCCACATCTCTAAGCTTAGCTTGTTTCTTTGGCACAAGAGCTTTCTCACAGAAACTGTGGAAAGAGGGGAGAATTAGAGCCATGTAATATATAGATTCATATCCATCCCGAAGTGACAGTGGCTCTATTCACCATACGCTGCCTGCCTGAAAAGTCGCTCAGTCGTGTCCAGCTCTTTGCCACCCCATGGACTGTAGCCCTCCAGGCTCCTCCATCCATGGGATTTTCCAGGCAAGAGTACTGGAGTGGGGTGCCATGTCCTCCTCCAGGGGATCTTCCTGACCCCGAGATTGAACCCACGAAGCTTATGTCTTCTCCACTGGCAAACAGGTTTGTTAACACTAGCACCACATCTAACTACTGCTCCCCAAAGCCACCGAGAGGAGGCAGGACCACGAGCAGTCGATACACTATGAACAGCGGAGCCCAGTAACTTAGTTGCATGGGTTACTAATGCCCATGAACCCATTTTTCTACAAATGGTTCAAATGCACAACACATATGAGACCCCCGCTTGATTTTTTCATAGACCCTGAAAGAGACCTTTGAGTTTGTCTAAGAGTCCAAGCCATGGCCTCACATCAGACATGAGAAGACTGCAGCCAAGGTGGGGGTGGAGTAGGGGGGCTCAGGGACTTTGCAAACCCCTACAGCTGTGCAATGACAGAACCAGGATTGGACCTCAGGCCTCTCAGCCCTGAAAAAAAGCATCCTACCCACAAAGGGATTTGAACACAGCTCCGCCTGGCCCCAAGGTCTCTGCTCTTTCCACTCTTCACATTTGAGGAGTTCTGAAAGTTTTAGAGCTGTTTGTAATTCCACGTGGTTTAAAACTGCCCTGCCCCTTCCAGGAAAACATGCCCTGCTCCTATTTCAGCGAAGCATCTCAGAATCTGTCCTCCAGAGACCTGGGCCCATCGCTTTCCCCACTGCTCTGTCAGCTGATGGCTTGACGGGAGACCGTGAGCACAGACACAACTCCGGTGCCACCCGAGTAAACAGCGGTAGCGTCGCCTGAGAGCGTTCCCCACGTCCTCCTGCACCGTGGAGCTTACTTTGGGGGCCCTCGGGGGACCTCCTTAAGGGCACCTGTGTATCACGGCTTTGTGTGTGTGTTAGTTGCTCAGCCATGTCCGACTATAGCCTGCCAGGCTCCTCTGTCCATGATTCTCCAGGCAAGAACACTGGAGTGCGTTGCCATTTCCTTCTCCAGGGGGGATCTTCCCGACCCAGGGATCGAACCCGGGTCTCCTGCATTGCAGGCAGATGCTTTCCTTCTGAGCTACTAGGGAAGCCCATGGCTGGATGGTGTCAAAATGGATTCTAACCTGATGCCTCAAGAATTTACCTCGGGCGTGAAAAACCCCAATAACACAACGGCCTGCTTTTTTTGTCAGCACCTGGAAATTCTATCGAACCCCAGGTGCTCTGTTCATAAAAATGGTAATTAGGACTTCCCTGGTGGGGCAGTGGCTAAGAATCTGCCTGCCAGCGCACAGGACCCAGGTTCGATCCCTGGTCAGGGGAGATCCCACATGCTGTCAGCTCAACAAGAGAAGGCACAGCAAGGAGAAGCCCGCCCGCGGCAGCAGAGAGTAGCTCTTACTTGCCACAGCCAGAGAACGTCCACGCAAAGCATCGAAGACCGAATACAGCTCAAAATAAACAAAATAAATACATTTTGAAAACAGTAATTAATAGGAAGAATGCCATCAAAGATCGGCCGGGTCGTATTCCGTTCAGTCCAGGTCACCCAGCCGTGAGTGACACCTCTGCCTCCGCGCAGGCCTTGGGCTTGGAGGGCAGCCCGCCACATCCCCTCCACCTTGAGAGGCCGTCACAGGCTCCTGCCGCCCACGTGGGGGCAGGAACCCGGGTTCTTCCGGCCTCCCGGGGTCTCCAGCCAAAGCCACGGGGCCATGCCCCCAGGGCTCCCCAGCAGAACCACCCCTCAGAAAGTCTCAGTTCCTCCCCAGGGACTGTGTGCTCTAGGAGGGTCAGTGTGGGTGGCTAGGAGTGACTTCCAAAGGGGGACTTGTTTTTTGCAGTGCACTCTGTTGACATTAAGGATTGTACAGGGCGTGCGCTCTGCAGCGGCCGCTGTGCTGGCAGGCATGGGGAGGCCGCTGGGCCCTGCTGGGGCAGCGGTAGGGAGGCAGGAAGGGGCCGCACCCCCAAGGGCCGTGGGTGGGCACGGCAGGGAGCCGAGCCGCTGTCTCCGCAGCCACCAGGATGCTGCCTGAGAAATCCTGAAATGGCTGGCTGTCTCTGAGGAAGCGTTGAAGGAATTGGAATTTTCAGCTGCAAGAGGAGACGACTTTGAGGAAACGATGGCCATGGGGGAGAGTCATTTCCCAGGTCTTGAAAGTCTTTGCATCAAGTCAGCCTCTTGAGGGGGGCTGCAGGCTGGTATGGAACCATCCATCGGTTAGCTCATAGGGCTTCCTTTGATTGTACAGAAGAATCTGCATAGTGGACCCTTTAGAAAGAACCTTCTGAGAACCACAACGGGAATATAGGTGGTGGGTTTTCCTCTCCTACATGTCCCCATAAGGAGCCCTGGAAAGCCAGGCAGTGCCCGTGGACGTCGCTGCAGTGGGGAAAGGTCAAGGCCGTGCCCGTGGACATCGCTGCAGTGGGGAAAGGCCAAGGCCGTGGTGCTGTGTATGGTGAACTGGAGGGGAAGGGATGAGGGGCCGGTGTGTCAGGACTGGGCCCTCACAGCAGCCCAGAACGGCTAAGGGAGGCCTGGGCCAGCGTGGGACAGAACAACAGGTTCTCGAGTCGTTGCCCGCAGCCCATCACACGGCTTGCCATCCTGATTACTGCACTAATGAGGACTTGAGACCGGAACACAGCGGCCTAACACGTCTAAACAGCGCTGGGCAGAGAGCACGGCTCACCAGGGCCGTACCCGGCTCCTGAGCACAACCTTCCCTCCCCTCGGGGTTTGCAGAATCCTCAGTCCGGGGCAGTCTCATAAAATCCATGTTGGGTAAACAGCCGGACTAACAGTATTAACAGCCCGCAGGGGGTTGGACGGGCTCACCGGGTCCTCCCTGCTAACGAGGGGGGACCCCTGGGGGCCTCATTCACGATTCCCCAGGTCACTCCCAGTGGTTACATAACCGGCAGGAGGCAGTCCTGGGCCCGAACCCTCGCCCAGGCCCAGCAAGAGCAGATTTGAGGGAAATGTCTTCCCAGGAGCTGTCGAGTCTGATGAGGATAACTCCATCACATTCTGGAATTAGAACGGTATTTTTGAAAGAAATCATTTGGCCGGTGTTTGCTGCGAAAAAGAGTTCTAGTCTACGGCCGACCAGGGGAAGGGAAGTTCGGTCTCTGAGAGGAGCGGTGGAGCCCTGACGCCTGCCAAACCACACACGCCTCCCCTCCAGGTTTTCTGCTCACCGTCAGCACAGCCACGTTGGTCGTACCTCGTCTCTGATGACCCCTGTCTATTGCAGTCATCGCAGGAGTCAAATGAGTGTGGTCCCAGTATATTCGCCGTGTCCCTGCCCTTGGGAGCCTCCCCACCACCCGCCTCTCATCCCCTCACTCCAGGTCATCACAGGACGGTCATGCCCACACATACGGTGGTTTCCTCTGCTTTGCAAATGCCAGGTCGTTAGGGGACTTCAGCGGCCTGAAGTGACCCAAGACCTCTTGTTAGACTTGGGTCCCGTTCCACCCAGTGTCCTGTCCTGCGTCTTCAGTGCTTTCTCCCCACTGGCCTCTCCATTGTAAAGGAGGTCAAGTCTCTCCAACTAAAGCAAACAGCACTTTGAGCGAACGTGGCTTTCTGGGCATCTTCCTAAATGAGCGGTTCCCGCTGCTCTGCCGAAGCCTTCCCCCTGAAGATGCTCTGGAAGGTCGGTCTCACTGCGGTAGACAGTCCTGCTGTTTCCTCCGGGCCCTCTTCCTGGAGTGGTCCTTTCCAGGGCAGAGCCCTCCTCGCCCCGACTCGCTCAGCGCTTCCTCCCTGAAGCCCTCTCTCTCGCAGCCTCTCAGCGCCACCCTCCTCATTCTGCTCCGTAACCTGTCTCTCCTCTCTTTCCAGGGTTACCTCCCCGGTCTGCCCCCAGGTTTCTGAGTATCCCCGGGTGCTCCTCCATCTTCTCTTTGTCCTCATGCTGTCACGCTCTCCCCGAACGGCGGCATCTCCCGTGGCCTTCAGCTGCTACCTAGATGTGTGCTGCTCACCCTCCAGCCTCGACCTCCTTCCTACACCTTCTCCCTAAAGGTCACCATCGTGTCCACCTCTCCTCGGGTACCTCCAGCTCAGACCCAGAAAGACACTGGCCCCTCCCAGCCCGGCTCCTGCAGGCTCCACCTCCACCGGGGCCCCCAACCCACGCCACCCCCAGGCTCACCCTTGCCTGGTCCCTCCTCCTCCAGCCCCGCACAGAGCAATCAGCAGGCGACAGTCATTCCACCTCCTGCTGCTGCTGCTGCTGCTGCTGCTAAGTCGCTCAGTCGTGTCCGACTCTGTGTGACCCCATGGACTGCAGCCCACCGGGCTCCCGCGTCCCTGGGACTCTCCCGGCAGGAGCACTGGAGTGGGTGCCAGTGCCTTCTCCGCATTCTGCCTCCTAGTCACGCTCAACTCCTCCCCAAGTGCAGGCTCAGTGCTTCTCAGCAGCTTGACTACAATGCCTCTTGTGTGCGCATTAAGTCTCTTCAGTCGTGTCCAGCTCTTTGCGACCCTGTGGACTGCAGCCGCCAGGCTCCTCTGTCCATGGGATTCTCTAGGCAAGAACACTAGAGTGGGTTGCCATTTACAATATCTCTTAAGTAGTTTTTTGATTGTGTCTTGCTTCCCTCCAAATTGCAGAGTGAGGTTTCCAAGATGCAAACAGATTCTGTTCTTCCCCCTTTTTTTCTTAAAAAAGAAAAAGGCTTACCATGACTTTTTAGAGTAGAATCCAGCCTCCTGGCCTGCACGTCTTGAGGTGGCTCCCAGCTGCCCAGCCTCACCTCTTGGGGCCCCTCACCTGGACTAGCTCCTCCTCCCACCTCACATCCCCTACACCCTGCTCCCAGTGACCCCTTTCCTTCCTGGAAGACATTGCTCTCGAGCTGCTTCTTCCAGAACCTTCCATGACCTCCCCCCTCTCCCGCTCCCCTGTGCTCCCATAGCGCCTGAGTGCTGTCTCCCATGCCATCGTTCCACTCTGAACCCTCTCACCTGCTGGACTGTGTGCTTCTTAACAAAGCGGCTGAGGCTTCTGTCTTTCTCGTCGGGGCCTTGCATGGTGTCTGACGTGGAGAGGCTGCACATAGACAAACACACACACACACACATGCACACACAGACACACACACACATATGCACATACACACAGAGAGACACACACACACATGCACCTACTGCACACACACAGACACACATGCACGTGCACACAGAGAGACACGTACACATACATGCACACGCACCTACTGCACACGCAGAGACACACGTACACATGCATATACTACACACAGAGGGACACATGCACACACAGACACATGCACATATGCACATACACACAGAGACACACACACACACACACATATGCACCTACTGCACACACACAGACACACACGCACATGCATATACTACACACAGAGAGACACATGCACACACAGACACACACGCACATGCACACAGAGAGACACACACACACATGCACACAGTACACAGAGACACACGTACACACACATGCACACGCACCTACTGCACATGCAGAGACACACGTACATATGCAAACACATGCACACACATACACATGCACACGCATGCACGCACACACGCGCACCTATCACATACATATACATAGACAGACACATAAACACCCCCACACAAAAAAGTCTTGCTGAATGTTCAGTGTTAGTCAGGAAAAAAGAAAAACAAAAGCACACCCAAAGAACGAAGTAGCAAAACACACACAGACATACATGCACATGCACACACATACGCACCTAGTGCACACACACAGACACACACGCACACACACACATACGCACCTAGTGCACACACACAGACACACACGTACACACACATGCACACGCACCTACTGCACACGCAGAGACACACGTACATATGCAAACACATGCACACACATACACATGCACATACACACGGAGAAACACATGCACACACATGCACGCACACACGCACACCTATCACATACATATACATAGACAGACACATAAACACCCCCACACAAAAAAGTCTTGCTGAATGTTCAGTGTTAGTCAGGAAAAAAGAAAAACAAAAGCACACCCAAAGAACGAAGTAGCAAAATCAGCAGAAGGAATCCATCTGCCACAAGAGTTAACTTACAGTCAGTTTTCATGAAAAGAACAAGTCTGGATTCGACATTATGATTCCTTATCAAATACAAAGATTACTTTAGCTCATAATTAGGATGTCATATTTTCTCAAGCAGAGAAAGTCATACTTATAAATAAAGCCACGAGGTTTTTTCTTTCCTAAAAACAAAGGTGTGCCCCCTTTCCTAGCCAATTCAAAATGTATATGTAAGTCAAGCCAAATTAATAAGAGAAAACAGCTCCACAATGAGCACTAATCCTATTAACAGAAGTGTCAGTCTAGGTTAGTCATTGAAAAATAATGTCGGGCCCCCCGCTGAGCCGAGCGCTTTAGTTACACCTGGTGTTTGTCTGCGGTATTAAGGGCATCGCTCGCTCTGAACAAAGATGAAGACAAGAAAATCTAGCAGGAGGGCTTCTTTTAACATTCTACATTGAGAGCGCCATTAGAACTGAGATGTAAAGCTCCTCTTAAAGGCAGAGACGATTCTGTGACCCTCTCTCTGCCTGCCTTCTTCAGACCAGGCGCTCTTGGGGCTGCCCTGCAGGTCCCAGGCACTAACACGCCGGCTTCCAGCAGCTCTTTCTGGCCCGCTAGGGGCCGTCCCTTCCTGCTCCTCCCCTGCCGCTCTGGTTCAGTTTGCTGCTTCTGCTCCTGCCCTGGGAAGAGCTGAAGGCCCCCGGGGACCTGGGAAGAGGAGAAACATCCATCAGGTTGGGATATGCCACCTTCTCACATAACCCTCACGGCCACCCTGGAAGGGAAGGAGACCTCATTTCCCTTGCCTGGATAAGAACAGCAGCTCAGAGAGGGTGCCGGGATTCCCGAGGTCACACAGCCGGTAAATGGCAAGACCCCAAGGCGATCTGACTCACCAGCTGGGTTTTCTTTCCTACCAGACCCAGCAGCAGGGCTGGGCTCTCCTTCCCTAACAAGCAGAAGGACATCGCGCAAGCCTCTTCACCTCCTAGGACCTCGGTTTCCGCATCTGTAGAGGAGAGGCTTGGACAAGTGACCTCTAGGAACGTCTCCAGTCCCCCTGGAAAGTCCACACGCAGGAGAGCAGTGTGAGATGCACACAGTGGGGGAAGTCTCGCACCTCGAGAAGCCCCTGTGTGCACTCGCTCAGTCAGCCTCGGAAACTGGCGGCTCTTTTCAGGGTCACAGCCTCTGCCTCGCTCTCGAGCACTGAGGGCGCCTTCAGGAGCTAAAGAGGGAAAGACCGTGCTGTAGCAGAAGCTGACGCTAGCAAGCCCTGACAGGGTCTCAGCACCTCTCACGCGTTAGAATCACCCAGGAAGCTTCTAATTTTTTAAAAGTTTTAAAAACACACACACTTTTTTTTTTTGAGGTGGACCATCTTTTAAAGTCTTTATTGAATTTGTTACAATTGTTTCTGTTTTGGTGGTGAGGCGTGGAGAATCTTAATTCCCCAACCAGGGGTTGAGCTGGCACTCCGGGCATTGGTAGGTTGAGCTCTTAACCACTGGACTGCCAGGGAAGTCCCAAGAAAGCTTTTTTAAAATTTTGTTGCCTGCGTGCATGCTCAGCCGTGTCCAACTATTTTGCGACCCCATGGGCTGTGGCCCACCAGGCTCCTCTGTCCGTGGGATTTTCCCAGGCAAGAATACTGGAGTGTGTTGCCATTTCCTCCTCCAAGGGATCTTCTCGACCCAGGGATCAAAGCTGTGCCTCTTGCTTGGCAGGTATATTCTTTACCACTGAGCCACCTTCGAAGTCCAAAATCAGATCTTGTTGTTGACACAGTTGTTGGATTGCTCAGTCGCGTCCGACTCTTCGCGACCCCGTGGACTGCAGCACACCAGGCTTCCCTGTCCTTCACCATGTCGTAGAGTTTGCTCACACTCATATCTATATCATTCTGGTGTGTGTCTGCATATCAAGCTTGACTGGCTGGACTCTAAGTGGGAACACTCAACTTTTTGGCGATATAACCATGTGAA
Source organism: Aepyceros melampus (assembly GCA_006408695.1). NCBI lineage: Eukaryota > Metazoa > Chordata > Mammalia > Artiodactyla > Bovidae > Aepyceros > Aepyceros melampus. Next base: position 39,152 of record SJXQ01013154.1, on the reverse strand, counting down.
ATAGTTGATCACTGTATTTCCATTTTGATACCAGATGAGGACCAGTTCACCAAGATGAGGAAGGAGGAAGTCTAAATCCAGGATCGTGCTTACCCTTCAGCGAAAGGTCAGAACCAGTCAGAGGAGTAACAAGGGCAGGAGGCTGAATGCCCCGGCAATTAAGATTATAAATCTGGTTAAAAGGAGAGAGATTACGACTGATTCTGGTCAGCCAGCCTAAAAATAATTAGTTCTTAACTGCGTTAAACAATATCCCATATTGATGAGATTTCTGGAAATAAGAAGACTTCTGAAACAAGACCCTGAGGAATGCAGGTAGCCTGTGCGTTCCTCTGTATATGCCAGCTCACTTGGCACCCTTCTCATTCATCCATTCGTTCACCTGTCAGGGGTTCTCAGCATCAGACTTCCGCTCCTTCCCTGGGGCTGGGTCATGTCAGCTGTACCTGCACTTGGGCTCACAGCGCTTGGTGAAGCATGGACGCCTTTCCTCAATGCATGCATTCTGTCAAAATATTCCCAGCGTTCCCAACCTGGAGCAGCAAAGTCAGGACAAGACACCCATTGCTTGGATTGCAGAGAAGTCCCTCTCAGCAGGGCAGTGTGTCGTGCAAGGGGAGGCAATCCCAGGATCGTATATGAGTCCCAGGTGCGTGAGTGCAGATTCAGTCTCTCAGTCGGGTCCAACTCTTTTCGACTCCATGGACTGTAGCCCCAGTGTAACCCTCCAGGCTCCTCTGTCCATGGAATTTTCCAAGCAAGAATACCGGTGGTGGTGGTGGTTTAGTTGCTCAGTCGTGTCTGACTCTTCGAGACCCCATGGACTGTAGCCCCCCAGGCTCCTCTGCCCATGGGATTTCCCAGCAAGAATACTAGAGTGGGTTGCCACTTCCTCCTCTGGGGGGGATCTTCCTGACCCAGGGATGGAAACGTGTCTCTTACGTCTCTTGCATCATCAGTAGGTGGGCTCTTTACCAGTATCTGGGAAGCCCCAGGCTGGGAACCATATACACAAGGCTCCCGTGGACGGGTGGGAACAGGGGTTGGGGGCAGACAGAGGTGCAGGTCACGAGCCGGGCACCTCGGTCAGCCTTCACCCTCTGTGCCCCACGTGCATTAGGTTGGGCCTGACAAGGGGTGAGGGGAGCTGGGCGCTCTGGGTCATTTTCTTCCAGAATTGTGTCTAGTGCTGAAAGGGAAATGAACAGGCCCGGTTTGCAAGGAAAGCCGAGGCTCTGGAGTGAAGGTAGGTTGGGGCACTCCCAGGCCAGAGGTGACGGGACGGGAGAGTGAGGCCTTCTGATGGCATGAGCACCCCGTGCAGGGCCAAGGCCTTTCAGGGCAATTCCGCCCCCCCTGCCCCCGGCTTTACCTCTGAGGGTCATTACACTTAGGAATAGCCATCTTTAATTGCTTAATACATTCCAAATTATTCAGTCATCATTTAATTAATCTATAGAATTATGAAAGTTATGTCGGTTCATCACATGGTCGTGAGCGGCTCTTTTCAACCCAGTGGATTGTAGCCCGACTGGCTCCCCGTCCATGGGATTCTCCAGGCAAGAACAGCGGAGCTGGGTTGCCATTCCCCTCTCCAGAGCATTTTCCCGACCCAGGGATCGAACCCTGGACTCCTGCGCTGCAGGCAGATCTTTACCGTCTGTGCTGGCAAGGGGGCAAATAACATAAATCCAATTTATAAATAAGGAAATAAGTTCAGAGAGGGGGTGTTAGGTGCCCAAGGTCACACAGCCTGTACATGGTGGAAGAAACCTTCACGCTCAGGTGTCTGATCTTAAAGCCAACCCTTGACCTCTAGGCAGCCCCCACGGGAGTGGGAAGGTAAACACGTCAGTAGCTATGAAACGAGGGCTTGTTTACAGTCAAGAGGGCCTGTACTATCAAGCTTTGTCCCTGACAACAGGCTCCTGGAGTCTTGTCTGTGGCGACATGCCAGACACTTAGGTTCTGAGACTTAGAGACGAGTGAGTTACAGCCCCCTGCCTTCAAGAGAGGTGGGGTGAGGCTTCTTAAACTTTGACAAGCAGCAGAATCACCAGAAGGGCTCGCTAAACCAAGGATGGCTCAGCCCAGCCCCACCTGAATCAGCAGGTCAGGGAGGGGGCCAAGAACCCTCACGTCTAACAAGGTTCCGGGGGATGCCGCTGCGGCGGCTTTGGGAGCCCACGTTGAGAACTGCTAGGGTAGACGCTGTGGCGACCCAGATCCCCTCTGTGAGTCGGGGGGCCCAGTGGACCCTCACAGCTCTTCCTTCCCTGGGTCAGGGGAAGCGAAAGTGAAAGTCACTCAGTCGTGTCCGACTCTTTCCGACCCCACGGACTATACAGTCTATGGAATTCTCCAGCCCAGAAGACTGGAGTGGGTAGCCTTTCCCTTCTCCAGGGAATCGTCCCAACCCAGGGATGGAACCCAGGCCTCCCTCACTGCAGGCAGATTCTTCACCAGCTGAGCCGCAAGGGCCCGGGGAAGGAAGTGAAAATAAACCCGAGTCGGTCTGCAGCTGCAGAAGCTTCACTCTGAGCAGCCTGGAGAACAGGGGTTGGGGAGCTCCCTCCTGAAGGTCAGGGGAAGCGAAAGTGAAAGTCACTCAGTCGTGTCCGACTCTTTCCGACCCCACGGACTATACAGTCCATGGAATTCTCCAGCCCAGAAGACTGGAGTGGGTAGCCTTTCCCTTCTCCAGGGAATCGTCCCAACCCAGGGATGGAACCCAGGCCTCCCTCACTGCAGGCAGATTCTTCACCAGCTGAGCCGCAAGGGCCCGGGGAAGGAAGTGAAAATAAACCCGAGTCGGTCTGCAGCTGCAGAAGCTTCACTCTGAGCAGCCTGGAGAACAGGGGTTGGGGAGCTCCCTCCTGAGGGCATCGGGCCACTCGGCACCAGCGGGCCGGCCCCCGGGCCCCTCCAGCTGCCTGTTCCCCCAGCCTGTCCAGGTTCCAACCTGGTGACAAGCTCAGAGAGCTTCTTACCACCTGGAGGGGTGTGGATGCTGGAATTCCCAGGAATGCCTTTACAGATTGTATACGTTTTATTTCAAGTGGGCAGGGACCCGGCATGGCATTTAGGTGAGCTGAGAATTCAGGCTGCCCCCTGTTTCTCCCCGCCTTCCTGCAAAAATGCCCAAAGGACTGTCCATAAGGGAGGCACCCTCGAGGGCAGGTGGATACAAAATAAATAGAAACGGAGGCTTGGCCAGGAGCCCCTGGGGATTAACTAACTAATTAATCCCCACACCAGTTTGACGAGGAACTAATTGATCTGTTAAGCGCTTTGAGGGGCCAAGGCCTGGCCGAGTGCATGGGAGCTTCTGTCACCTGGGAAGGCGACACTGAGAGCCGTCCTCCCAGGCTGTCCAGGGAGAGTCAGGGTGGGGGATGCACCCCCCCAAAGGCCTCCTTCCCCTTGGCATCAGAAGTCTGCGTTCCAAGGAGCAGGGAGAAAGCACAGAAGTAAACATGGAGAGGGAACCCTGGGGAGGGCGGGGCAGGTAATCTAGAAGCTCGTGTTGGAAGGTGAGCCTCCAAGCTCCATGAGCATGCATGTGTCTCTGTTAGTTGCTTCAGTCATGTCCATCTCTTTGTGACCCTATGGACTGTAGCGCACCAAGCTCCTCTGTCCATGGGATTCTCCAGACAAGAATACTGGAGAGGGTTGCCATTTCCTTCTCCAGGGCATCTTCCCAACCCCGCGATCAAACCTGGGTCTCCTGCATTGGCAGGTGGATTCTTTATCGTCTGAGCCACCGAGGAAGCCCCTGTTTGATCTTCTGTGTCCCCCAAAGCCCAGTTTGCCCCATGTTACAACCTGAGCTCAGAAAATTATATCTGAGAGCAGTCATGTAAGAAAAGAAAAGACCTTCACCTTTCGCAGAGAAACGTGTTCTGTAGATTCTTCTTTGTTATAAGACAAAGGGCTCTGTAGACTAAGGGTAAGGACACATTAGGAGGCCAGGCAGCAGGAACTACGAGGCTGCAGAACAGCCACGCCTAGGACCACAGGAAAAAATGTTAAGGCAGCAGCAGCAGCAGCAGCAGTGAACAAGGCTAGCCCTGGGGTGCTGAGTTGGAGTCCCGGTGTGAACAATTCACTCAAAAAGCAGGTGGTGTGCGCCAGACTTGTTTCTAGGGGTCTAGCTGAGTTTGACCCACTTCTGTACTGGTAGAAGAGAGGGAAGGGGTGATGGTTAACTGGAAGTTGCCCCTAAAGAGTGATGGCTGGATGGAGAGAGCCTGGTCCGGCCCTGTGATCCCAACACCCCCCCACCCCAAAGTGGGCTCAGCTTGAGCCACTGAGTCACAGTCTGGGGCTGATGAAAAACAAAGCGTGCAGAGCAGCCCTGAGGCAGAGTTGGTTGAACTTTTCAGGTATCAGCAGGACAGACAGGGAGTCTGAAAATGCAGATTGGTAGACCCCAGCCTGGAGTTTCTGATCCAGTAGGTCTGGGGTAATTTGAGAATTTGTGCATCTAACACATTCCCAAATGATGTTTTTAATTAATCAGCTACTTTTGGCTGTGCTGGGCCTCCCGTCCGTATATGGGTTTTCTCTAGTTGTGGCGAGTGGGGCTCCTCTTCCTTGGGGTGCGGAGGCTTCTTACTGCGGTGTGTGTCTCGTTGTGAGTGCAGGTTCTAGAGCAAGGGCTCGGCCGTCATGACACACGCGGGGGCTCTTCCCAGACCAGAGTACCCTGCATTGGCAGGCCAATTCTTAAGCCCTGGACCTCCAAGGAAGCTCCTCACACTTTGAGAACCACAGTGCTAGCAGCTTCTGAGAGCCAAGTGCAGAGAGATGGGGCATCTCAGCTGGGACGTCCGGCCTTCGCAGCTGGTACCAGACCCAGGCTCTGCTGCGAGACGGCCGTGTTGTTCCCGGCATCCCTCGTCAGCAGACCTTGAGCTCCCTGCTGCGGTCAGGGTCGGTCAGTTGGTGGTTTTAGAAGGGTTTTTCCTCTATCTCCGTGTTTGCTTTTCCGCACAGAGTGAGATGGATGAGAACCAAATCCAGATGGCGGGAGACGATGTGGATTTGCCCGAAGACCTCCGGAAAATGGTAGATGAAGATCAAGAAGAGGAAGAAGACAAGGATTCTATCCTTGGGCAGCTACAGAACCTTCAGAACATGGACTTGGACGCCATCAAAGAGAAAGCCCAGGCCACCTTCTCGGAAATCAAGCAGACAGCGGAGCAGAAGTGCGCCGTGATGTGAGGCGGGCGGCGCGGAGGAGGCCCGGCCCAAGCCGAAGTGACCGCTCCCCTGCGCGGCGCTCCAACAGCGTCGGGGTTAACGTAGTGAACGGTTAAGAAAACCTGAGGAAACTCGCAACCAACACGTAGAGGGCACCTCGGTTGCCCTAAACGCTCCTGGTAGCGCCCCTGGCAGCAGGAACCACACTATCCTTTTAGTTATAAATGTGACGAAGCCTGAGCTTTTCAGCTGTGAATGAGGCAGAACACATATCTGCTTCAAGGTCTGCAGGACGGCCAGGAAGAAACAAAAGAACGGTATTTCATCTCCGACTTTCTGCAGACAGGACAAGGTCTTGACTCGTCCAGCTGTTAGCAGGACTCCGGGTCCCTTCAGAGAAAGACGTGGAAGGTCAGGGTGCCCCCCGGAGCCCAGACTGCAGGCTCAAGGGCCGTCAGAGATCACACCACTTCTGTCTCCAGGATGTCGCCGTTGCTGCTCCTCATGGATGCTTGCACGAAGCCGAGGGGCAGGGATGGGGGAGGAGATGAGAGAGGAGGCAGAGAGGAGACCTGGCTGGTGTTTGCACCGCAGATCACCCTTCCAGAAGGGTGGGAAGAATGGATTTGGGTGGAGGTGGGAGGCTGGGGCGAGGGGCGGCTTAGAGGCGGGGTGGGGGGCCGGGGGGGGCAACTGGAACTGCTAGCCCTGGTCCAGTATTCGGTGTCAGCTCCTCCTGGCTGAGCTTGGTAACAGCACAGGGACCGTGAGGGTGGACAAACAGCACAGAGATGTTAAATCCGCCCGTGTGCATGTCTCTCTCATCCTCTTCTCCCCTCTGGCCCCTCTCCCCACCTTCCCTGCTTTTTCTTTCCTGTCCCTCAGACACTTACCCCACTCCCTCACACTAGCGTCCAACAAACTATGCTGTCCTTCTCTGCCACAGTCCTCCAGGCTACAGTCAACCCTCATATCCACAGGCCCGGGACCCACGGATACAGAGGGATGACTGTCCTATACTGGGTTATACGAGGGACCTAAGCATCCTTGAATGATGTGTACGCGGCGGGTCCTAGAACCCTTGGCAGACATCCAGGAACAACTGTATAATGGATTTTTTTTTTTTTTGGCCTAAGATTTGCTCTCTTTCAAAGGAAATGGCCCAGAAGATTCAGAACATTTACCTCTGCAGCACTTAGAACTGTCTAACCAAACCAAACTCAAAACAAAATTCTAGGTCTTTTTTTTTTTTGGCCATGCCATATATATGTCTTGCAGGATCTTCCCCGACCAGGGACTGAACCCCAGCCCACAGCAGTGAAAGCAGGAAATCCTAACCACTGGACTGGCAGTGAATCCCCAAATACTGGTTTTTCAATGAATGTACAGAAAAAAAAAAAAAAAATTCCTAAAGACCAATTTTATCAAGAAGAATTGCTCTATCAGAGGAAAAGGGAACTAAGACCCCAAAGTTAGGGGCTAACCTGTTCTCTGCACAGCATTCCTGAATGTGATATATAAGAAAAAGTTTCATGTTATGAAAACGTTAATAAAATGAATTACTAGGAGTCGAGAAACCATGGTCCTTGGCAAAGTGTAGCCTCTCTGGTAAGTTCCTGGGAGAATACTGGTGTGATGTTTGAGGGTAATTAGCCTTCAAGTCCACTTAGTCCATTCAAGCTGCTGTAATAAATCATCAATAGACTGGGTGGCTTATTCTCATTTTACCCTCATGTGGTGGAAGGGGCAAGGGAGCTCAAAGAGTGGGGTCTCTCTTATAAGAGCACTAATCTCATACACTGAGAATACACTAATATATTCAGTGCCCTGAATATTCATTGGAAGGACTGATGTGGAAGCTGAAGCTCCAATACTTTGGCCACCTGATGGGAAGAGCTGACTCATTAGAAAAGACCCTGATACTGGGAAAGATTGACAGCAGGAGAAGGGGATGACAGAGGATGAGATGGTTGGATGGCATCACCAACTCGATGGACGTGAGTTTCAGTAAGCTCCTGGAGTTGGTGATGGACAGGGAGGCCTGGTGTGCCTCAGTCCATGGGGTCGCAAAGGGTTGGACACGACTGAGCAACTGAACCACAAAATCTCATACACTAGGGCCCCAACCTCATGACCTAAGCATGAAGTCCTACATCTTAATACCATTTCCTTGGGGTTTAGGACTCAGTATATGAATTTTGGCAGGAGGGACATAAATTCAGATTGCAGCATCCATGAACACCAGGTACCATGAACATATTTTAAAACCATGCTTGTCTTTTATCAGAACTGGCATGTGAGTTATGATTTGTTTATACCAGAAACTTTGAAATATTCACAATTTTAAAAACCACAAATAAAGGATAAGACTTATTTTCAGGGACTTCCCTGATCGTCCAATGGTTAGACTTCAAGTTTCCACTGCAGGGGACACAAGTTTGATCCTTGGTCCAGGAACTAGATCCCAAATCCTGCAGCAGAGATCCTAGGTGCCACAGGTAAGACCCTGCACAGCCAAATAAATATTTTCAAAATAAAATGTAAATACTATTTTTAAAAAAGATTCCACATGTTGCATAGCACAGCCACAAAAAAAATTTAAAATAAAGGATAAGACTTATTTTCAGGGACTTCCCTGATCGTCCAATGGTTAAGACTTCAAGTTTCCACTGCAGGGGGCACAAGTTTGATCCTTGGTCCAGGAACTAGATCCCAAATCCTGCAGCAGAGATCCTAGGTGCCACAGGTAAGACCCTGCACAGCCAAATAAATATTTTCAAAATAAAATGTAAATACTATTTTTAAAAAAGATTCCACATGTTGCATAGCACGGCCACAAAAAAAATTTTCCTTTTAGTCCAATGCCTGACTCTGTCATATAATTGGAGTGGATGAGATGAATGGGAGATACATGGGACCTTGTTTTGTCTAGTTTGTTGTGACATAAAACAGCATGCCTTCCTAATTATTCCACAGACCAGTTGCAGGTTAATGTTTGCTTTCTTGTCAAAGAGGCAGCCAGTGCTGCTCAGAAAGTCGCTAAATTGGCAGTTCATCTTGATAACCCAAACTCCTCCAACACCATTTGGAGCTGTATAACTGCAGAGGACTCTGGCCACAGTCCTCTGATTCCTCTCATTTGACAACACTCCACACAGCCCCACAACATGGCATCACACCACACCACAGCACACCAGGCAATGCCCCATCAGTACCATGTCACATGCATGTGTGGCGGGGGTTGGGGGGGCAGGGAAGGGCATGGATTAGGACATTCAGAAGGCATTTTCCTTCTAGAAGGAAGATGTGTCTATACCATGGGACAGACACAAAACACAGAATCCAACAACTGCAAAGGGCCAAAAGGAAGCTATTCAGACTCCCATTCGGTAAAGGGATCTCTGTTTTAATAGCCCAGTGGAGCCTTAGCTGAAAGCTCCCTGAGGTAGCGAAAGGGACTCACTCGTGCCTGACCCTTTGCAGGCCGGGGACTACACAGTCCACGGAATTCTCCAGGCCAGAACACTGGAGTGGGGAGCCTTTCCCTTCTCCAGGGGATCTTCCCCACCCAGGAATCGCACCGGGGTCTCCTGCTTTAGCAGGCGGATTCTTCGCCAGCTGAGCCACAAGGGAAGCCCAGTGGTACAGAATTCACCTTTGGCTGCTGCAAGGGAATTCAGCCATCACCCCTTCCAACTGTGGGTTTGTGGACACCTTTAACTGTTAAAAAAGCCTTCCTTGTCTTAAGCTGATATCTGCGGCACCTCCAACCCCTTGGCCCCGGCTCTCTCTTGTAAAACTCCGCAGCTGAGCCTCAGGTCCCCCTCAAGCCCAATGACGCCCCCACACAGCCTTCTCGTTCCCAGTGAAGACGTCTTCAGTTTTCTCCTCAATTCTCACCGCACAGAATCGATACCATTAACCCACCGAGCAATCCTGCTCTGACCGTCACTGTCCCCAGCTGAAGCAGGCCTTGCAGAAGGCTCTGGTGCTATCGCTCTCCACACCTGGACTCCCTTGATGTTTGAGCTAACTGATTCTGCTAGTGCGTGACCTTGACCGACTCATTGATTGTCTCTGGAAGTTCATTTTCCCAAGAGTGAGAACAGAGGGGCTGGGTGACTTTACATTCTCTGATTCATGCAACGCTTTCAAGGGCAGTCAATATCCTACGCAGATTTATCTTGTGAAACAGAGCAGATTGGCCCACGGTCACTGTCACAGAGCTGGGTTTCTTTACTAACTCCAGCTGAGCAGAGGGACAGCAGGCCCCTGGGTGGACAGGGGACTGAGTTTCTGTAGGTACTAGAAAGGAAAGGGATCAAGAACACAGGGGGCTGCCTGTGGAGAGAAAATCCAGGGGTCCCGGGAGCGTTTCCAGCCAGGCAGAAGGAACCGTAGTGAGTCTGGGGAGAGGTGTGGTAGAGTGGAGTCCAAGAAAACAAATTAAACGGACTTTCCAATTTGCCAAGAGTTTGTTTAGTCCTCACTTAGGTATGCACCCTTCCAGTGTGATGAAGGAATACTGACACAGGGAGCTCAGCCATGCAGAGGCCAACTAATCCAGTCCGTGAGGTGTATAAGCACCTCATCTTAGCTCTTTGTCTACCCACTAGATTACCACTTACAAACAGAACCATCAGAGACAGGCAGAGAGAGGAGTAAGGCTAACAGTAATCACAGCTTCTGATGAGGTGAAGTTGCTCAGTCATGTCCGACTCTTTTGCGACCCCATGGACTGAAGCCCACCAGGCTCCTCAGTCCATGGAATTTTCCAGGCAAGAGTACTGGAGTGGGTTGCCATTTCCTTCTCCAGAGGATCTTCCCAACCCAGGGATCGAACCCAGGTCTCCCACACTGCAGGCAGACGCTTTAACCTCTGAGCCACCAGGGAAGCCTTAATTTCCTACGGAATTAAACCTCCCTCTGAAAAGAACTGCAAGCTCTGGACAAAATACAGAGAGAAACAGCAGCCTGAAGGCACCAGAGAACAGCCCAAAGCAGGTCTGCATTAGAGGGGAATCAGGTCTACACTCGGAGGGAAAAAAAAGCACTCGTGAGTTTTTGTTTGTTTATAGGTTACTACTGCCCGCTCGCCCCACTCAAACCAAGTGAGTTAAAACTCAGGAAACGTGCAGCCATATTGGCTGCAGTCGTATGGGCTCCAAGAACCAGCAGAGTTTGGGATAAAAGAGTGATTTCTGGAAGGGAGACAGACCTAAGAGGGCAGTCCTGAAATCTGTGTGGTTAATCAGTGTCAGTCGCTCAGTCGTGTCCCACTCTTTTGACCCCATGGACTGTAGCCCATCAGGCTCCTCTCTCCATGGACTTTTCCAGGCAAGAACACTGGAGTGGGTTGCCATTCCGTTTTGCAGGGGATCTTCCTGACCTAGGGATCGAACCCAGGTCTCCTGCACTGCAGGCAGGTTCTTTACCATCAGAGCCACCAGGAAATCTATGTAGATACTGGCTAACCCCTGACCTTTGCACGCGTTAGGCTGACTGCAAGCAGCCCCGTTAACTGTTTCTTAACTGAACTAAGAATTCTGTCACTGCCCATCCAAGAGAAACAGTTTGCAGTTCATATCCAGCTAAGTTCACTAACAGCTAAACAAACAAAAATACTCTTTAAAAAACATAACTCACCAAGTAAGTAGAAAGGAGGAAATAAATCTGAGCACAAATCATGACATAAAAAACAAAAAAAATGGAAAAAAAAATAAACTCATAATTTTTTTTTAAAGGATCAATGAAGTTGACAAATGCTAGAAAGACTGCTTAAGGGGAAAAAAGTGAACACAAATCAACACGAGAAAAAAAAAGGATATGGTACAGATCCTCCAGATACTAATAAAGAGTTCCAGTGTCGCTTCAGTCGTGTCTAACTCTGCGGCCCTATGGACTGTAGCCCACCAGGCTCCTCTGTCCATGGGATTCTCCAGACAAGAATACTGGAGTGGGTTGCCATGCCTTCCTCCAAGGGATCTTCCCAACCCAGGGATCAAACCCAAGTCTCTGCATCCATTGCAGCCGAGTTCTTTACCACTAGCGCCGCTTGGGAAACCCTTGAAAGTGAAAGTCACTCAGTCGTGTCCGACTCTTTGCGACCCCAGGGACTCTACAGTCCATGGAATTCTCCAGGCCAGAATACTGGAGCAGTTAGCTTTTCCCTTCTCCAGGGGATCTTCCCATCCCAGGGACTGAACCCAGGCCTCACGCATTGCAGGCACATTCTTTACCAGCTGAGCCACAAGGGAAGCCCAAGAATACTGGAGTGGGCTGCCTATCCTTTCTCCAGCGGATCTTCCCGACCCAGGAATCAAACTGGGGTCTCCTGCATTGCAGGTGGATTCTTTACCAACTGAGCTATCAGGAAGTTTAATAGGCAGAAAACAAAACAAAAGTTTCATAAGGGAATATTATGGAGAATTTTGTGCCAATAAATTTGACAACTTTGTGGACTTGACAAATCTTTGACACAACATACCTCACTAATACTGACACATGATAAACAGAATAACTCCATGTTTATTTAAGAAATAGACATAATTCTCAAAATTTCATCCACAAAGAAAAACGCAGGCCCACATGACTTCACTGGTAAATTCCGCCAAATATTCAAGGAAGAAACAACATCAGCCTTACAGAGACCCTTTCAGGAAACAGGAGTGGAGGGCTTGAACTGGGAGCCGAGCTGCCTGGGTCTAAACCTCGGCCCTAAATTTAGCAGGTGGGTCCCTGACCAAGCTCATCCTCAGTCGTGTCTGACTCCTTGTGGCCCCATGGACTATAGCCAGGCTTCTCTGTCCATGGGACTCTCCAGGCTAGAATACTGGGTGAGTTGCCATTCCCTTCTCCAGGGGGTCTTCCCAACCCAGGGATGAGACCTGAGTCTCCTGTGTCTCCTGCGTTGCAGGTAGATTCTTCCCCTATTGAGATATAAGAGAAGAAAGAAAATATGAGAGGAGGGGCTTCTTCCAAGCAAATTAATTAGGCAAATACCCTGACTCTAAATTCTGATCAAAACATTATAAGCAGACCAATTTCCCTGTTGAATAGAGATAAAAAAATATCCTCAGCAACTAATAACAAATCAAATTCAGCAATATAGAAAATAGATAATATATCATAAACAAGTTAGCTTTATAAGCAAGCTTTATTTAAGTGAGAGACTGGGAGAAATATTTTCAAAATGTGTATCTGATGAAAGACTGGAATCGGGGAGAAGTATATTTCTTTTTTTTTCAGATCTAATTACATATAAATATATAGTTTAATGCATTTTATATAGATTACATACATAGCTTAGATTCCAGTCTTTTGTCAGGTATAAATTATATAATTTGTAGAAATATATATTTAAACTCTTGAAAGTAAACAATTAAAATTTTAAAAACAAGAAAAAAAAGGCAAAATAATTGAGCAAGGAAGATACACCAATGGTTGAGCACGTGAAAAGGTGCTCGCCGCAACAGTCAGGAAAATGAAAATTAAAAACAACCACAAAATGACTTTCTTTCTTTTTTCTTTCTCTTTGGCCACACTGAACGGCTTGTCGGGTCTTAGTTTCCCAACCAGGGGTCAAACCCATATCCCCTGCCAGGATGTGCAGAGTCCTAGCCACAGACTGCCAGGGAATTCTTTCTTTCTCCTTTTTTTCTTCTTCTTTTTTCTTTTTTTAACAAAATGACATTTTACCAGTAAAGTGTTTAAAATTTTAAAACCGGACAACAGCAAGTGTTGGTCGAAATGTGCTGTGATTGGACTGTTCATGTGTCACTGCAGGGAGTACTAACTAACACAACTTTCGGGAGATGTTCCGGAAGTTTCAGATAAAAATAACATACTAAGCTAAACTCCTCTGGCCTAGCGTTCTGCTCTCAGGATTTGAAAGTACATGTCCTCAAAAAAGATGTGCCCACGAATGTTGGCAGCAGCTTTATCCATGAGAGCCAGGAAGTCCCTGGTGGCTCAGAGGTTAAAGTTTCTGCCTCCAATGCGGGAGACCTGGGTTCGATCCCTGGGTCGGGAAGATTCCCCTGGAGAAGGAAATGGCTACCCACTCCAGTATCCTTGCTTGGAGAATCTCATGGACTGAGGAGCCTGGTGGGCTGCAGTCCATGGGGTCACAAAGAGTCAGACACGACTGAGTGACTTTACTTTACTAAAGCTAAACTGCCTCTGGCCTAGCGTTCCGCTCTCAGGATTTGAAAGTACATGTCCTCAAAAAAGATGTGCCCACGAATGTTGGCAGCAGCTTTATCCATGAGAGCCAGGAAGTAGAAACAGTCCAGGGGCCCGTTAATGGGCGCGTGGGTAAACAGCCACGGATATTCCCACAGCTCAGCAGCAAAAATGAATGACCCTTTGATACAGAAAACAACATGGATCCATCGCAAAAGCCTGAAGATGAATGAAAGGCGTCTTGTGCAAAGTATGTGCTAATGCAGCTCCATTTGTAATAAGCTCTTGAACAGGTAAACTATTCAATGTGAAAAATACCAGAAAAGTGTTTGCCGCTACAGGAATGGTGGTGAGCACTGACCGGGAAGGGGCAGGCAGGAATTTTCTGGGGTGATTTTAATGCACCCAATCTTGATAGGGGTTTGCTACAAAAAAGCATATTAAGGTATTCATCTTTGCCAAATTCATTAAATAGTACATTAGATGTATCCATTTCACCATATGTATGTTTTACTGAAAAAGAAAAAGAAAATGCTTAAAAAACTATTGAGCTCTAGCCAATGATATACTCGCAATTGTGTATTTGGGGATAAAATGTACTGAAACCTGCAAAGAAATACAAAAAGAAACAAACAAAACCAAGAGATGGATTGATAGATAAGAGATGGGTAGATGGAGAGATATAATAGAACAATAAGCAAAGTATTAATTTTAAAATCTAGGTGGTGGGTACACGGTGTTTACAATCCTTCAACTTTATTATATGTTTTAAATTTATCCAAATATATATTTTATATTTATAATTAAATGTTGGGGCAGAATGTGCAAACTTCTTTACTTTTGGCAGCTCTAGTGAAAAATGTATGACAGGAAGAAAGGCTGACACAAACAAGTGAAACACAGTATTCTCCATACACTTTAATCTTTCACTTCTCTGCCTAAGCGTTCAAATAGAGAACAGATATTTGTTTCATGCTCTTGTGTTTATGTGTAGCACTCTCATTTAAGAGTTCAGAGCATTGAACAATATGTAAATATCACTCCCACAAAAGATGAAACTTTCTACAAGAATTGCACATCTCTTAATGCAATTAAAATAGAAAACTTAATGCATTCTAATGCTCATAGCAGCACTATTTACAATAGCCAAGACATGGAATACAGTCAATCTGATTTCAGTATTGACCATCTGGTGATGTCCATGTGTAGAGTCTTCTCTTGTGTTGTCGGAAGAGGGTGTTTGCTACGACCAGTGTGTTCTCTTGGTAAAATCCTGTTAGCCTTTACCCTGATTCATTTTGTAGTGAAGGCCAAACTTGCCTGTTACTCCAGGTATCTCCTGATTTCCTACTTTTGCATTCCAGTCCGCTATGGTGAAAAGGACATCTTTTGGGGGGTGTTAATCCTAGAAGGTCTTGTAGGTCTTCACAGACCATTCAACTTCAACTTCTTCAGTGTTAGTGGTTGGGGCACAGATTTGGATGACTGTGATGTTGAGTGGTTTGCCTTGGAAACAAACCAAGATCATTCTGTTGTTTTTGAGATTGCACCCAAGTACTGCATTTCAGACTCTTTCGTTGACTGTGAGGGTTACTCTATTTCTTTAAGGGATTCTTGCCCACAGTACTAGATATAATGGTCATCTGAATTGAATTCGCCCATTCCTGTCCATTTTAGTTCACTAATTGTTAAGATGTCATATAAATTAAACTCAGATTAGAAATTTTGAAAATTTTTTGCCTCCTAAAAAACTCTTTATTATGGAAAAATTACAAATCTAATCAAAAGTAGAAATACAAGTATAACAAATTCACACGGACCCAAGTTTAGCACTTGGGTGGCACCTTACCCAGCGCCACTGTCCTTGGAAAACTCTATACTGTTGAAATTCCATCTATCTACAAACTGAAGACATCATTCTTAGATGGTGTCTAAGCCCTTGAGCTATAGAAGGATAATATAAGTAAACACAGTGATGCTCGCTTGTTCTCTCAGGTCATTTTAGAGACCTTAAAAGATTTCCAAGTTGTGTTTCTTTAACTCTCATTCCTTTAACTTACAACACATCTACCCTTTAGTTAATGCGGCAAGCTCCTGACAGTTGAATAAAGATGACTTCTGGGGAGCATCTTGAAAACCCCATTGAAAGCATCTTGTGGTTAAAAGGGGCTAATTAGATTGGTCAGGACATAAGATCAACATTTTTAGGGCTTAAGGGGTCAAAGGAGAAAGTACAATAAAAATTGACAAACAAATGTCCATAAAGTTTCAGTCAACTGTAAAAGCTAACAGTCTGCCGTAGAGACAGAGGAGCCCCTCTGGAGAAAAGAACGGCATTCCCTAAGATGGTGCACCCCGCTAAGAGAGAACGGCGGTGCAGGGCGGGCTCCCGCAGACGGCAGTGGTTTTGCATGGAGCCCCAGCTCCTGGTTTGATGAACATTCACATCAAAGGCAGAGCAGGCAACCCCAGCCAGCGCTGATGCTAACAAGACTGGAGTGGACTGAACTGACTTTTGAAAGCGATCAAATGATTTCTATGGACTATTTGGGAAGGACAAGCGAAACAGTTTGACGTTTCCAAACGTCTGGGAAATAATTAATATTTTAGAAAAGCTCCAAGGACTGAATAAAAGAATGCAGAAAAAAACTATACCCATGCTCATTAATAGCTGTGTGAAATGAGACAATTTACTAAATCTGTGTCCTTGTCTGTGAAACAGAGTTCCTCACAGTTATTCTTAAATCGGCCACCACTGTGTGTCACACATGTTCTAAATGCTAGGGATCTGAAAACAAGGTCCCCTTTCTCATGCAGCATAGGTTCTAATGAGGGGAGACAGGTAACAAAGAAATCAATAAAGAGGAAGGCAGTTTTGGAGAGTGGAAGGCACTGTGAGACCAATAAAAATGAGGAAGAAGGATCACAGGAACATGTGAGAGGGCATTGCAAGCAGTGAGCACAGTCAGTGCAAAGGCCCTGAGGCAGCAAGGGGCTTGGGCATTTTCCAGAGAAAAGGCCCGTGAGGCTGGAGCTCAGTGAGCAAGTGGGGGCTGATGGGAGAGTGGCCGGAAGTACTCCAGGAGGCCATCCGGAAACTAGGGGAGAGACAAACAGGCTTATAACAATCCTGCCCTTACAGGGCACCAGGAAGATGAAATGAGGACTGACTCCCTGATCACTGCCCTTTCAAAAATGGGAGGGGAGGACTTTCTTGGGGTCCAGTGGTTAAGAATCGGCCTGCCGATGTCAGGGGTGCAGGTTCAATCCCTGGCCTGGGAAGATTCTACGTATCTGAGGTGTGCCACAACTACTGAGCCGGCTTGCTCTTAGAGCCCCTGCTTGGCAACAGGAGAAGCTGCTACTGCCGTGAGAAGCCCGATCTCGGGACCTGGAGGGCAGCCCCTGCTCTCCAAGATGGCAGAAAGCCTGGGCACGGCAACAAAGGCACAGCACAGCCAGAAATAAAGTAAACAAACATTCTGAAGAGAAGAACCCTGGAGACGACCAAACTCTGGGTGGCAGTTGGGTCAAGGCTGCTGCAAAGCGGGCATCCTCAGATTTGCCTTCTTAGCACCCTAAGAGGATTGATGGGCTTCAAGACCATCATCCCCTTGAGATAAATGTCTCTTGTGCTTCCCCTAGACACTCTGAATTCAATTAGTTTAATTAGAAAACAAGTAAAAAGGAATTATCTGAATATAGCTTTGCTTTGCTTCTAACAATTTTTTTTTTAAAAAAAGCACATTTCTTTGGCAGAAACCAAGTTTCCCTTTATTTACCTATTATGAGATAATGAGGTAAATGGCCCAGTCCTGTGGCAAAGAGGTGAACATCTCTTGCCCAAGAAGTCATAGTTTACTTTTTGGAAGTGATGACACTTTCTGATTTCTTCACTCTTGAATGAAGTAGGAGCACTGATACACTAGTCAATATTTTAAAAACATTAAAGGACGTTGAGAGTAAGAATGCTCTGATTTTGCAGTGTTTGCTAAATTGGGTTGTAAAAATACTCCCACTATGGCTGATTTCAAGCTACTGATAGGAACTCAGAGCTACTAACCTTCGGTGCACAAGCCAGGGAGAGCTGGTTCTCATGCAGCAATGGGTCAGGATATCAGCTGTTTGCCCAAAGGCCTTGCAAATCTCTTTCCAAGGGCACTTTTCTCCTCCACAAAGGCTACCTGGATTTTCATCTGCTCTTCCAACAGGGCACTCAATTCAGCCAGAGATGCCTGTGAGGCCCATCTCTTCATTGGCTTATGTATTTTAGCCACAATTATGTTATAGGATTTTTATTTACTGCAATACACTTACATCAACACTTTTTTTTTCCTGCTGCACTGCTCGCCTTGTGAGATCTCAGTTCCTCAACCTGGGGTTGACTCATGTCCCCTGAAGTGGAAACCCACAGTTCTAACTAACAGACCACCAGGGAATTCTAAACACTTATTTCAATGTAGCCTGAAAATAGTAGAGAAGATTTAGGTGGTCATATTGGCTAATAAACTGGAATTTAGGAAATGTGTTGACCATTTGTGCCAATTTTGTGGAAGTGATGAGGAACTGTCTACTTATTAAAAAATAGAATTTGTGATAAGAACATTTTCCTGATATACCTTCTGTGACGCTTCAAGTAGGGAAACATTTCATCAGTTGGGAAGATCTGATAGTGAGAGACAGTATATTTTATCTCTGGACTCAGTATGTCAGTATTAACAAGTGAGTTTTGCTATTGACACTGTCAGCAGCTTGTATATTGTACTGATGATACACCGTAACAGCAGTATAGAGGAGAATGCGTGTGTGCCTGCTAAGTTGCTTCAGTCGTGTCTGATTCTTTGTGACCCTGTGGACTGTAGCCTGCCAGGCAGTAGAGAGCCTGCCTGCCAATGCAGGAAATGTAAGAGACGTGGGTTCAATCCCTGGGTCGGGAAGACCCCCTGGAGGAGGGCATGGCAAGAACACGCTCCAGTACTCTTGCGTGGAGAATCCCATGGACAGAGGAGCCTGGTGGGCTGCAGTCCACGGGGTCGCAAAGAGTCAGACACGACTGAAGCGACTTAGCACGCACGTATGTGTACACACACCATCCTGGGAGGTGGTACACGAAGTGATTAGGTGGATATTCCTGAAAATGCAGCAGGGTTCAAGTCCTAGCTCCACCTGAAACCAGCTGTAAATCTGGAAAGTGACGTGTCCTCTCTGGGTCTCAGGCTCCTTGTCTGGAAAGTGGAGATAACAATAGTGTCTACTTCACAGGGTTATCGTGAGAATTGATAAGCAGGGTTATCGTAACTAGGTAATCCACGTAAAGGACTCAGAAGAGTGTCCACTGTATACAGTTAATGTTCCATAAACAATGTGTCATGCATACATAAATTTTAACTTTTGATGACTGAATTCGTTGAACCTCAGTGTGTGTGTCTTCAGTGATTATACGCGTTGAATTTTGCTTTGGCTGTAACTAAAGTTAGGTTGCTTTGCCCAGATGAACATGTATCAGCTTGCAGGAGGAGACGGTGCGGCATGAGACAGATGGACTTAGTCCCGAATTAAAAGGCGTCTACTATGGGGAAAGTCGCCATGAAGACATCGCGCTGGTTTTATACACTTTATGGACAACGCATAGGCCCTCCCACAGGCACTTCATCCGCCTGAACCTGAAACGTCTCTTCAAGGTGAGACTCCAACGCCGTGAGCTCACTTAGTGAGTATGCCCGAGACCCCCGGTGCACAAAAAGTCACTCCGTAAATGCCCGTCTCCTCAGGGGTGTTGTGGGCAGAGTGGTCCACCCAGAAAGGAACCCCCTGACACATCAAAGGTGAAGAGCCACCGCAACTGCTGGTGTTTGTCTGGACTTTGTTTTCTGCAAGCTCGCCAGTCCCTGGCCCCTTTCTTCTCAAAATCTCCCGGTCGTTCCAGATCGTCTGCCCCACGTCACGCCCAGCCTCCCACCCTTAGACACGTCCTAAGTCCTAACCACCCTCTTCCTCCTTACTTCCGGAAAGGTTTCCCCAAACCACGCCAAGTCTGAAGGGGTTCAGCAGCATAAAATTCAATCCACACGGGGTGGGGAAAGGGGTTTCCTTTGATCTACCTAATAAATTAATGAATTAAACAGAAGTGGAGTTCAGAAGCCAGGCTCCTTACTTTTGCTGAAGCTGGGCTGATTACGAGCAGGCATAACTGCTGGAAAAATGCAGCTTTGGGCCAGAAGAATTAGGGACATGGCCGAGTCCATTCATCTTCCCTAATCGAGTTCTTGGGAAATACACATGTAGATTAGCCCCTAACAATGGCCCCCGGCTGATTGCTTGGAGGACCCTGCACTGTGCCCGCAATGGTCCTGACTAGCTCTTTATGCCACACACAAAAGAAGTCCCAGCCTCCCCTTGTCCTGCCTTGCCCTGTCTCCTCCGTGGTCCCTTGCCAGTGGCTGTTGAAGTCCTTTCTGCTTTTCTCTGAAATGAACTGTAAATAGAAGCTAACCTCACCTGCACCTATTGGGGAGTGCGGGGCAGTTCCAGAGGGAATTAACTTTGGAAAACAAGGCCGTAAGCCCCTTAGCATGTGGGCAGGAGCTTAAGAAAATGCTGCCAATCTTTGTTGAGCGGTGGTTACAGAGATCAATGTAATATTGGGGGAGTTGACATAAAAAGCATACTCAGAGGGGAAACAACAGATAGCAACCGATTATCCCTGCAGCTACCCTCAGGTCACTAAGGGGTCATCAGTCCTCTCTCTTTGTAACCGGGTGGGGGACCTCGTCGGGTGCCACCAGACCGTTTTCAGGGAGAGCGCTTCTGACAGCCTAGGAGAGCAGTGGGGACTGGCCGCAGGCTTCTCCTGCCCTGGGGCGAGGCCCTGCCGAGGGTCTGTCCTTCACCCTGGTCCCTGGCGCCCAAAGGCCACTGTCTCAACTGCATCTCTCTGAGGAACTAAGCTACCTCCGCCTCAGCATCTTGTACACAGGATTCAGGGTCCAGAGAGGATTAAAGACAGACTGCAGAAGATGCGTCTTGAATCTGTTCAAAAATATCACACTCTGCCATAAGGATTACAAATGAGGGACAGCCAGACAGCACTGGATATGGAGTCGGAGAGTCTGAGTTCTGGTCCTGTCAGCTCCACTTAAGGGCTGTATCACTTACAGCCTCAGTCTTCTCTTCTGTAAAATGGGGGTAAATACATTTTTCCAGCTCACCTCACAGGGTTGTGAGGTTAGGATGGTATGAAAAATGTGCTGCCAGTCATAAAGTGATATGCAAAACTGTAAAGTGAGTATTGATCTTCATTAATGTAGCTTTAAAAAAAAAGTTTCTCACGTGAATCAGTAGCTCAAGTTTACCTACGGCAAATTCATGTGTTTGCTATTTTAATTTACCTTTTTATAGTTATATTAAAAACAGAGAGACTAGTGGACTGAACCCCTCCTGTGTGCCCATTCTGGAGAATTAACCATTTCCATTTAAAGTTCTTTAACATTGTCTCGAGCCCTTTTAAGTGTCCTTCTAACAATTTAAAGGTGAAGGATCCTAAGATATGAGTTTTTCTCTTGTTGTTGGCAGAGGATGAGTTGCTTAGATAGCATCACCAACTCAATGGACATGAATTTGAGAAAACTCCGGGAGATAGTGAGGAACGGGGAAGCCTGGAGTTTTGCAGTCCACGGGGTGGCAAAGAGTAGGATACACTTAGCTATTGAACCACAGCACTTCCTTTGTCTTGTTCTCATACTGGAAATTAAACCCCTGAGGCCATGGGCCCCAGCCTCTTCTTTCTTGTGTGATGTGAACCAGCCCCACATCAGTGTCCCACCCTCAGTAGGGACAGAATAAGTGCTCATTTAATGCAAGAGGAAGTCAATCAACAAGGGAGCAAGGGAGACGCACCTACCTAGAGATCAGAAGGCAAGGAATTTTGTAAATCTGAGGTTTCTATCTGTATGAGATGGTGGATGTTAACCAGTAATCATTTCCGTGTGTATGCATTTGTATATGTGTCAAATCATTACGGTGCACACCTTAACTTATATAGTCAACACAGCTAGGAAACAAAAGGAAACTCTCTAGATCCTAGGCCTTTATTTGGGAAGCATTTTGGTTCACACTTCCCGCCAGCATTTCAATGAAGGTCGGGGGTGCTTCCCCCGGAGCCGGCATCAGGGGTGAGCCGTGCGGTTCACAGCACTGGGAGAAGGTGGGGGCAAGGGAGAAGTTCACCCGCGCAAATCTATCCATTTGGCCTATGGAAGCCACTCCGGGCCATGGAAGCCTCGTGGAGTCCCCGAAGGGGAAAGAAATGCAGGCCGGTGGCGCCCGGAGCCCGCAGGGAGGCGAGACCTTGCCCTGGTTGGGGGGAGGTCCTTCCGTCCTCAGCCTGAGGTTGGGTCATCTCGGCCTGGAACACTGTTCGGTGGGGAGGGGTCCCTCAGGACAAACACCCAGCGGGTCTCCCACCGGCTTGAGGCCGACCGCGCGTTGGACTCGGTGCCCCAAGCCGTGCGGTTCACAGCACTGGGAGAAGGTGGGGGCAAGGGAGAAGTTCACCCGCGCAAATCTATCCATTTGGCCTATGGAAGCCACTCCGGGCCATGGAAGCCTCGTGGAGTCCCCGAAGGGGAAAGAAATGCAGGCCGGTGGCGCCCGGAGCCCGCAGGGAGGCGAGACCTTGCCCTGGTTGGGGGGAGGTCCTTCCGTCCTCAGCCTGAGGTTGGGTCATCTCGGCCTGGAACACTGTTCGGTGGGGAGGGGTCCCTCAGGACAAACACCCAGCGGGTCTCCCACCGGCTTGAGGCCGACCGCGCGTTGGACTCGGTGCCCCCGAGGCTCGGGCTGGGCGGTGGGCCCGGGAGGTCGCCGGGCCTGGCGACGCGGATGGCCCCACCGCCCCTGGAGCGAGCGCCGTCGTCAGGGAGCTGCGGGAGCGCGATCCGAGGGGACAGGGAGAAGCGGTTAAGTCAAACACAATCAACCTGAAACCTGAGGCTTCAAACTACGGAGAAAGAGGAG
>SJXQ01013154.1:0-11607 GCA_006408695.1 Aepyceros melampus | reverse complement strand
TCGACCGGAGCTCCCCTCTCCTGGCGCGACGGGCGCCTACGAGTGTGCGGGGTTCTGGGTGCTTGGAGCCAAAGGCTCAGCTGCCTGCGCGTTCCCAGCCCCTCGATACCCTAATAGCCCGGCTGCAGCCGCTACTTGGAGGGACTGACTCCAATAGGAAGTATCCACCCACACCATCTTCCCAGGGTAAGAGCTGAACTTCTCGAAGCTCCTGGCGGCCCCGCCTCCCTCTTTCCAGCCCGCAACGGCCCCAGACGCCTCTAAGATCCTTGTCCAGGTCACCAGCTCCCCTGCTACCCATGGGTGATGACATTAGTGCTCCGGAGGCTGGAGCAGGCCGACGTTAGCTCCGCGTCTCAGTCTCGCCTCCCAGAACCGCTCCGCTCCTCCCAGCCCAGCGGTTCGGCGTGGCACGCGTGGGGCTGGCAGCCGCACTCCGGAAGGATGTCCTGGAGCGCTGTGCGCTGCGACCCGGCGCGCACGTTCTCGCGGGTGCGTCGTGGACCGGATTGCAGTTCTTTGGCTTCGTCTCTAGGGCTGGGGGAGGAATTCAGAAGTCTCTACGGGCGTCAGCATCTCGCGGGGTACTCGCGGAGTACTGTCTGAGGGTCGTTAGGACATTAGTGAACCACCCCAGCCCCCTTTCCTCCTGCGACGAGCCGGGCCTCCCTGGGAAATGGGAAAGATGGGTAGTTTACCGCATGGTGTAAACTCTTGGGGACCTGGCAGGAGGCAATACACGTTATGATCCCACTTCTCTGATCCAGAGTATCCCTGTGCGGCCCTCGGGTTCCTGAAACCTACCCGAGGAAAGGAGGACTGTCGGGGCTGGAAATGGAGGGAGCGTCATCACAGGACCCAGTCCTTGCCCTGTGGGTCCTTAGTCTGGGCATAACCAGGGCTGTGTACCCCTAGGCCCTCCTCTGGAACCTAACACATAATAAGCTGGTTAGTAAGAATTTGTTGAGTGGGTTGTTTTCCCTAAGCCGTTGTTGTTGCTATTTAGGTCATGTCCGACTCTATAACCCCCAAACACCTCTGTCCATGGGATTTCCCAGGCAAGTATAATGGAGTGGGTTGCCATTTCCTCCTCCAGAGGATCTTCCTGACTCTGGAGGGTCAAATCCTGGAGCATCAAACCTGCGTCTCCTGCATTGGCTGATGGATTCTTTACCACTGAGATACCTGGGAAGCCCCTTTCCAGGAAGGTAAAAATAATACATTTAATGCTTTTCTTTGACAAGAGAAACGAATGGAGTGGCCCAAGTGATATCAGCTCTCAGCAGAAAAGAAAAAAAGGTAAACTCAGGATAAATAAGTAAATTGCTCTCACTTTGGCCTATCTTCTCCTTCATCCTTCAATGCCCTCAGTTTACTAGGAATAATTTATTCAGAGAACTTCAGTGGTGAGTACCACACTTATTCCATCCTCTTTCACCTTAGTCCTGGACACCTCTGACCTTTCCTTTCTCACCATTAACATCTACTTTGATTTCCTTAGGTCATTTTCATTGCTCATTCGGTCTCCTCTCTGCCATTTTCCTTCCTATTCTTTTTTTTCTTTCTTTCTTTCTGCATATGCAGCTTTCTACCATTTCCCTCTCTTCTTTTACTCTGAGATTGAATATTCTAAACCATCTCTTTAGGCACCAACAGACTGAACTATTCAGGCACAAGTCCCTGGAAGATGATCAAACTCCTAATAGCTAACCACCATTGAAAGCTGACCTATGTGCCTGCTCTCCTTTAAGTGGTTTTCATCTCAGCGAAGCCTCACAAGAACTCTACCAGGAAGATTCAACTAGCCTCATTTTATGAATGAGGAGACTGAGGTATTGGAGAGGTTGCACCAATCAACTCCGCCTGTAGGCCTTGGAGCTGGAATAACTAGAAGTCCTCTATCAATTCACGATCATATCGCATGTTCAGGAAATATTTGCTGAATAAGGACTCCTTAATTCCAGTTCCCACGAACAGCTAATTAGGCCACACTGGGGATGAGATGCTGAGGAATGGATGCCAGCTGTGAGTGCCTTCCTGGGCTTCTGGGGGAGATGCGGACGAGCCGAGGCCCCTCTCTCCGCAGTTCTACGGGCTGCCTGGCAGGGCAACTTTAAGGGCCCGCAGTGAGTCGAGCTCCCAGCTCCGGGAGGAGGGGTGCAGGTGAGGTGGGCAGGCGGCACTTTACTCAGGCTGGACGTGAGAACGGCTTGCAGTAAAGAGTGTTAAAACCCTAGACGACCGAGAAATACCCGGGGCCGCCGCGCAAGCTCACAGCTACGGAAAGCAGTTTGCGGAGGCGGCGGCCAAGAAAGAGCCCCAGCTTCCGAAACTAGACTCTTCCGGCTGTGATTGGTGTTGGGGAGGGGGCACCCGTCTTTCTAGGACTCTGGGGAAAGTCCCTCCGCCCCCAGTAAACCTGCATCCCTTGGGAAGTGGCCCTTGACTCTTCCACGATGCGGCTGCGGGTTTGGTCCAGACGATGCTACATGTGTGCACCGCAGCGGGACAGGAACCTGTTGGCTCTGGTTTCGCGGGGATAGGGGAGAAAAGGCGGTGTGCGGCTCTAAACAAGCCTTGGTGCAGGCCAGCTCGGATCAAGGCAATCTAGGGGCGGCCTGGGGGACTGCCTCGAAGGAAGGTCTGACGCGCAGCCGAGCCGGGGAGAGAGGGTGGGACAGTCGGGACCGCGGCCCTCGGCTCCCGGGAGCACCGGCGCAAGCGGCCCAGGGCCAGGCTGCAGGGCCGCGGGGGCGGGGCGGGGAAGGGCGCCTCTGATTGGGCGGGATGCGAGGGCGGGGCGGGGAAGCGCGCCTCTCATTGGGAGAGCTGCTGGGCAGCGGGGGGGCGGGGCGCGTCTGATTGGACGGCTCCGCGGGCAGGGCGGGGCCCGGCGCATTCCGGGGAGCGGCGGCCGCTGGATCCTCGCGCTCCGCGTGGACCGCGGCTAATGCCCAGAGCCCGGCTCGCGCGGAGCCGGCCGCCCTGCTGGCCCAGGCTCCGTCAGCCACGCCTGCCGCGCTGGGGCACTTCCGTTTCCGCCTCTCTCCTTTTCGGAGGAGTCTCTTCCGCCGGTGAGCGTGGCGCCTTCGCGCCCGGCGGGATGGCTCCGTACTGCTGGTGGCTATTTTTCTCCCCCTCGAGGGCGCGGTGCACCGAGGGCTCCGCTCGGCGGGTCGCCAGTCTCCAGAGCCCCGGCGTCCAGAGGCGGCCGCAGCCGCGCGGGGTCTTCCTCGCTCGCCCCCCGCCTGCGCTGCGGCCCGAGGCCCGTCCCAGCTGTTCTACCGCCGTGGGCTTCCCGCTCTCGGAACCCGGTCCTGTCTCCCGCTGGCCGGAGCTCCCACCCCTGCTGCCGGGAGGGGGAGAGGAGGGTGTAGGTGAGACGGGGTGGGAGGACTGGGAGAGAGAGCCCTTGGGGTGGACGGGCTTCTGCCAGAGGTCAGCCCCTGGACTGGGGCGGCCCCGCTGTATCCACTTACTGTGAAGTGCCGGTCGCTCAGTCGTGTCCGACTCTGCGACCCCATGGACTGACTGTACCTCGTCAGGGTCCTCTGCCCATGGGATTCTCCTGGCAAGAATACTGGAGTGGGTTGCCTTGCTCTCCTCTGAGGCATCTTCACAACCCAGGGACTGAACCCAGGTCTCTTAAGTTTCCTGCATGAGTAGACGGTTTCTTTACCAACTAGTGCCACCTTATATGTGATTGCTCAGCTCAATTGTTAAGTCGTGTCCAACTGTTTGAAACCCCATGGACTGTAGCCCACCAGGCTCAGACTTTGTCCATGGGATTTCCTAGGCAAGAATAGTGGAGTGGGCTGTCATGCCCTCCTCCGGGGGATCTTCCAACCCAGAGATGGAACCAGGGTCTCCTGCATTATGCAGGCGGATTCTTTACCAGCTGAGCCACCAGGGAAGCCCTTATTCAATTATTTTAAACACATAGTTAATTTCTGGGGAGATGGGAAATGTTACAGGGAAGGAGATGATCCCTGCCCCTGCAAGGGAGTGCAGGGAAGTCCTCATGCTTGGTTCTCTCGGCCAAGTTCATCACTTCAGCTCAATTCAGTCTCTCAGTCGTGTCTGACTCTTTTGACCCCATGGACTGCAGCGCACCAGGCCTCTCTGTCCATCACCAACCCCTAGAGTTTACTCAGACTTATGTCCATCAAGTCGGTGATGCCATCCAATCACCTCCTGTGCTGTCCCCTTCTCCTCCTGCCTTCAATCTTTTCCAGCATCGGGGTCTTTTCCAGTGAGTCAGCTCTTCACATCAGGTGGCCAAAGGATTGGAGTTTCAGCTTCAGCATCAGTCCTTCCAATGGATATTCAGGGCTGATCTCCTTTAGGATGGACTGGTTGGATCTCCTTGCAGTCCAAGGGACTCTCAAGAGTCTTCTCCAACACCACAGTTCAAAGGCATCCATTCTTCGGTGCTCAGCTTTCTTTATACTCCAACTCTCACATCCATACATGACCACAGGAAAAACCATAGCTTTGACTAGACAAGCCTTTGTTGGCAAAGTAATGTCTCTGCTGTTTAATATGCTGTCTAGGTTGGTCATAACTTTCCTTCCAAGGAGCAAGCATCTTTTAATTTTATGGCTGCAGTCACCATCTGCAGTGATTTTGGAGCCCCAAAAAGTAAAGTCTGCTACTGTTTCCCTGTCTGTTCTCCATGAAGTGATGGGACCGGATGCCATGATCTTAGTTTTCTGAATGTTGAGCTTTAAACCAGCTTTTTCACTGAGTTCATCGGTTACTTGAAAGCTTTTGCAGAGAGCCTTCTGTGTACCCCAGGTTCAGGAATGCAGGGCTGCCCCCAGGCTCCTCCCACGTCCCTCCGCAGCCCATGGACCGACTGGATCTTGGGCCTCTGACGCTCCCCCACGAGTTTAGCATGAGATGTAGTGTTTTGCACCCCCAGCCCCAGCCTGGCCGCGAGCGGTTGTGTCTCAGGTCCACGCGCTCCTTTCGGCCCACAGACTTTTACTGCTAGTGGAACTGAAGCCTCTAGGAGGCCATCAAAAAAAAAGAAGACTTTCGAGGAAGGTAATATTAATGGATGGAAAAGGCAATGGCACCCCACTCTGGTACTCTTGCCTGGAAAATCCCTGGATGGAGGAGCCTGGTAGGCTGCAGTCTGTGGGGTCGCTAAGAGTCAGATACGACTGAGTGACTTCACTTTCACTTTTCACTTTCATGCATTGGAGAAGGAAATGGCAACCCACTCCAGTGTTCTTGCCTGGAGAATCTCAGGGACGGGGGAGCCTGGTGGGCTGCCATCTATGGGGTCGCACAGAGTTGGACACGACTGAAGTGACTTACCAGCGATATTAATGAAAAACTGGCCTTTCCTCTGCCCAGGCAGTGCAAGCCTTGGGGGCTCAGCCTGTGTCCTGACCTGCCCAGGAAAGAGGAGGCCGGGCAGCCACAGGCCGGCTCCCCCAACTGTTCAAGAGGCCAGTTGTCCCCTTAATAGGGAACCGGCTCTAATAATCTGGCCTCAGCTCATTAACTCTACAATAGTGGGCAGAGTTAATGACTCATTAGTGATTAATTCCTTAACTGTGCCTTAATTGCTCACTGTAAACACCCTTGGTAAAAAGTGGATTAAATCATCCAGGTCCTTGGCCCCAGTCTCTCACAGCCCTGGAAGACTCAGAGAGGGCTGGGTTCCCTTAGCTTCAGAGGGCCATCTTCCTTTTTTTTTTTTTTTTTAAGGAGAAATATCATGACATTCCTTATATGTGGAATCTAAAAAGAAATGATACAAAGGAACTTACCACAATACAGAAAGTGACTCACAAACATAGAAAACGAACCCACGGTTACTGGCAGGGGAAGGACTAGCTGGGGGCTTTGGAAACGCCACATACACACTGCTATGGATTCCTGTATATGTCAGGCTGTCCCTTCACTGTTCACCTGAAACTATCACAACATTGTTAACCAATGGCACCAGCTGGTGTCTGTGAATCATCCTGGAAGTTCGTGCTAGAAGCATCCATATAGACAAAAGGGTCTGGCGGGGAATTCTCCTGGCTGACATCTGGCAAGGAAAGCCTGCCATGACTTCCCCTTGGCGTGCTTGTTTTCAGGCCGCTATATGTGTCTCTAGACACATGTGGTTCCTTGGTCTGGTGGGCCATCTTCTTAAGGGCAGGTGCAGCCTCTTCCCTTGGAAGTCTGAGCTCTCTGGTCCAGTCATGGCTGTGACATTGCCTGGCCATGTGACCTTGGACAGGCCCCCTTGTGATGCTGGAGCCCCCATCGTGGGCCATGTCAGGAAGGCACAGGGCGAGGATGTTGAATAAAAGGATGGAAGGGACCGCGTGTGATGCATCCCTGACGCTGGCACACCATGCCAGCTCTGGACTGCCACTGGGGCTCTCCTTTTTAGCAAAAGTGAAAGCTGCTCAGTTGTGTCCAGCTCTTTGCGACCCCAAGGACTATACAGTCCCTGGAATTCTCCAGGCCAGAATACTGGAGTGGGTGGCCTCTCCCTTCTCCAGGGGATCTTCCCAACCCAGGGATCGAACCCAGGTCTCCCTCATTGCAGGCCGATTCTTTACCAGCTGAGGCACAAGGGAAGCCAAACCCTCCATTCATTCATTCCTTTCCTTCAATGCCAGTATGCGGTTAACTACTCAGCCCCATGGATTTCACTTCAGAGTGTCTCCTAAATTCTCCTAGCCCTGTCTCTCTCAGCAGGTTCTCTAGCTCAGGGCTTCGACTCTCACCAGGGTGCACGGCCTCCCGAGGCGTGCAGTGCCTCTCATGGCACTTACCACATATGGTCCTGTTTTATGATTATTTACTCATTGATTCGCCTACCCGTCACACTTACTGGGTTATTTCTTCATTGGTTTGTTTATTATATTTATTGGGTTCTCCTTTTGCTAAATTCTGGAGCTATAAAGATTTGTTTTTTTGTTGTTCAGTCCCTCAGTCATGTCTGACTCTTTGCGACCCCATGGACTGCAGCACGCCAGGCCTCCCTGTCCTTCACCATCTCCCAGAGCTTGCTCAAACTCATGTCCATTGAGTCTTGGTGATGCCATTCAACCATCTTGTCCTCTGTCATCCCCTTCTCCCACCTTCAATCTTCCCCAACATCAGGGTCTTTTTCAATGAGTTGGCTCTTTGCATCAGGTGGCAAAGTATTGGAGCTTCAGCTTCACCATAAGTCTTTCCAATGAATGTTCAGGGTTGATTTCCTTTAGAGTGGACTGGTCTGAGCTCCCTGCAGTCCAAGTGTAATAAAGATACATCTTCCGTATTATCTCCTTGTCCCTCAATCCTTTCAATCTGTCCTTCACACTGTGGTCAGAATTAGGTACTTAAACAGTTCCTCGTGGCTCATGGAAGCACCTGATGAGCCTCTGAGTCTGACTCAACCCACCTTTGCAGGCTTGTCTCCGGTCTTCCTCCTCACTCCCCTTCCCTCCTCATCCTCTGCGCAAGTGGCACCAGCGTGCTCTGCATTTCACTGGTCTGCCACGTGCTTTTTCACTTTGTGGCTTTGGGTATGCACATTCCTTCTGCCTGGAAGGACTTCCCACCCTCCCCTTCCTGCCCGCCTCCTTCAGGACCTGGCTCAGATGCCACTGGCTCTGTGCAGCTGGCCTGCGATCCTGCAGCGGTCGGTTCCTCGTTCCTCTGCCCCCGGGGCACCTTGCGGGTGGGGTCTTGAGCACTGTGCGGCACTCATCCCGCGGTGCTGTCTGTGGCCCCCAGGGAGACTGTGGGGTCCTTGAAGGGCAGCTGATTTTTGCCTGCATATTCAGTGCCCAACCTGACAGGGGCACCCAAACTGACGCCCCGTAACTAGCACAAGGATACGTGGTTCCCAGAGAAAGCGCCCCATCCCTCAAGGGCTTACAGCAGAGCGTCTGCCCCAGACCGCGAAGTCACAGAGGATTTCTCTGAAGAAGGGACACTCAGCCGGAGCTCTGAAGGGAAAACAAGTCAGCCAGGCAAAAGGGGAGGGGAGGGCAGGGTGTGTGCGGAGGTCCGGGACCAGGGCCTGTGTGAGGCTCACGGAACAAGGCTGGCCGGGCAGAGGCCAAAGGACAAGAGAAGTGAGAGTCTCTACGACTAAAAACATTCTTAGGAGGCAGGGTCTGTGTCCAACCAAGATTCATAAGGAGGGGAATTTTCCAAACACAGGAAGTGTGTCAGCTGCTCCGGAAGGCCAAAAAGTAACTAATGTCTGCTATGGGCGCTGACAAGATCATTTCAAGTAAATTGTCCTGTCTGCAGTATGAAGGACTGGGAAGGAGGCAAGAGAGAGTCCTAGAAGACCAGTTAGAAGGCTATTGCAGTGATCAAGGGAAAACAGCATGAGAGCCTCTTTTGGTAGCAAGGAGGCCAGGTCTGAGATTGAATGAGACTATGAGTTTAGTCTCGATCAAATGAGTTGGAGTGGAGAGACTGGGTGGGCAACTCTTGGTACTGGCTTGGAGCTTAGAGCAAAGAGCTGGCTGCTATTTGAGCTCAAGATCACAGTACAAATGATTGTCGAAGCCCTGGGCAGACCCGAGATGAGACAGCAGAGAGGGGGACTGTGGCGTGACCAGAGGAGACTGACGTCAGAGCCTTGAGAGGCTCCCGTGGGCAGTGTTGGAGGGAGGCATGGAGTGGGGGAAGGAGACTCAGGGAAGTGTCGTGACATGGAAGCTGAAGAAAGAGTTGCAAACGGCAAAGGATGAGCAACCAGATTGTTATTATTTTTAAAAACTTAACACTTAGCCAGCGCTGAAGCAAGGACATACAGTTTTTTCTTCCTACAGGGGGCAGGGTGAGGCTATCGGGAAGCCTTGTCAGTGGTTCCTGCTGCCTGGGAAGCGGTCGCTGTGGCGGCCAGGCCCGAGCGGTCACTTCTCCAGGACCGGGCAGTCAGCGCAGGGCTGCTCCGACTCGGACCGCTTTTCTGAGTGTATTGACCCCACGCCTCTCCCTCCTTCTAAACCTTTCCCCACCTGTTTTTTGCACCTTCAGAAAGCCACTCACTCCACATCTAGGAAGAAAGTGAAGTAACAGTCCTAGAAAAGGCAACTGAGGCTCTGAAATCCATCCTGTGTGAAGGATTTGGTCCTTCATTAAAGATGGTTCCAACTTACCTTCCTCCGTCACTCAAACTCTTCTGCACACACCCTCTACTCTTGCCAAACTGTCCACCAAACCTGACCCACGCTTTCTACCTCTATGCCTTTATCCAGGTTCTCCCCTCTCCACTGAATATCTTCCCCCACAGAAATTACTTTCAGATGAGTGAAGAACTTACAGGATCCAACTAAAGCAGTGCTTTAGGGGAAACTTTATAGCTGTAAATGCTGCCTCTATTGAAAAAGAAGACCGCAGATCAATAACCTAACCTTCCATCTAGGCACATGGCAAAAAAGATCAAACTAAACGTGAAGTGAGCAAAAAGAAAGAGTAAAGATTCAAATGGGAAACAGTAGAGAAAAAATACTTCATATAACGAGTCATCAGGGGAGTGAAAAGTAAAGCCATGAGATCCCACTTCCCAAACCTTAGGATGACTGTCATCAGAAAGTCAGCAGCAAGAAATCTCGGTGACAAAGTGGAGAAATCAGAACCCAGCATACATGGCCGGGGGAAATGTAAAATGGTGCAGTCACTTTGGAAAACCATCTGGCTCTTCAGATGATTAAATATAAAGTTGCCATAGGAACCATCAGTTTTAGCCAAGACAGAGGAAAACATATCCACACAGAAACCCGTGCATGAATATTTATAACATGCATTTTTCATAACAGCTAAAAAGAGACGACCCAGATGCCCATCGCGAAATGAACTAATGCACAGTGTGGTACATGTGAGTCCACAAAGTGAAATATTACTCACCCATGAAAGGAATGGGCACCAATGCTCACTCCAGCATGGGCGGACCTTGAGCACGTTAAGTGAGAGACCCAGACTCAAAGGACCGCATCCCACGTGAATGGATACTCAGAGGAAATTCGGAATAGGGAGATCCATGGAGACAGAAAACAGAATCAAGGTTGCTCTGTGCTGGGGGCAGGGAGGATGGGGACACGGTGGGAGATTAAGGGTGGCGGATTTCTTTCTGAGGTAATGAAAATGTTCTATACTCAGCCATGGTGACAAATGATTGCATATATCTTTGAACATACTAAAAACTATTGGATGGGGCACTTTAAATGGGTGAATTATAGTATGTTAATTATATCTCAATAAGCTTTTTTTTTTTTTTTAATAAAAGTCTTCCCATCAAGCTCTTGCAGCTTCCATCCATTTTAGGTACTCACACTGGAAGAATTTTCCTAAATGCCATGATGGTCCGTAACCAAGGAGCCTCTTCAAAGTCAGTTGCTGCTGCTGCTGCTAAGTCACTTCAGTCGTGTCCGACTCTGTGCGACTCCATAAACGGCAGCCCACTAGGCTCCCCCGTCCCTGGGATTCTCCAGGCAAGAACACTGGAGTGGGGTGCCATTTCCTTCTCCATCAAAGTCAGTAAGATGTATCAATTCAGCTAACAGAAAACGAGCCCCCACTTTTCCAGGCATTGCGATCAATACATCCACCCACTTTTTCTGCCTTCAGGGCTCCACCCATATGTCTCACTCCTGGGGGGTAGAGGCCCTCTGCTATGAACAACTGACCTCGCCAGCTTCTCACTCTCCCCAGCACCCCGTCTATACTGTTGCTCAAAGCTGACACACCTTTTGGGGGGCTATACCATGTTGCATGCATGCTCCTAGTTCCCTGACCAGAGGTCGGACCCATGCCCCTCAGTGGAAGCAGAGTCTTAACCACTGGTCCACCTCAGGAACTCCCTGGACCACACCTGTTCTTCAAAAGGAGAGGCCATCCTAAAATGCCAGCTCTGCTGGGAAAGAGAACCATGGCTGAAATTCACCCTGTGACGTCAGCACCTGGCTGGAAAAATTTTTTCTGCAGTGCTAAGTCAGGGAGGTGAGGCTGGGGAGGGGTAAGTGTGACCAGAGCGTGACCTCAGGCTCCAGGGAGGCTGCAGGGCGGACCCAGTCCTGCCCTTTCACTGAGTGTCCTCTGTCTCAGGCGCCCCTCCTCCGCTCTGTGCAGCCTTCTGTCCCTGGTCCACGGCTTCTCTCCTCCAGGCGTCTCTCCTCGGCCTCCCCTGCCCTCTGTCCTCTTACTTCCTAGGGTCGATCTGTCCTGTTGTGTTTCTGAAACCCCACTCCTTTCCCCTGGCGACTCCAGGCTCTTTTTCAGAGCAACAAGCCTGCAGTAAATGGGACTGCCTGACACTTGCCCCCAAAACCTTGCTTAGGCAAGACTTTGTCCTCAGACTCTAACAGCAGCTCTTTCTATCTTTTCTGTATTTTGTTCCATGTGGGGTGAGGAGTATTCCTTCAGATTACTGTCAGAGAGATGACTGGATTCCTTCTCAGGAGGTCACAGGAATCCCAGTTCAGCCACTGCCTGTTTTTTTTAGCCACAGACTTGATATATGGCTTCGGGGAGGATAGTTTCACCCTGGTAGTTTCTGCAGTTTCAAATCTCAACTTCTCTTTCTGCTGTCAAGGCTCCACCTGCGTGTTGCACTCACCTGTTTCCTTCCCCCACAGGCTTCCTGAG
>SJXQ01013153.1:0-85305 GCA_006408695.1 Aepyceros melampus | reverse complement strand
GTACATTGTATAATTTCAGCACTGTGAACCACCCTTATTAGTTAAAGAAAGGGTGAGAATTTCTTTGCTGGGATAGCATCCTCAGGTCCTCTGTGTTAACCTTTTTCTACATAGTTACTGACTGTGGATGGAGATAGCTGGGGTGCGTCTGGAGAGAGAGAATAAATATTTACAATTGTCTCTCCTAACACGCTTTAAGAGTCATTGTTTTAAGGAAATAACCCTTTGTTCAAACAAACATTTTAGGTAAGATGGTGTTTGTTGTAGCACTATTTTTAACAGCAAAATATTAGAAACCACTTGAGTTATGAATAATAGGGTAATTAAACAGTAATGTACATCCTTTTAATGGAATGTTGGGTAGCCATGAAAATAATGTTCATGAAAACATCATAATGTGGCAGATTGTTTTTGTATGATTGGAAGAACATAGGGTAGAAAGCAGTAAGCAGTGTAGTGTCTTGGGCTTCCCAGGTGGTACAGTGGTGAAAGAATCTGCCTGAGGTGCAGGAGGCACAAGAGACATGGGTTTGATCCCTGGGTCAGAAAGATCCCCTGGAGTAGGAAATGGCAACCTTCTCCAGTCCTCATGCCTGGAGAATATCATGGGCGCAGGAGCCTGGCAGCCTGCAGTCCATGGGGGTCTCCAAGAACCGAACGCGACTGAACGAGTGAGCTCAACTCCTTGCACAGAACGCTGCGGTTTAGGAAGAAGGTAAGCGCTGTGCTCCCTAATGTGTGACGTCCTAGACGCCCAGGTTTTGCTTGAACTTAGAGCATCATCTATTTAGAAGGAAGCAGTGAAAGAAAAAAGGGAAGAAGGGAGAGAGAGTAAGAAAGAACAAGAAAATATAAAATAACAGGAAGTAGTGTAGGGTCCTGACAGTAGTAGTGGATGCCAAGTAACTTTCTTTTTTGCTTTAACTGTTTGTTTATTTTTGGCTGTGCTCCATCTTTGTTGCTGTGTGCAGACTTTCTCTCTTTGCAGAGAGCGGGGGCTCCTTCTTAGTTTTGGTGCTTGGGCCTCTCATTGCCCTGGCTTCTCCCCTGGAGTACAGGCTCTAGGGCTCAGGGGCTTCAGTAGTTGTGGCACACAGGCTTAGTTGCCCTGGGGGCGTGTGAGTCTTCCCAGACCGGGATTCGAACCTGTATCCCTGCACTGGCGGGTGGATTCCTAACCACTGTACCCCCAGGGAAGTCCCAGATAGCTTTCTGATTCTTAAATTTGCAAATGCCCTTAAAACACAAGTGTCTTCACAAACGTGGGAAAATATAAAAGTTACCTTTTTATTATGAGAAAAATCTAATTTATTGAAGCAGAGTGAATATTGCAGTGAACCTTAATGTACCCATTAGGCAGCTTCAGTACTCATCAATTTTAGCATAAAAGTTGCAGTTAAGTTGAAGTTAAGTTTGTAGAGAAATTTAAATTTTATTAAAATATATATGCATTATATTATGGTAGACTGATGTAATTTTAGAGAATATTCCTTCTTATGTGTGTAGTCACGTGCTGTCTCTGCAGGTACTCTTTCTCACTCATACCCTTACCCCTCCTTTTGGATTGTTCTTTTTGGAACACGGATGCTTAGTTGAGTGGATGTAAGTTCTAACAAAAGGCATTAACCTCTTATTGTCTCAGTCTCCATATCTTTTAAAGAAGTATATGGTAAAATAGAAAAATAGAGTAGTATTAAGGTTATATATACGTGTGTGTGTATAAATGGAAGCAGAGATTGATTTTTTTTTTAGCATGTATTTTTTAAAATTTATTTTAATTGGAGGCTGATTACTTTACAATATTGTGGTGGTTTTACCATACATTCACATGAATAAGCCATGGGTGTACATGTGTTCCCCATCCTGACCCTCCCTCCCCATCCCATCATCCCTCAGGGGCATCCCAGTGCACCAGCCCTGAGCACCCTGTCTCATCCATCGAACCTGGGCTGGCGATCTCTTTCACATGTGATAATACACGTGTTTCAATGCTATTTAGAGATTGATTTTTAAAGTAAATTATTTTAAGCTAGAGGGAAAGGAGTTAGTTACATTATTAATACATGAAAGAAATTAGGCATTGAAGTATATGCCATTCTAACTACCAGGAACTTCTGACTTTGGGGGAAAGCTAGAAGAGAGCTTATATACATTATACATGGCAGTGTTTACTGAGCACTTGTATTTTAGCATACATAGATGTTTACATTATTGACTAGTGTCAGGTATAGTTCAAAACTCTTCATATTAACTTGTTTTACTTTAGCAACTATAAGGTATACACTTATATTATCACCATTTTATACATAAAGAAGCTGAAACATGGAGAGGGAAAGGAACTTGACCTCCTGTGTGTGTGTCCAACTTGTCTGTCTCTCTGTGTGTTTTATTTTTGATGAAAGAAAGATTAACTCAGACTTTTTTTTATTTATAAGAATAAAATTGAAATAAAATTATTCTCATTCTCCAAGGTCATGACCATATAGAAGCTTAAACAAAAACTCTGTGCCTTACTTCTGGTGCACGGTACATACATTATATTAAAAGTTGGTCTCGGGTTGTCTGAATCCTTTGCTGGAAGGGTTATAAAGTGTTTAATATCTCACCCCTTGTCTTTAAGGCATTTTAGTCTGACTTAGAGTGATTCTAGATGAGATCTGTTTTCTCTTTATCACAGGCTTATGTTACTGAATGTATATCAATAGAATAGATTCAGGAATCTGGCTTTGTATGCTTACTTTTTTCAGTCATTTTAGGTGAAATATTTATGTGTATATATACAATACACAAATATTTGTGTAGAGAGATAGGATGGAGATATATATGCTTCAGAATAGTTTAGTGAAACAGAGTTGAATTAAGTACAGAAATACATCCATGTTTATATTGGAACGTGATACATGAGTAAAGAGGTATTTCAAATCAGTGAGGAAATGCTGAATTTGTGAGAAATTATATTTATTAACTGCTGAAAAAAATTCTGGATATATACAGTTAAATTTTAAATGGATTAAATGTCCAAATATTAATATTTTAAATCATTATAAAAATGTAGGTGATATTTTCATTGGATTCCTGGGAGAGAAAGTTTATTAGGAAATAAATTGGGCTACTCTTGTGATAGCTCATTTAACATGTTTATTTAACTGCCAAAAAATTAGAATATTCGATTTTAAATAGAGGATCAGACTGGAATAAATGATAGAATGCAGTGTATTCAACAAAAATAATAAGTATATCCATTAAATACATGATACAAAATACTGTATATGAAAATAGGTATGTTCTGTTTATTAGCCATGCTAGAGTAGATGTTTAAAGATGAGTCAAAAGTAATTCTAGAGTGCTCGACAGTGTAAACTTGAATTCTTTTTGTTTCCTGTACTTTCAAATGCATTTTAAAAACTAATGAAAAGGAATAATTTAAATGGAATATTTTATCTTGTTCAAAAATTTTCTAACTTTATTATGTTTCTATTTTTAATCTACAGTTCTTTGCCTTATTAGGCATAATGTGAAAAGTATTAATTGAAGAAAGACTTTACTCTTCTGTATAAATCAGTTTATCATATGTAATGTGAAAAGTAACAATCTAGAATAAATTAAAATATTTTCAGGATAAAGGAAGTTTTGAATTAAAAAAATGTGAAGTAATAGCTGAGTAGCAGTTGACTTTAATATTAAAAGTGTCTTATTGAACAAACTCATTTCTTATACTTTTTGTTAACTGGTGTTCTGGTTTTAACCTTTTGAAAACATGCTTTCTAGATTTTTTTGCGGGGGGGGGACTATCTGCTAAGGAAGATGAAGAGTTCAGATAACTAAAAAGTGGTATAATGAAAAATTGATTCATTGCTAAAAATAAGTGCTAAAAAAAGTACTGTTGACCAACCAGAATTGCTAATATGTCCAAATATAAGTATCCTGTTTCAGAATGACCACCTTGGGAGACTGTATTTTTATAATAATTAACATTTATTGAGTGAGTTTGGGGATGTATGTATGAAAGAGAGGGATAGAGAAAGAAAACATACTAGAAGGGACCATGACAGACTCTGGTGGGTCAAATTGTGGTTTTATTTATGTAAAGTTGTTCTTCATAAAATAGGATGTGATTGAGCTCTAATTTGAGTAGTGACATCTCGTGTTACATGTTTTATGTGAAGTTTTGGGTTTATGATAGATTGTGGGGAGCACTTTAGTAAGAATAGTAGCATAGCTAGGAGATACGTGATTATATTTTGGGATGGGGTTTTCTTTTAAGGATGGTATGGTCTTTATAGTGTCTTCTGTAATTTTTTCTTTTTCAAAAATACAAACATTTATTGTATATTGAATTTAATGGATCATGGTAAAATTACCTATTCTTAAGAAAAGTCTCACTTCTTATGATTAAGGATCCAAATTTTGGATGTATCAGAAATGACAGTTTGATGTCATAAAAGATTAAAACTTTTGAAATGTGTTGGCTATAACAGGCAGAGAAAGCAATGGCACCCTACTCCAGTACTCTTGCCTGGAAAATCCCATGGACGAGGAGCCTGGTGGGCTGCAGTCCATGGGGTCGCTGAGTCACTTTCATGCACTGGAGAAGGAAATGGCAACCCACTCCAGTGTTCTTGCCTGGAGAATCCCAGGGACGGGGGATCCTGGTGGGCTGCTGTCTATGGGGTCACACAGAGTCGGACACAACTGAAGTGACTTAGCAGCAGCAGCAGCTATAACAGGAGTCAGCAAATGACCTGATGCTTGATTAAAAAAATAATCAAAAGACAACATTTTGTGACATGTGAAATTCAAATTTTAGTACACGTGAATAAGGTTTTATTGGAACGACAGCTGCTTTTGCTATTTTATAATGGCAAAGCTGAGTGGTTTGACAGAGATCCTGTGTGGCATTCTCTTTACTTCCTGCTGCTTTGGTTCACTGCGAATTCCAGTGCTGCAGTTACACCTGGACAGTGTTTTGAGTGCCATGTGTGTTTCCAGTCTGTAATATTTAGTTTTTTTAATAAAATTTTCAATATTTATATATGCATATACATCATGTAAGAACAAGAAAAATAGAGAACAATGAACTCTGAGTGGTGTGCTTTTTAAGGCATGGTGGAGCATGTATTATTATTGAGTTAGCAAAAAATTGTTCTTATCTTTTGCAGTGACACTGTAGCTGTGGTAGAAGAATAAAATATATATTGACATTACTAGACTAAGCATACATCACAGTATTCTTAGCTCTCAAATTTTTAAAGTAACAGTCCATTTAAAATGGAACATTTCATTATAGTGTAACTTGATAAAAAGTTGAAAATGAGGCTGCCACCAAAATAAGTTGATGAGCAACTCATTCGTTAGCCAAGCAAAGAAAGCTATTTACTGATGGTGAGTTAATTAAATTGTATTTGATTGCAGCAGTCAAAGAAATGTGTCCAGAGAAAATAAATCTGTTTTAGACTATTAACTTTTTGGCAAGAACAGTTGATTTAAGAGTTGAGGACATTTGAAGCAATATCAATAGTCAGTTTAAAAATAAGTCGAAAGATTTAGGGTGGTTTTCCTTGTCTCTTGATGAATCCGCAGATTTTATTGATGTTACTCAGTTGTTGATTTGAGGCATCAATACCAAGTTTGCAGTGGCAGAAAAATTAGCTTCTGTGAATAATCTGTGTAGAACAACTTCAGGTAAAAATATTTTCAAAGTTGAGAAAACACTAAGTACAATCTGAAGTGGAATCTGGTAAGATGTGCTATAACTGATAATGGTAAAAATACATGTGAAAGAGAAAAAGGCTTTAGTTAGACACATTTACAAAGCTTGTAAAAATGTGAGGTGTTCAGAGCCTACTGTTATTCATTGTACAATTCATCAGCAGGTACTTTGCTGAAAATATGTGGATTTTTACGTGTTACGGAATCAGTATTGTCAACAGTGAACTCGATTTGTTCTCATGGACTTAACTTGCACCAGCTGTGCACATTTTTGTTAGAAGCTGAATATCCTGACTGGCTTAGCAGTGGTAACATTTTATTGCAGTTTTTTGATTTTAGGACTGAGTTTGAGATTTTTCTGAACAAAGAGGACAGCCCTCAATCACTATTATCAAATACTGATTGGTTTTGGAAACTAACTTTTTCTATGGAGTTGAAAATATTTTTAAATGAATTTAATGTAAAATTACAAGGCATACGAGCATTCATTTGTGAAATTTAGCTGCAGTAAAGTCTTTGAGTGGTAACTGATGTTTGAATTACAAGTAACATCAAGATGCTTTATACAGTTCTCATCTTGTCAAAATGAGATCTTCATTCTCACATGAATTTGCTTGAATATATTTTCCAACCTCAAACTACAGTTCCAGCAGCATTTTTTCAGACACTGATGCAAGTGCAAAGAATGTTTCTATAATTCAGAATCAATTTAATTGTGCACTTGAGGAACTTCCATCTA
This sequence comes from Aepyceros melampus, assembly GCA_006408695.1. Taxonomy (NCBI): domain Eukaryota; kingdom Metazoa; phylum Chordata; class Mammalia; order Artiodactyla; family Bovidae; genus Aepyceros; species Aepyceros melampus. The sequence goes on along the minus strand of SJXQ01013153.1, from coordinate 78,857 downwards.
ACCTTCAATTGGAAGTGATTAATCTGCCCTGTAATGACATACTGAAAGGCAAATATCACAAGAATAATCCAATAGACTTCTCTAACTGCCTTTGAAATAATGAATATGCTCATTTAAAATCATGTGCTTCCGGGTTAATATCAGCATACAGCAGTACTTATTTTTCAGAAAATATTTTTTTCAAAGATAAATCCATAAAATCTGATCATCATTATCAGAGGAGTACTTCTATTTTGATGACAGGAAACTTGAATTAGGTGTAACGTACCTTCACCTCACCCCTCCGCCCCCTGCCCAAGTCCATTCCATTAACAGACTGATCTATTATAAAATACTATATACAGATATCATTATACTTTACATTTTATCATTAGAAAATATATAGGAGGCGTTTCTCTCTTGTTACATAAGTCTCGTCATAATTTTGCCCAGTGGCCTGCAAGGACCAAGATACCTTGTGATCAAGCTCTTTAAACAGTTGTGGTATCCCCTGTTCTATAGCAGTGCTTCTCAAACTTGGATGTACATAATTTTTTGAGGATCTTGTTAAAATACGGATTCTGATTTGGTAGGTCTGGAGTGGAACCCAAGGTTTTGTGTTTCTTATGCATCTGAGGTGATGACATGTGTTGATATCAATGGACTGCATTTTGAGAAGGAAAGCTCTAGTAGTCAAGTTTGTTAGATTTTTAGACAGATATTCTAACATTTGTTAAGCATATGTTATGTGCCAGGAGTTACACCAGGGGCTTTTGGACATACTGACTCTTTAAAATGTCACAGAAACTTGTTAGAAGGTATTAAGGACTGCAGTGAGGTTGGGAACTCTAGTAAGGGTTTTCTGTGTGTTTATTCACTCAGTTGTGTCCAACTCTTTGCAACCCCATGGACTGTAGCCCGCCAGGCTCCTTTGTCCATGGGGATTCTCCAGGCAAGAATACTGGAGTGTGTTGCCATGCCCTCCTTCAGGGGATCTTCCCAACCCAGGGACTGAGCCCAGGTCTCCCATGTGGCAGGTGGATTCTTTAGTCAAGGAAGCCCAGTAAGGGTTTTCAATTAGAAACTAATTGTTTTGTTTTCCGTTGATTGTATAGCTTCCTCTAGCACCTCATGATGGAGAAGGCAGTGGCAATACTCCACTCCAGTAGTCTTGTCTGGAGAATCCCATGGATGGAGGAGACTGGTGGGCTGCAGTCCATGGGGTCGCTAAGAGTCGGACACAACTAGGCGACTTCACTTTGACTTTTCACTTTCATGCATTTGGAGAAGGAAATGGCAATCCACTCCAGTGTTCTTGCCTGGAGAATCCCAGGGACAGGGGAGCCTGGTGGGCTGCCGTCTACGGGGTCGCACAGAGTTGGACACGACTGAAGTGACTTAGCAGCAGCAGCAGCAGCACCTCGTGAAGGAGAGAGGAAGCTGTACATCTTAAGAAACAGAAACATTGGGAAGCAAAGTACCACATTGGTGGCTGGTGCGATAGTAGGGACTGATGCCCCTTCCCTGTAAATTCCATTGGGCCAGCAACCAGTTTCCAAGCCAGAGAGTGGACATAACATGAGTGAAGTAAAAATGTTAGTTGCTCAGTCATGTCTGACTCTGCCAACCTATGGACTGTAGTCCTCCAGGCTCTTCTGTCCATGGGATTCTCCAGGCAAGACTACTGGAGTGGGTAGCCATTTCCTTCTGCAGGGGATCTTCCCAACCCAAGGATCGAACCCAGGTCTCCCATATTGCAGGGAGATTCTTTACCATTTGAGCCACAAGGAAGCCCATAGTATGTATAGCACATACATATTTTGTAAACATTTTCCCTCAATCTCTTGGTTGCCTTTTTTTATAATTCTTTTAAGCTAGCCAATTCAAATTTTTGAGAAGTCCAATTTATTTTTTCTGTTTTAAAACTATTTTTAAGAATTGTAAAATATACATAAATAAGATTGACCGTGTTAACCATTTTAAGATATATAGTTCAGTGACTACCATCTCCAAAGCTTTTTGTATCTTCCCCAAGCAAACCTGTAACCCATTAAACACTACTTCTGTATTCCCCCAACCCCTCGTCCCTTGGCATTCACCGTTCTACTTTCTATCTCTATGAATTGACTACTCTCGGAATCATCTGTAAACAAAATCATACAGGATTTGTCTTTTTATGTCTCACATATTTCGCTTAGCATAATGTCTTCGGAGCTTATTTATGTTCTAGCCTAAATTTCCTTCAAATTTAGAAAGGAAATTTCTTTCATTTTTAACACCAAATAATATTTCATTTCACTTTATGTATATACCACATTTTATTAATGCATTCATTCGTTCATTGATGGACACTATGAGTGCTCTGTCCTTTTGGCTGTTAATGCTATTAATGTGGATGTACAAATTTGAGTCTTTGCTTTTACTTCCTTTGGGAGTGAAGCTCACTCACACCTACCTTCACACACTTAAGAGGTGAAACTTTCTGGATCATGGAATAATTATGTTTTTAATTTTCTGAGGAACTGCTATACCATTTTCAACATTCCCCCCAGCAACACGCAAGAGTTCAAACTTATCCACATCCTTGGCTAACACTTGTTATTTTCTGTTTTTGTTTTTCTTTTTTTTTGACAATAGCCATCCTAATGGATGTGAAATGGTATCTCATTGTGATTTTGATGTCCATTTCTTTAATCAGTTGGGCAGATGTATGTCTTCTTTGGAGAAGTGTCTGTTCAAGTTCTTTGTCCATTTTTTAATTGGATTGTTTTTGTTGAATTGTGGGATGTCTTTCTATATTCTGGATGAAAAGTGAAACGGAAAGTTGTTCAATCATGTCTGACTCTCTGCGACCCCATGGACTATTCAGTTAGGTTCAGTCGGTCAGTCGTGTCTGACACCTTGCGACCCCATGAACCGCAGCACACCAGGCCTCCCCGTCCATCACCAACTTCCGGAAATCACTGAAACCCATGTCCGTTGAGTCAGAGATGCCATCCATCTCATCCTCTCATCGCCTTCTGCTGCCCTCAATCTTTCTCAGCATCAGGGTCTTTTCAAATGAGTCAGCTCTTTGCATCAGGTGGCCAAAGTATTGGAGTTTCAGCTTCAACATCAGTCCTACCAGTGAACACCCAGGACTGATCTCCTTTAGGATGGGCTGGTTGGATCTCCCTGCAGTCCAAGGAACTCTCAAGAGTCTTCTCCAGCACTGCAATTTGAAAGCATCAATTCTTCTGTGCTCAGCTTTCTTCACAGTCCAACTCTCACATCCATACATGACACTGGAAAAACCATAGCCTTGACTAGACGGACCTTTGTTGACAAAGTAATGTCTGTCCTTTTAAATATACTATCTAGGTTGGTCATAACTTCCCTTCCAAGGAGTAAGTGTCTTTTAATTTCATGGCTGCAGTCACCATCTGCAGTGATTTTGGAACCCCCAAAAATAAAGTCTGACACTGTTTCCCCATCTATTTGCCATGAAGTGATGGGACCAGATGCCATGATCTTCGTTTTCTGAATGTTGAGCTTTAAGCCAACTTTTTCACTCTCCTCTTCACTTTCATCAAGAAACTCTTCAGTACTTCTTTACTTTCTGCCATAATGGTGGTGTCATCTGCATATCTGAGATTATTGATATTTCTTCTGGCAATCTTGATTCCAGCTTGTGCTTCCTCCAGCCCAGCATTTCTCATGATGTACTCTGCATAGAAGTTAAATAAGCAGGGTGACAATATACAGCCTTGACGCACTCCTTTTCCTATTTGAAACCAGTCTGTTGTTCCATGTCCGGTTCTAACTGTTGCTTCCTGACCCGCATACAGATTTCTCAAGAGGCAGGTCAGGTGGTCTGGTATTGCTATCTCTTTTAGAATTTTCCACAGTTTATTGTGTCCCACACAGTCAAAGGCTTTGGCATAGTCAATAAAGCAGAAATAGATGTTTTCTTGGCACTCTCTTGCTTTTTCTATGATCCAGCGGATGTTGGCAATTTGATCTCTGGTTCCTCTCTGCCTTTTCTAAAACCAGCTTGAACATCTGGAATTTCATGGTTCACGTATTGCTGAAGCTCAGCTTGGAGAGTTTTAAGGATTATTTTACTAGTGTGTGAGATGACTGCAAGTATGCGGTAGTTTGTGCATTCTTTGGCATTGCCTTTCTTTGGGATTGGAATGAAAACTGACGTTTTCCAGTCGTGTGGCCACTGCAGAGTTTTCCAAATTTGCTGGCATATTGAGTGCAGCATCATCACAGCCTCATCTTTTAGGATTTGAAATAGCTCAACTGGAATTCTATCACCTCTACTAGCTTTGTTCATAGTGATGCTTCCTAAGGCCCACTTGACTTCACATTCCAGGATGTCTGGCTCTAGGTGAGTGATCACACCATTATGATTATTATGGAGTAGCCATCATAGTCAACAAGAGAGTCCGAAATGCAGTACTTGGATGGAATCTAAAAAATGACAGAATGATCTCTGTTCGTTTCCAAGCAAACCACTCAGTATCACAGTAATCCAAGTCTACGCCCTGGCCACTAATGCTGAAGAAGCTGAACAGTTCTATGAAGACCTACAAGACTTCTAGAACTAACACCGAAAAAAGATGTCCTTTTCATTATAGGGGACTGGAATGCAAAAGTAGGAAGTCAAGAAACACCTGGAGTAACAGGCAAATTTGGCATTGGAATATGGAATGAAGCAGGGCAAAGGTTAATAGAATTCTGCCAAGAGAACACACTGGTCGTAGCAAACACCCTCTTCCAACAACACAAGGGAAGACTCTACACATGGATATCACCAATGGTCAACACCAAAATCATATTGATTATATTCTTTGCAGCCAAAGATTGAGAAGCTCTATTCAGTCAACAAAAACAAGACCAGGAGCTGACTGTGGCTCAGATCATGAGCTCCTTATTGCCAAATTCAGACTGAAATTGAAGAAAGTGGAGAAAACCACTAGACCATTCAGGTATTACATAAATCAAATCCCTTATGATTATACAGTGGAAGTGAGAAATAGATTTAAGGGATTAGATCTGATAGAGTGCCTGATGAACTATGGATGGAGGTTCATGACATTGTACAGGAGACAGAAGTCAAGACCATCCCCAAGAAAAAGAAATGCAAAAAAAGCAAAATGGCTGTCTGGGGAGGCCTTACAAATAGCTGTGAAAAGAAGAGAAGTGAAAAGCAAAGGAGAAAAGGAAAGATATACCCATTTGAATGCAGAGTTCCGAAGAATAGCAAGAAGAGATAAGAAAGCTTTCCTCAGTGATCAATGCAAAGAAATAGAGGAAAATAATAGAATGGGAAAGATTAGAGATCTCTTCAAGAAAATTAGAGATACCAAGGTAACATTTCATGCAAAGATGGGCTCAGTAAAGGACAGAAATAGTAGGGGCCTAATGGAAGCAGAAGATGTTAAGAAGAGGTGGAAAGAATACACAGAAGAACTGTACAAAAAAGCTCTTCACGACCCATGGACTAGAGTCTGTGGAATTCTCCAGGCCAGAATACTGGAGTGGGTAACCTTTGCCTTCTCCAGAGGATCTTCCCAACCTAGGGATTGAACCCAGGTCTCTCATATTACAATCTCTGATAACAATCCATTTTGAGACATAGGACTTATAGATATTTTCTCACATTTACTTTCTGGATAGTATCCTTTTAAGAGGGTTAAGAGGTAGTAAGACCAGAAGTTCCCAAGTGGCAAGAGGAAATACACTACAAGTGGCAGGCTTTTTTGCTTCTCTGTTGAGGATACCTGGTTCTCCCTCAACTTAACTTTTCTCAAACCTTGAGCTAATAACCAATGGGTTTTTCTTACGTAAATATTTTCCTTAAGCTATGTTAATGAAACTATGTATTTGCTCTGCAGTCTTCTTCAGATTGGTTCAGCCTAAGACTAACTTTTTTTTTTTTTCTCTCAAACCTGGGCTGATAATGGCTCAACAAGCTAGTATTCAGGTCTTTTTTTTTTTTTTTTTTGCGGAGGGCGGAGAGTGACACGCCTTGTGGTATTCTATCTTAAAAATGCATATTGTGGGACAGGGGCCTAGTGAAACTCCTGAGCCTTGAGGTTTCTCTCATATCTGATAAGCAGCTTGCTAACAGACATATGCCTTGCTAAAAACTACAATGGGGCGTTCTTTCTGCCCCCTTCTGATGTCTGTCAGAAGCTTTCTCTTATCTGCTTTACCTTTAGTAAAATTGTTACACAAACAGCTCTGAGTGTTAAGCCTAGTCTCTAGCACCAGATCGAAATCCTCTCCTCCGAAAGCCTTTGTAGCACATGGCTCTTATCAGCAACATTTCACTTTGATGCACAGAAGTGATTTAGTTTTTTAAAAAATGCTTTTAATAGTTATTTTTACTTATTTACTTGGCTGCACCAGCTCTTAGTTCAGATGTGAGATCTGTTCCCTGACCAAGGATTGAAGCCCAGTCCCCTGCATTGGGAGCTTAGAACATTAGCCACTGGACCACCAGGGAAGTTAATTTTGATAAAGTCCAGTTACATATATTTTCTTTTGTTGCTGAGCTTTTGTTTTTATATCCAAGAAATCATTGCCAGATCCAGTGTCATGGAAGATTTTCCCTTGTTTTCTTCTATGAGTTTACAGTTTCAGGTCTTTATATGTAAGTATTTGATCCATTTTGAGTTAATTTTTGTATTTGATGTTAGGGAAGTATTCAACTTAACATTTTTACATGTAGATATCCAGTCTTTCCAGTGCTGTTTGTTGAAAAGACTGTTTTTTCCCCCATGGAATGGTCTTAGCACTCTTATTTCTGGGCTTTCTATTTTATTCCATTGGTTTACATGTTTGTCTTTATATTAGTACTATATATATATATATATATATATATTGCTCCTGAGAAACTCACCAAAACTATTGGTGAATGCAGAATTTTGCTGCTTCTGTTTTTTGATAAATGGTGATTAATAAAACAGGAAAAGCATATGGGAAGAAATTCTGACCCCCTACCATACACAAATGTTAATTTAGGATAAATCATAGACCTAAGCAGAAAAACATAAAACGTAAAAAGATTATGTTTTTTCACTTTGGGACATGCAGAGTTTTCTTGGTAATAGATAATAACCATAAATAGAAAAATTAGATATTTCACTTCAAAATTAAACATTTCTGCTCCTCAAATCATTATGAAGAAAATGGATAAAAATTGAAGACTTAAAATGTTTTTCCTGTCTGTCAACCAACTGATAATGTGTTTTTAAAGATTTATTTTATGTTTTGCTTGCGGCGTGTCTTCATTGCTGCATCCAAGCCTTCTCGGGTTGGGGCAGCAGGGGCTGCTCTTTGTTTCAGGGGGCAGGTTTCTCATTGCAGTGATTGCTCTTGTTGTGGAGCAGAGGCTCTAGGTGTGCGACTTCGATAGTTTGCAGCCTGATGGCTCAACAGTTGCAGCTTGTAGGCTGTAGAATGCTGACTGACTAGTTGTGGCACACAGGCTTAGTTGCTCCGTGGCATGTGGGATCTTCCTGGACCAGGGATTGAACTGGTATATCGCAATGCAAGGTGGATTCCTAACCACTGGATGACCACGGAAGCCCCTGACAGTGACTGTTTCTGATGTAGTAGCAGTATCAGAAAAAAAGGAAGTACTGATGATACTGAAAGTACATTGTTAGGAGTATACTTACGATAGAAACCAGATTCTCGGGACCCAAAACTAGTTAGGGTTATAAATCACCAGTGTAAGGAAATAATTAAAGTTTCTGATATTAATTGCACAAAATTCAAGCTTTCTTTCTTTTTTTTTTTTTTTTAAGGCATATGTGAGACAGAAGGAGGCAGGGAGGGGAGAGATGCACAAGAGAGCAGGGATCTGTGCAGATGCAAGATTTCTTGAATATTAAGAAGGAAAAGGATCAAAAACAAGAAATGAAGGCTTTAGGCTTTTGGATATAAGTACCTTTTTGTCTAAGATGGAAGAATGAAGAATGGACAGGGAAGATACATACAGGCACAGAAATGCTAATAAACATGGAAGGGTGGCCATTATTCCTCTAGCCCTCCATCCAGATGAAGGTGGAAGATAATGAGGGAACTTTAAAAGGTTAAGGACTGTAGGAATAGCTCTTAACTTTTAGGAGAAAAACATCAGGGTGTGTGAAAGGGGTCTAATGTAGTTTGAAAATGTTCCACATGTGGTTCTGGATTCTGATAATATCCTCCAGCTCCCTTTGACTCACTTAGGTCACTCCTAAAGTTTTATCAATAGAGAATTAGCAGATATGGAGGAGAGGATTTTTAAGGATTTAATTGAACTTTAACTAGAATTTGTGGTGCTTTAGTCTCCTTAGTTGAAATTACATGAGGGAGTTCATTTTCCCTTCTTTAATTCTCAGAGTTATTGTTTAATAGTAGACGTTACCTCAGTGATCTGCTTGATATTTGTGTGTGTTTTGTGTCTGCCTGCTAGAAACTGAAAACACTATACAAAAAAATCTTTGAACATTACAGTAATGAGTCTTCCCAGTTTTAAATACAGTTTAGTCTAAATTGAGTGCTTCCCAGGTGGCTTAATGATAAAGAATCCGCCTGCCAAGCAGGAGACATGGATTTGATCCCTGGATTGGAAAGATCTCCTGGAGAAGGACATGGCAACCTAGTTCAATATTCTTGCTTGGGAAACCCATGGACAGAGAGAGCCTGGCGGGCTACAGTCCGTGGGGCGGCAAAAGAGTCGGACCATGACCTAGCAAGTAAATAACAACAAAACAACCAAGTCATGAATTATATATAAGCAAAATATTTAAATAGTAATACCACTTAGTGCAAAATTCTGTATAAGCTTAGAGTAGGGAGATTACATTATGAGAAGTGTTTTTTCAAACTATGGACTTGGGTCCACTAATGGCTCATCACATTAGTTTAATAGCTCAGAAACAGCATTTTTTTCTTTCTAATGGATTAGAATAGACTTGAAAATATTGGAGCTTGCAGCATATAGTAATAAACAGTTGTGGAACTTTTAATATAAAATGTATGTATGTGTGTGTTGATTTGGGTGAAAATATATCTGTTACTGTGGATTGCAGTCAAAAAGTGTTGGAAATCCACCATAGGTTATTTTGATAAATAATTGTGGACATTATAAAAACCTTTAAAGTCCTTACATTCATCTGCTTTTAGAATTTGTTAAGTTTATATTTACATTTCAACTAATTGTTGTTCAGTTATGTCTGACTTCTTGCGACCAGATGGGCTACAGCACACCAGGCTTCCCTATCCTTCACTATCCCTCGGAGTTTTGTCACATTCATGTCCATTGAGTTCATGATGGCATCCAACCATCTCATCCTCTGTTGCCCCGTCTCTTCCTGCCCAGCATCTGGGTCTTTTCCAAGAGTCAGCTCTTCACATCAGGTGGCCAAAGTATTGGGGCTTCAGCTCAGTTTCAGTCCTTTCAGTGAATATACAAGGATGATTTCTCTTTGATCTCCTTGTTGTCCAAGGGACTCTCAAGAATCTTCTCCAGTACCACAGTTCAAAAGCATCAATTCTTCAGCACTCACCTTTCTTTATGATCCAAATCTTACATCCATACATGACTACTGGAAAACTATAGCTTTGACTATATGAACCTTTGTTGGAAAAGTGATGTATCTGCTTTTTAATATGCTGTTTAGGTTTGTCATAGCTAATTACATAAAATATTTTAGATATAAGTATATAAATACATATGTATATAAATACATATGTAAGTGTGCTTTTTTGTTTTCTTTTTTTTTTTTTTTTTTGGTCTTAATAGGTGCAATGGATGAGCTTCATAGTCTGGATCCAAGAAGGCAAGAATTATTGGAAGCTAGATTTACAGGAGTTGCAAGTGGGAGCACGGGGAGCACGGGCAGTTGCAGTGTTGGAGCTAAAGTGAGTAAAATTGTAATCTTTATTTGACATTTTTTCTTTATATTAAAGTATGCATATTTTGTAAAGGATTTATATTTAACAGCAAGTTAGTACTTAATATTATTTTTATAATGTATAGGAAAAAATCCAGTGTTTTTATACTTGATTTCTAGTATAGCATACTATATTTTGCATACCATTTTGCAAAAAGGCAAAATGGTTGTCTGAGGAGGCTTTAGAAATAGCTGAAAAAAGAAAAGAAAGTGAAAGTGAAAAGGAAAGATATACCCATCTGAATGCATAGTTCTAAAGAATAACAAGGAGAGATAAGAAAGCCTTCCTCAGTGATCAGTGCAAAGAAATAGAGGAAAACGATAGAATGGGAAAGACTAGAGATCTCTTCAAGAAAGTTAGAGACACCAAGGGAACATTTCATGCAATGATGGGGCTCAATAAAGGACAGAAATGGTATGGACCGAACAGAAGCAGAAGATATTGCAAGAATACACAGAACTATACAAAAGAGATCTTCATGACCCAGATAACCACAATGGTGTGATCACTCACCTAGAGCCAGACGTCATGGAATGTGGTCAAGTGGGCCTTAGGAAGCATCACTACGAACAAAGCTAGTGGAGGTGATGGAATTCCAGTTGAGCTATTTCAGATCCTAAAAGATGATGCTGTGAAAGTGTTGTACTCAATATGACAGCAAATTTGGGAAACTCAGTAGTGGCCACAGGACTGGAAAAGGTCAGTTTTCATTCCAATCCCAAAGAAAGGCAATGCCAAGGAATGCTCAAACTACCACACAGTTGCACTCATTCACATGCTAGCAAAGAAATGCTCAAAATTCTGTAAGCCAGGCTTTGACAGTATGTGAACCGTGAACTTCCAGATGTCCAAGCTGGATTTAAAAAAGGCAGAAGAACCAGAGATCAAATTGCCAACATCCGTTGGATCATCGAAAAAGCAAGAGAGTTCCAGAAAAATACCTACTTCTGCTTCATTGACTATGTCAAAGCCTTTTTGTGGATCACAACAAACTGTGGAAAATTCTTAAAGAGATGGGAATATCAGACCACCTTACCTGCCTCCTGAGAAATCTGTATGCAGGTTTCTGCATACAGTTAAACTGGACAGAAGCAACAGTTAGAACTGGGCATGGAACAATGGACTGGTTCCAAATGGGGAAAGGAGTACGTCAAGGCTGTATATTGTCACCCTGCTTATAGTACATCATGAGAAATGCCAGGCTGGATGAAGCACAAGCTGGAGTCAAGATTGTTGGGAGAAATATCAATAACCTCAGATATGCAAATAATATCACATTTATGGTGGAAAGCAAAGAACCAAAGAGCCTCTTGATGAAAGTAAGAGGAGAGTGAAAAAGTTGGGTTAAAACTCAACATTCAGAAAACTAAGATCATGGCATCTGGTCCCATCACTTCATGGCAAATACATGGGGAAACAATGGAAACAGTGACAGACTTTATTTTTTTGGGCTCCAAAATCACTGCAGATGGTGACAGTAGCTATGAAATTAAAAGACACTTGCTTCTTGGAAAAAAAGCTATGAGCAACCTAGACGGCATATTAAAAAGCAGAGACACTACTTTGCCAACAAAGATCCATCTAGTCAAAGCTATGGTTTCTCCAGTAGTCATGTATGGATGTAAAAATTGGACTACAAAGAAAGCTGAGCGCTGAAGAATTTATGCTTTTGAAATGTGGTGTTTGAAAAGACTCTTGAGAGTCCTTTGGACTGCAAGGAAATCAAACCAGTCAATCCTAAAGGAAATCAGTCCTGAGGATTCAATGGAAGGACTGATGCTGAAATTGAAACTCAATACTTTGGCCACCTGATGAAAGAACTGATTCATTGGAAAAGACCCTGATGCTGGGAAAGATTGAAGACAGGAGAAGAGGATGACAGAGGATAAGATGTTTAAATGCCATCACCGATTGGATGGACATGAGTTTGAGCAAGCTGAGGGAGTTGATGGTGGATAGGGGAGCCTGGCGTGCTGCAATCTGGGGGGTTGCAAAGAGTCAGATACGACTGAGCGACTGAACTGATACTATATTTTGAGTATTTATGTTGTAATTTAGCATAATAGGTTTCAAGAGTAAAAATGAATTTGGTAGATGCACTGTCTTTCTCCCATTACATAATTTTCACCTTTCCTTATCCTTTTTGTTTCTTCTTTGCTCCTGTAACTCATGTTCCTGTTATATATGTTCTTGTCTGTACAGTAATCCACTGCTGCTACCTGCTGCATAAAACGAATAGTGTATCTGTTATGGCTTCCAGTGATAGATATCAGGTTGTCTCCAACTTGCCGCTACCTCGCATTGTGGTGAATTTCTTGTAACTGTTCTCTTTTGTGACTTTGTAAACATTTTTTAAAGATATATTCCTAACAGCAGAATTGATAGAGCATAGGACATGTATAGATTTAAACTGAATAAATAGTGTGCTATTTATAACGGTTATATGAAACTAATTTGCATTCAGCAGAGTGCATGAGTATTTCTGTATCTTTGTATCCAAGAAACCCTTGGCATCATCCAGATTCCTCATGCTTGATAGCCCAGAAGGTATATTTTGCTGTGCTGTTGTGCTGTGTGTCTTGCTGGGCTGCTGGGCTGCACTAAGTTGCTTTATCATGTCTGACTCTTTCCTACCCCATGTAACCCACAGGACTTCTCTGTCCATGGAGTTTTCTCAGCAAGGATACTGGAGCAGGTTGCCAGGGGTTTTTCTCCACCCGGGGATCGAGCCCATGTCTCTTTTGTCTCCTGTATTGTTTACCATCACAGCCACCCTTTTTCATATGTCCCTTGTATATTCTACATAGTCCATGTTGTTACATGCAGTGCAGATAACTTCTTTCATTTTATCATGTCTGTTAACTTTTTTTATGGTATCCATCATATCCACCATAAATATGGTACAGAACTCTTTAATGTTGTTATATTCAAACTCACTAATTTTTTTGCTTTATGGTCTCTATACCTTAGTATACCAACTTTTGGTTTTACTAAGAAAAACAGTTGTCACCATTAACCATCTAGGTCAAATAGACCTTTTTGCTATGTTTATATTTTGTTATTTTACTAATTTTAAGCAATAAGAAAAAAATATGATAGCAACTTTATTAGAAATTAGTATGAATTTAAACATACTTAAAAATCTCTTTCTATCAAGTAAATCTTGGTGCGCAAGCATCATAAAAGATGAAGGATATTGTTATGCATCCTTTGAGCTTAAAAATAACCCAGGTTCTTGTTGCAGAACATTGTATGATGAAGTCCTTCAGTTGAATGAATTAATGGATGGGAATACCGTGTTTCCCTTTTTCCTCCCCTTAGAAGTGTATTGTCCCCTTCATTGATTCTTGAATTTGAGAAAATTCATCTATGATATTGTCATTTGAAGACTCAGATTTTATTTATATGTTTATTGTCACCATCATCAGTTTTAGGTGCTGTTATCTATTTATATTTATTTTCTGATTTGTGTAACAAACGTAAGTTATCACCTGTCATTTTCTTCTCTTGATTGTCTAAAGTAGAAAATGAAAATTTCTTATTAGCTGGAGTTGATAAAAGCTAAAATCAGATTCCAAAGGTAGTTTCTTAGTCATTTATATGTTTTTGAAAGATGATGCAGTACTTTGGGGTAAAGAAAATAACTTTATACTTTATTTATAAATTTATTTTTATAATTTATTTCATTATTGCATCATCCTTTTAGGCATTAAATCTGTATTGTTTTACTGTAGTAAATTATCATGAAGTTGCTCAAGACAGTATGCATTTATTATCTTATAATTCTATAGCATCCGAAGTCTGACACAAGTCTCACTGGGCTAAAATCAAGCTGTCTCGTTGCTGCATGTCTTTCTGGGGGCTTGAAGGAGGATCGATTTGCCGTGCCTTTTCCAGCTGTGAGAGGCTGCCTGCATTCCTTGGCTGGTGGTGTCCTTCCTGCACGTTCAGAGCCAACGGTGTTGAATCTCTCTCACTCTTCTTTGACAGTCGCATGTAATGGACCATAGCCTCGAAGGGCTCTTCACTTTTAATTGCTAATATGATTAGACTGGGCCCACCCCAATCTGGATAATCTGGTATAATTTCCCCATTTCAAAATTCTCATCCTTACTCACATCTGCAGAGTCCCTTTTGCCATATACAATAACATTCTGGTGTTTAGGGCATGGACATCACTGGGGAGCCAATATTCTGCCTATCATATCATCATTCTTCCATTTTAGAGGCTTCTCTTTGTTTCAGCATACTTGAATAATTGATGAACAATGATAAATAATGAGTTCCTTTTATGATATAATAACAAAATATAGGAAAAATAAGATCAGTAAGATCCCATAATGTATTTTGGATTTATGAAAGCCGTTGGACATCTGGTAATTAATTGGAGGGTAGAATGTGTTATATTCTATTAAAAATAAGTTCCTATTTTTATTCTGTGAATGGTCTCAAAGAATAAAAGTCCTGAAATATTAATTATTACAAACTGACTTGAAAAAGAAGCCAGAAAGCTAACGTTGGGTCCAGTGAACTCTGATGGTATTCTAAAAGTCAAATTCTTCTTCCCCACCCATGAGGCAAAAATACAGTTCCTTCTGTTTTATAGTTTTATATTCTTTAGCCCGTTGAGGCCTCATCTTTTATATAATATTGATGAAGATGAGGTTTTATTTTTCTCCACGTAGTAAACCAGTTTCCTCCACTTCTTAAACCATCCGTATTTTCCCACTGATGTGTGATGCACCTGTATTATATGTTGATTTGCCGTGTGTATATTCTGAGCTGTCTGAAATTTACTTTACGTTCCGGTGGTCTTTCTGTGTTCTTCTGTCAGTTTCACATAAAGAATATGGTTGTGTTTGGTATGTCTTGTTTCTGTGGTAAAGCAAGTCTCTCCTTTAATCTTCTTTTGTGAGATTGACTCAATTATTTATGGATCTTTATTCCCTTGTGTAAAATTTGAGCATGTCTTTAGTTGTTAGCACTTGGGTATTATTCTTCTTTAATAACTCATTTGTATCTTTTTCCTTTAAAGATCAAATGGAATTTTTATCCTAAATGCAGATTGATTTTGGGAGTATTGAAATGTTTATAAGATTAGATTGTCCCATCTAAGTACATGAAATGTCTCTCCATTTGTTCAGTTCTCTCTGTAGAGTTCTTCAGAATTTTTGACTGTTTCAATGAATTTTTTGGGCTTATTTCTGGATACTTGAAAGTTTTTGTGGCTGAAGTATTTTTTATTATATTTTCTAGTTGGCTTTTGGTGACCTAGGAGGTTTTTTATTTTTATGGACTGGTGTTGTATTTAATAGTCTTACTTTGGTCTCTTTTATTGGTTTTACTGCTTTGTTGATTATTTAGATTTGTCCAAGCGAAATAGTTATTTCCCCCAGATTACAGTTTTATTTCTTATACTTTGTGTGTGTGTGTGTGTGTGTGTGTGTGTGTGTGTGTGTGTGAGATGAGCTTCAGTACTATGTCTTGTCCGGTTCAAGAGAAATCATCTAAAGTTTCTCCATTAAGTGCAATGTTTGCCGTAGGTTATGTGTATATAACCATGACCACATAGCAGAAGAGCTTTTCTATTCCTTGTTACTTAAGAATTTTTTTGTTCATTTGTTTTAAAAATAGTAAATGTAACAAATTTTAAAAAACATTGAACTTTGCGTTTCTGGGATAAACCCAACTTGGTTATGATATACTATTTTTAAAATATTTTATTAGATTTAATACATGACTAGCTATTTTAGTGGAGAAGGCAATGGCACCCCACTCCAGTACTCTTGCCTGGAAAATCCCATGAATGGAGGAGCCTGGTAGGCTGCAGTCCATGGGGTCGCTAAGAGTCGGACATGACTGAGCGACTTCACTTTCACTTTCACTTTCATGCATTGGAGAAGGAAATGGCAACCCACTCCAGTGTTCTTGCCTGGAGAATCCCAGGGACAGGGGAGCCTGGTGGGCTGCCATCTCTGGGGTCACACAGAGTCAGACATGACTGAAGTGACTTAGTAGTAGTAGTAGCTATTTTAGTAAGGATTCTTACATTTATGATTGTAAGAGAAATAGATGGACTGACCTGAAGAGTAATATTTTAGTGAGTTTTGACAAATGTATACACGTAGTAATCCACATCCTTTTAAGATATAGAACATTTTCATCACCTTGTCTGTTTTATAAAACAGTATCACAGTAGCCCCATAAAGTGAATTATTTTTTTTGCTATTTTCAATTTTTTCAACATCGTATATATGGTAGAAAATGTTCATGGGAAGATGAGTAGACGTTTACCTGTAAAACACTCTTGTCCTGGGGTTTGTTGTGAAGAAAGTGTCTTTCATTTAAATTTCATTAATATTAGTTTATTAACCTATTTCAGTTAAACTTTTCAGACTTAGTGGATAGTTATAACACTAAAAAAATCTCAGTTCTTACTCATTTCTGTTTATTCTTTCAGATTCTGCTTTTCTGTTCATTCTTGCCAGAGCTCTAATTAAGTAACTGTTTCAAAGAATTTGGTTTTCATCTGTTTCACTTTATTCTCCCCATTGATTTCTGTCATCATAATTTACTTATTGGATTTGCTCTGTGGCTCTTCTTCCAGCTGTTGAGTTGAGTGAGTTAGATTATTTATATGGCAACATAATATACAGTAAAATGAATGGATTTTAAGTGACTTGTGCTGTAAGTTTTGTGAATGCATAAAATTGTGTAACCTCCACCACAATTAGGATGTAAAATAGTTCTCAAAATATTCCCCCATGCCCTTTTGTACTCTCCCCTTTAGGTTGCCTCTGGTAACCACTGATTTATTTACTGTTTTTATAGTTTTGCCTTTGCAAGCCTGTCATACAAATGGAGTCAATTGTAAATATGTAGCCTTAGATTCTGACTTCTTTTACTTAGGAAAATGCTTCCTTTGAGATTCATCCATTGTTGTAATATTATCAGTAGTTAATCTTTATTGTTAAATAGTGTTCTATTGTATAAAATATTGCTATATTGATACATTTGTTTTTTAAATTTTATTAAAATATAGTTGATTTACAGTGTTGTGTTTCAGGTACACAACAAAGTGAATTCAGTTATACATGCATACATATTTATATTTTCTTTAGATTCATTTCCATTGTAGATTATTACAAGATACTGAGTATAGTTCCCTCTGCTATAGAGTAGGTCCTTGTTGGTTATCTGGTTTTTATTCTGTAGTGTGTAAAAATATACCACAATTTTTTAAATCCATTACTACTAGATAAAGAACATCTAGGTTATTTTAAGTATTTTAAGGATTACAGATACACTTACTATAAACATTTGTATATTCACTCCTCTTAAGTTTAGTTATTTTGCGCTCTTTTGTTACAGAATTAAATTTTTTGCATTGCTTTTTGAAAATACAGTTTGTGTGACATCAGTCCTGAAATGTGCCCTGTTTTATAAACATTTCATATCTAATAGCTTCTAATTGTATTAGTTCAGATCTTGGATATCTCCTTGTATTGTCAGCTTGAGCTATCTTTTTTTGAGGGAGATATTTTAAAATCTTTAATTGTGATTATTGAGGTATGCATTTCAGCTTGTTTATCAGTTTTGGCTTGGTGTATTTTGATGCTGCCTTTTTACATGCATATATCTTTTTTGGTTCTTTTCATGACTACATAATTATTTTTTAGAAAATATTTGTTTTTTTTAGATCTTAAGTACTGTCCTCAGCTTTTTTTGGTTCATATTTGTCTTAGGTATGTTTTTCTGTTCCTTTATTTTTATTATTTTTAATTGTGTTTCTTGTAGACAGTATGTCTCCTTTTTGGACAGAAAATGAGCATTTTTTCTCAAATGGTGGATTCAGTCCGTTACACCTATTATAATTATTTTTATTTTCTGACTTAGTTCCGCCGTCTATTGGTTGATATCTTCTAATGATATCTTCTTGACTTTCATTCCCTTCCATTCCTTGCTTTCTGTTGGACAGATGCAGTTTTTCCTGATGTTTTAAAGGTTATATGTTTAAAAAAAAGTTACATGTTCTGTTTTTAGTTTTATGATGAAACTCTTTAATCATTTATTTCTGTTCTCTCTCTAACTGGTTATTTATGCTTTCCTGCATGGTCGCCTCTGCCCATCCCCTTTCCCCACCTTTTTGAAACAACTTTTTACTTTGAAAAGTAATACTATACTTATAGAAAAATTGGAAATATTTTATAAGAATACTTAAATACTCTATCTAGATTTAAGAAGTATAAGCATTTTTGTCAGTTTTGTGCTCATGTGTATGTACACCTCTCTATTATCTCTTTCAAGTATCACTGTGGTCTCTGTGATAAATGTGAACAGACCTATGGCTGATTCATGTTGCTGTTTGGTAGAAACTTAACACTGTAAAGCAGTTTTTCTTCGATTAAAAAAAAAACCCAAAACTGTAAACAGACCTTTTCATGGAACCTTACTTCATTTTAGTGGGGACTGGTACTTAGGAACCAAGCTAAGTATGCTTAATGTTACATGGGAATCTCTTAGAAGAGTGTCAGCTAATGCAGGAAGAATATAGACTCAGAAAATCAACACCGTTGTTTCCCAGTACTGATTAAGTTAAGGATCATCAATGGATGCTAAAGCCATTTAGTAAAATGTTTTGGAGAACAGCGTTTTACAAGGTTTCAAAGTTTCACCCTATTGTTCACTTGCCAAGTTGGGTCACAACTCTCTGTGACGTCATGAACTGTAGCATACCAGGCTTCCCTGTCCTTCACTATTTCCCAGAGTTTGCTCAGACTCACGTTCATTGAATAACTGATGCCATCCAGTCCAGCCATCTTACTGTCTGTCGCCCCTTTCTCTTGCCCTCAGTCTTTCTCAGCCCACAGACTGAGGGACTTTGCCAGTGAATCATCTGTTTGCATCAAGTGGTCAAAGTATTGGAGCTTCAGCATCAGTCCTTCCAGGAATATGTAGGACTGATTTCATTTAGGATTGACTAGTTTGATCTTGCAGTCCAAAGGACTCTCGAGTCTTCTCTAGCACCAGTTCAAAAACATCAATTCTTTAGCGCTCAGCCTTCTTTATGGTCCAACTCTCACATTGTTACATGACTGGAGAAACCATAGCTTTGACTATACGGACCTTTGCTTCTGCCTTTTAATACACTGTCTAGGTTTGTCATTGCTTCTCTTCCCAGGAGCAAGTGTCTTTTAATTTCATGATTACAGTCACCATGTGTGGTGACTTTAGAGCCCAAGAGAATAAAATCTGTCACTGTTTTCATTTTCCTCCATCTATTTGCCATGAAGTGATGGGACCTGATGCCATTGTCTTCATTTTTTGAATGTTGAATTTTAAGCCAACTTTTTCACTCTCCTGTTTCACCTTCATCAAGGGGCTCTTCAGTTCCTCTTCACTTTCTGCCATTAGAGTGGTATCATCTGCATATCTGAGGTTGTTGTTATTTCTTTGGGCAATCTTGATTCCAGCTTGATTTATCCAGGTCGGCATTTCACATGACATACTGGTGGCTCAGAGGTTAAAGCATCTGCCTGCAATGCGGGAGACCTGGGTTCAATCCCTGGGTCGGGAAGATCCCCTGGAGAAAGAAATGGCAACACACTCCTGTATTCTTGCCTGGAGAATCCCATGGACGGAGGAGCCTGGTGGGCTATAGTCCATGGGGTAGCAAAGAGTCGGACACGACTGAGCGACTTCACTTTCACTTTCACTTACTCTGCAAAGAAGTGAAATAAGCTGGATAACAATATACAGCCTTGACATTCTCCTTTCCTCAATTTTGAACCAGCCCTTTGTTCCATGTCTGGTACTAACTGTTGCTTGTCCTGCATACAGGTTTCTCAGGAGGCAAGTAAGATGGTCAGCTATTGCCAACTCTTTAAGAATTTTCCAGTTTGTCATGATCCACACAGTCAAATGCTTTAGTGTAGTCAGTGAAGCAGAAGTAGATGTTTTTCTGAAACTCTTGCTTTTTCTATGATCCATCAGATGTTGGCAGTTTGATCTCTGGTTCCTGCCTTGTCTAAACCCAGCTCGTACATCTGAAAGTTCTTGATTGACGTACTGCCTATTAAATGAATGCAATTGTGTAATAATTTGAGCATTCTTTGGTGTTATCTTTGGGACTGGAATGAAAACTGACCTTTTCCAGTCCTGTGGTCACTGCTGAGTTTTTCAAATTTCCTAGCATATTGAGTACAGCACTTTCACAGCATCATCTTTTAGGATTTAAAATAGCTCAACTGGAATTCCATCACCTCCAGTAGCTTTGTTTGTAATAATGCTTCCTAAGGCCCACTTGACTTTACACTGTAGGATATCTGGCTGTAGGTGAGTGACCACACCACTGTGGTTATCTTTTTGCATATTTCTTCTGTGTATTCTTGCCAACTCTTCTTAATCTCTTTTGCTTCTGTTAGGTCCTTGCTGTTTCTGTCCTTTATTGTGCTCATCTTTGCATGAAATGTTCCTTTGGTATCTCTTTTTCCTGAAGAAATCTCTAGTCTTTCCCATTCTGCTGTTTTTCTCTCTTTCTTTGAATTGTTTATTTAAGGCGGCTTTCTCATCTCTCCTTGGTATTCTTTGGAACTCAGCATTCAGTTGGGTATATCTTTCCCTTTCTCCTTGGCCTGTTTTTTTCTCTTCTTTTCTCAGCTATTTGTAAGGCCACCTCAGACAACCACTTTGCCTTCTTGCATTTCTTTTTCTTGGGGATGGTTTTGATCACTACCTCCTGTGCAGTGTTACAAACCTCTGTCCATAGTTCTTCAGGGGTTCTGTCTACCAGATCTAATCCCTTGAATCTATTCGTCACCTCCATTGTAATCATACAGGATTTGATTTAGGTCATACCTGAGTAGCCTAGTGGTTTTTCCTACTTTCTTCAATGTGAGCCTGAATTTTGTAATAAGGAGCTGATAATCCGAGCCACAGTCTACTCCAAGTCTTGTCTTTGCTGACTGTATAGAGCTTCTCCACCTTTGGCTAAAAGACTATAATCAGTCTGATTTCAGTATTGACCATCTGGTGATGTCCATGTGTAGAGCTGTCTCTTGTGTTGTTGGAAGAGGGTGTTTGCTATGACCAGTGTGTTTTCTTGGCAAAACTGTTAGCTTTTGCCCTGCTTCATTTTGTACTCCAAGGCCAAACTTACCCAGTACTCCAGGTATCTCTTGACTTCCCACTTTTGCATTCCAGTCCCTTATCGTGAAAAGAACATCTTTTTTGGGTGTTGGTTCTAGAAGGTCTTGTAGGTCTTCATAGAATCGTTTAACTTCAGCTTCTTTGGCATTAGTGTTTGGGGCATAGACTTGGATTACTGTGATGTTGATTGGTTTGCCTTGGAAATGAACTGAGATCATTCTGTCGTTTTTGAGATTGCACTAAGTACTGCATTTTGGACTCTTGTTGGCTATGAGGCTACTTCATTCCTTCTAAGGGATTCTTGCCCACAGAAGTAGATATAATGGTCATCTAAATAAAATTTACCCATTTCCATCCTTTTTAGTTCACTGATTCCTAAAATGTTGATGCTTAATCTTGCCATCTCCTGTTTGACCACTTCCAGTTTACCTTGATTCATGGACCTAACATTCCAGGTACCTATGCAATATTGTTCTTTACAGCATCAGACTTTACTTTTACCCCCAATCACATCCACAGCTGGGCGTCTTTTCTGCTTTGGCCCACACCCTCTTCATTCTTTCTGGAGCTATTTCTCTAGTCTTTCCCAGTAGCATAGTGGACACCTACCATCCTTGAGGGCTCATCTTTCTGTATAATATCTTTCTGCCCTTTTATACTATTCATGGCATTCTCAGTGCAAGAATACTGAAGTGGTTTTCCATTCCCTTCTCTACCCTATAGATTAGTTATTAATTATAAAAGAGCCAATCAGTGTGCCTTTAAAGTAGAGAGATGTGTTGATTACCACCATAGTAAATAAGGTTACGCTTTGCACTGGTCATGTCACAGAGAGCTTGACATGCGCATCTCGAGGGTGATGTAATGGAATAACACTGATTACCTCTAGTTTCCATTGCAGAAATATTTGATTTGAATTTAATCATGAGGAAATACCCCTGGGGCATCCTGGTGGCCAGTGCCATGAAGAGCAAACAGAAGTAGAGGGGCCATTCTAAGTCGGATGAGACAAAAGAGACTTATTAGCCAAATGCAATAAGACTCTAGATTCTAGACCCTGATTTCTTCCTGGATTGGAAGAAAAACAATTTTAAAGGACATTTTTGAGACAGCAGGGAAAATTTTAAGTGTGAAGTGTATGTTGGATGATGATACTGCACTAATGTTCGTTTTGTTGTTCTTTGGGGGATAAGCTTGTATTTTTAAAGTATTTACTTAAATTTAATGGTACAGGTAAAGATTAGAGAGGGCTTCCTTTGTGGCTCAGTGGTGAAGAACCCGCCTGCCATTGCAGGAGATGTGGATTCGATGCCTGGGTTAGGAAGATCCCCTGAAGGAGAAAAAGGCAACCCACTCCAGTATTCTTACCTGCGATTTCCCATGGACAGAGGAGCCTGGCAGGCTACAGCTTAGCAAATAGACAATAACAAACAACGAAACCTTACAGGATATCAGATAGTGGTGAGCAATGACTCTTACAGTGTTTCTATATTTGAATTGATCGTGATAACGTGCCTGTGAAATGCATTGTTAATAGTCAGATTTTAATAATAGTAACACCAGGAGTTTGTAATGTGGAAATAAAACCATTTGAAGAATCAAATTTCTGATAATGATCCTGCTCTGAGAGAAGAGGAATGAGGGAGAAAGGTAAGAAAATCATCTAGGAATATAGAATAGTTTATTAAGATTTGATTTTTAGGATGATATGTTTGCTGAAAGTAAGAAAGTAATAAGCAGAAGCGCAGGCTATACATAGAACTTTTACTGTGATGGGGTATAGGAGGAACAAAAAGAAACTTAGTCTAATAAATATGAGGAAGAAAGAGGAAACATTTTTACCTGCTTTAATATAATAGAGTAGAAATAAACCAAGTGTATATTATGAAAAAAATGAGAATCTATCTTTAGGCAGTTGACAGGAAACATACCCCCCAAATGACAAAGATTGGAATTAACCGGAAAGAAAATATTTCAGATAATCATAAAGTAAAAGACAGTAGAATCAAATACAAATTTAAGATTCATATCTCCTCAACTTCAGACCTTTCCGAAGACTTACCGTCACAGTTAAAATGAAATGCTCGTAGCAGATCTTCTGATCTAGCTCTAGACTAACTACCCTACTCGACTGACTGTTCTGCTGCTGCACTCAAACTGGTTTATTTGCCAGTTGCCTCAAATGCACTTATCTAACTTCAGGTTTCTGCTCAAATGTCACCTCTTTACATAGGCATTCTATGATGCTCTGTGTATGATATTCCTATACCACTCTCCCTTCCTCCACTTAATTTTTAAGAAGTTCTTACTGGTTTCTTCAGTTCAGTCTCTCGGTCGTGTCTGACTTTTTGTGACCCCATGATTTGCAGCACGCCAGGCCTCCTTGTCCATCACCAACTCCCGGAGTTCACCCAGACTTATATCCATCGAGTTGGTGATGCCATCCAGCCATCTCATCCTCTGTCATCCCCTTCTCCTCTTGCCCCTAATCCCTCCCAGCATCAGAGTCTTTTCCAATGAGTCAACTCTTCGCCTGAGGTGGCCAAAGTATTGGAGCTTCAGCTTTAGCATCTGTCCTTCCAATGAACACCCAGGACTGATCTCCTTTAGGATGGACTGGTTGGATCTCCTTGCAGTCGAAGGAACTCTCAAGCATCTTCTCCAGCACCACAGTTCAAAAGCATCAATTCTTCAGTACTCAGCTTTCTTCACAGTCCAACTCTCACGACCACTGGAAAAACCATAGCCTTGACTAGACAGACTTTTGTTGGCAAAGTAATGTCTCTGCTTTTTAATATGCTATCTAGGTTGGGTCATAACATTCCTTCCAAGGAGTAAGCGTCTTTTAATTTCATGGCTGCAATCACCATCTGCAGTGATTTTGGAGCCCCCAAAAATAAAGTCTGACACGTTTCCCCATCTATTTGCCATGAGGTGATGGGACCAGATGCCATGATTTTCGTTTTCTGAATGTTGAGCTTTAACCCAACTTTTTCACTCTCCTCTTTCACTTTCATCAAGAGGCTTTTTAGTTCTTCTCAACTAGTTACTGGTTTCTTACATGTTACTAAATGCTTACATGTTTGTTTATTGTCTGTTTCCCTTCTTGTAGTATAAACTTCATGAGCACTTGAATCTAAGTCTTTTTCTATATATCCCTAGCATCTACGACAATAGTAAGGCCCTCAATAGTTATTTCTGAATGTGTGAAAGTGTTAGTTGCTTAGTTGTGTCCGATTCATTGTGATGCCATGGGCTGTAGCCTATCAGGCTCCTCTGTCCATGGGATTCTCCAGGCAAGAATAGTGGAGTGGGTAGCCATTCCCTTCTTCAGGGATCTTCCTGACCCAGGTCACCTGCATTTCAGGCAGATTCTTTACAGTCTGAACCAACAGGGAATCCCTTTGAATGTATGAATGAGTATCAGATGAAACAGTCTTGAAAAGCCTGAATGGAACAGAGGTAGGTATTTAAGGACTGTGCTGTGCTGTGCTTAGTCATTTAGTTGTGTGCAACTCTTTGCGACCCCATGGACTGTAGCCTGCCAGGCTCCTCTGTCCGTGGGGGTTCTCCAGGCAAGAATATTGGAGTGGGTTGTCATGCCCTCCTCCAGGGGATCTTGCTAACCCAGGGATTAAACCCAGGTCTCTTATTTCCCATTGCAGGTGGATTCTTTACTGTCTGAGCCACCAGGAAGAAAGATATGACAATGAATAACTTTTATATATCAAACAGTTCCAAAAGTACATGCTGAATTTATTAAAGTAGAGATATATTGAGGGGTTTTAAGATAGTTCTTTTGGATTTTGTTCAAAAATATATAAAAGAGCAAGGCCATAGGATTTGTACAGTATGATCATACACACAATAATCAGTACTCTTCATTCAAAGATTCTATTATTACAAATTCACATATTTGCTAAAACTTATTTTAACTTCAAAACCAAAACTTCTATTGCTTTTGCTGGTCATTCAAGGGCCTGCACATACGCAGAGTGGGGAAAAGTTTGAGTCACTTGAGGCTAAACAAAGTGACACTCTGCCTATATTTTAAGCTCTTACACTATGAACAAGTTATTCTTTTCTCAGTTTACTTGATGCCATATTTCTCCACGTTTTTGTGCTTTTTATTGGTAGTTTTCCTGTTGAAAATAGCCCCTCAGGGTTGTAGTAAAGTGTAGTGTTCTAAGCAGAAGAAGACTGTGATGTGCCTTAGGGAGAAAATATGCTTGTTAGATTAGCTTCATTCAGGCAGGAGTTACAGTGTTGTTTGCCATGCGGTCAGTGTGACAGTATATATTAAATAAAGTGTCTTTAACCAGCAGCACACTTTTATATGAAACAAGGTTATGTATTGATCGTTTGGTGAAATTGTGATGAGAAACTTGCAGGAACCTAATCCGGTAGTTCTCGTAGCATCAAGAATTTATCATTTGTTAATTCACTGTTCGTAGCTGATAACAAACACTAGAAGAGAGAGAACTTATGTTCTATCATATGCTACTTCTTTTCTCTTAATCCCAAGATTGCTTCACCTGTTTATTTTACTTGCCCCACATCCTTGTGGCATGAGTTTGTGGCTCTGTTGCAGGATTATAGGTAGAAAGTAAAGGTACAGGTTATAAATAATACTAATGTAAAGTTATAGTATATCTATCATTGTGGGATAAAGAGCCAATGTAAAGATGTATTTTCTTATATTACATAGGAGTTACACACAATTTAAAGAATAATAAAGTTTATTATTTAAAGTATCTTTGAAGATACTTTGAAAATAAAAATATATCAGGAAGCAGGAGAAGCTGTGATGCCAGTGAGCTAAATTCTTCTTCTTTCATGGCAGGGTCCATAAAGAATTATTGAAATGTAGTATTATACTGTATAGTGGAATACTCCGCACCTGTTTGAAAGAAAAGAAGTAGCAAAGAAAAATGGGAATGAAGCTATCTACATGTGATTTGGAGTTTTTCCAATGTGTATTAACAGAAAAGAAAGCAATGCAGGACAATTACCTTTTGAATAAGAAGGGAGAAATCAATGAACGTATATTTAATTTGTTAGTGGAGACATAAAGTCTTAGAAAGATGATAAGAAATGAACTGAAGTAGCTTGCATTGCCTGTTGAAAATTTGAATTGAAAACAATTTTTTAAAAAAGTGGTTACCTAAGTGTCAGTTCAGTTCAGTTTAGTCGCTCAGTTGTGTCCAACTCTGCGACCCCATGGACTGCAGCACGCCAGGCCTCCCAGCCCATCATCAGCTACAGGAGTTTACTCAGACTCATGTCCATTGCGTCGGTGATTCCATCCAACCATCGCATCCTCTGTCATCCCCTTCTCCTCCCGCCTTCAATCTATCCCAGCCTCAGGGTCTTTTCAAATGAGTCAGCTCTTCACATCAGGTGGCCAAAGTATTGCAGTTTCAGCTTCAGCATCGCTGTCGCTGTTTCCATTGTTTCCCCGTGTATTCGCCTTGAAGTGATGAGACTGGCTGCCATGATCTTAGTTTTCTGAATGTTGAGTTTTAAGCCAACTTTTTCACTTTCCTCTTCACTTTTCTTCGAGAGGCTCGTCAGTTCTTCTTCGCTTTCTGCCGTGAGGGTGGTGTCATCTGCATATTTGAGGTTATTGATGTTTCTCCTCTCAACCTTGATTCTGGCTTGTGCTTCATCCAGTCCAGCATTTCTCATGATGTACTCTGCATATAAGGTAAATAAGCAGGGTGACAATATACAGCATTGATGTACTCCTTTCCCCATTTGGAACCAGTCCATTATTCCATGTCCAGTTCTAACTGTTGCTTCTTGCCCTGCATACAGATTTCTTAGGAGGTGGGTCAGGTGGTCAAGTATTCCCATCTCTTGAAGAATTTTCCACAGTTTATTGTGATCCACACAATCAAAGGCTTTGGCATAGTCAAGAAAGCAGAAGTAGATGTTTTTTTGGAACTCTCTTGCTTTTTCGATCATCCAGTGGATCTGGCAATTTAATCTCTGGTTCCTCTGCCTTTTCTAAATCCAACTTGAGCATCTGAAAGTTTATGGTTTATGTACTGTTGAAGCCTGGCTTGGAGAATTTTGAGCATTACTTTACTAGCATGTGAGATGAGTGCAATTGTGTGGTAGTCTGAACATTCTTTGGCATTGCCTTTCTTTGGAATTGGAATGAAAACTGACCTTTTCCAGTCCTGTGGCCACTGCTGAGTTTTCCAAATTTGCTGGCACGTTGAGTCAGCACTTAACAGCATCATCTTTTAGGATTTGGAGTAGCTCAACTGGAATTCCATCACCTCCACTAGCTTTGTTTGTAGTGATGCTTCCTAAGGCTCATTTAACTTCGCATTCCAGGATGTCTGGCTGTAAGTGAGTGATCACACCATTGTGATTATCTGGGTCATGAAGCTCATTTTTATATAGTTCTTTGTATTCTTGCCACCTCTTCTTAATATCTTTTGCTTCCGTTAGGTCCATACCATTTCTGCCCTTTATTGAGCCCATTTTTGCATGAAAATGTTCCCTTGGTATCTCTAATTTTCCTGAAGAGAAAATGGTCTTTCCCATTTTATTGTTTTCCTCTATTTCTTTGCATTGATCACTTAGGAAAGCTTCCTAATCTTTCCTTGCTTTTCTTTGGAACTCTGCATTCAAATCGTATATTTTTCCCATCAGCATAGTAGGACTGATTCGGGAGGGTAAAATTTACATTTCTATAATGAAATTTTTTTCTATGTGCTTGTGTTACTTGTATGTTTTAAAAACTATCTCGTGAATATTTGCAAAATTTTTTTTCTGCTTTGAAGACTTCAAAAGTCTGAGTTTTTGCTTTCATGTGTGCTTACTGTATATCTGAATGTATAAAAAATTGCATAATCATTTATAGATTTTGTTAAGCCCTCACCCCACACTCTTTTCCTTAACAACTTGAAACTTTTTGTACTGCAATATAATTCACAGATGGTAAAATTGACTCTATGAAAGTGTATTTTTCAGTGGTATCTAGTTATCACAAGGTTGTTCAGCCATCACCACTGTAATTCCAGAATATTTTTATCACCCTCAAAGGAAACCCTATAAACATTTACAGCAATTCCTCATTTTCCTGCTTTCTTCCCCTGCTCTTTGTCCCCTGGCAACCACTAGTCTGCTTTCTGTCTCTGTGGATTTGCCCCTTCTGAATGTTTCATATAAATGGAATCAACCATTCAGAACATTGCATTTTATGTCTGTGGCAGGTTTTTTCACCTGGTTGAATATTTTCAAGGTTCATGAATATTGTAGTATGTGTTAGTACTCATACTAACTTTTTATTTCTTTTTATTACTGGATGTTTCATTATATTGATGTGTTTCACATTTCATATATCCATTCACAGTTAGTGGACATTCAGATTGTTTATAATTTTTTTTTTTACAAGAATAATACTGCTGTGAATATTCTGATAGAAGTTTTCGTGTAGACATGTTTTCAGTTCTCTTAGGTTTATACCAAGGAATGTAATTACAGCATTGTGATGGTGACACGGGAAAGGAAATAGACGAGTGGAACAGAGTAGGGTCCAGTAGCAGAGCCATTCCTGTATACTAACGTAACATATGACAAAGGTGACACTGCGGTGCAGTGGGGAAGTGTGGCCTTTTATAGTAGATCATGCTGGATCAATTGAATATCACATGGGGAAAAAATGACTCAGATCATCACTCCTTGCCATCATAGAAAAATCACTTCCAAGTGACTTGTAGATCTGAATATGAAAAATAAAAACAGTAAAGCTTTAATAAGAATAAAGACAGAGTCATAATTGGGTCACAAAAGGCTGTAGTCATAAAGGAAATCATTTGATAAATGCAGCTAGGTTCAAATGATACCAGTATATGAGTGAAAGGGAAAATCATAGAGGATTCATACCCAGAATATGTAAAGAATTACTCCAGCTCAAGAAGGAAAAAGACACACAAGGGTCAGAGCTTTAAAAGCCTGTAGGGAAGATTAGATGGTGCATGCCCCATTCTTTTAACCCTACATTATTCTTCATAGAGGCAGTACTTCTCACCTGTAGCTTTTTATTATACTATATATATTTTACTTTCTATGTTTATATTTCTAAATAAGATTATTACAGCTCTTTGTGGTTTTTTTTCAGGTTTTTTTTTTTTTGGTATTTATTGACTTCCTTTTATAAAAGCTGAGGTGTAACACTTAACATTATCCAACCCTCAAGCTTCTACAACCCTTTCCTAATTTAGATATATTTTAGTTTTTGGTTAGATCATTATTTCATTGTTTATATTATGACTAAATTTTATTCACAGCTTTGAGATTCCATGATTATGTTTCTATTAATACTTTTGTACAACTTTTTGTTTTTCCTAGAGTTGATGTACTTCTTTAGTTTATTACTATTCATGTAAGCATCCATATAATCTCTAGCAGATATTATGAATCTTTTTTCAAATATGTTTATTTACCTGTTTTCATCTTATTTTTCTGTTGGCATTGCCTTTGAACCATAGCTCAGTAGGTAAAGAATCTGCCTGCAATGCGGGAGACCCAGGTTCAATCCCTGGGTCAGGAACATCCCCTTAAGGAAATGGCAACCAACTCCAGTATCCTTGCCTGGAAAATCTCATGGACACAGAAGCCTGGTGGGCTGCAGTCCATGGGGTCGCAAAGAGTTAGGCACGACTGAGCAACTGACACTTCCTTACTTACTTACAGCCTCTAAAATCTAGGCTAGTTACTCTCTGTGTCCTCTGGGTGCCTGTCACCCTGGAATCCCTCTTATTTTTCATCATGGGAATTCATTCTCTGTCTGCCCATGTTTGAGCTCCTATTTCTTAAATGCCCCATTTTCCTCATTTTTGGTTTATTCTTTGTTGATGCAGATTTTCTAGTCAATTCTTAAGAAAAGGTAAATGGGTAGTCACATATGTGAGATCTTGTGTGTTGTCCTCTTTCCACTTAGCTGTTAGTTTGGGTGTAGGATTCTAGGTTGGAAATCATTTTAACAGAGTTTTGAAGGCATTGTTCCATTGCCTTCTAGCTTCCGTGTTACTCCTGAGCACTCCACTGCTGTTCTTATACCTAATCTATGTAGATGTTCCTGTTTATTCCTCTGTAAAAGCTTCACATCCTTGGCATTTAAATTTATTATAATGTGTGTTGGTATAGATTTTCCTTGAACCAATGTGCTTGATTCAGAAGTGTATCCTTCCAATCCAGAAACTAATGTTTACCAGTTCTTTAAAAGTTTTTTCAATTATTTCTTTGATAATTTTACCTCATTAGTTTTCTTTCTTTTTTCTGGAACTCTTATTTGGAACAGTACCTCTTGGTCAGATTCTCTAGTTTTCTGTTTTCTTTGATTTTTTTCTCTTCCTGGATGGTTTCTTCAGCTTTATCTTTGAATTCATCCAGTTTATTTTCTTTGTGTTTCTGCTATCATATTTTTAATTTCCAGGAGTGATGTTTTGGGTTTTTTTGGCAGAGGGGGAAGGTGGGAGTGGGGCTGGGTGGGTGTTCAGTCTCTACTTTTTTTTTAATTCAGAAATTATTTATTTATTTATTTGATTTTGACCACACTGTGTGGCATGCAGGATCTTAGACTCCAACCAGGGATGAACTTCCTCCCCATGCAGTGGAAGTGTGGCGTATTAACTGCTGGACAGCCAGGGAAAGTTCTTTGGGGTTGTTCTGAAAATGTTTCGTTTTCATAGTTTGCTATTACTAGGGTATTCAGTTCAGTTCAGTTCATTCGCTCAGTCATGTCCAACTCTTTGCGATCGCATGAATCGCAGCACACCAGGCCTCCTTGTCCATCACCAACTCCCAGAGTTTACCCAAACTCATGTTCATCGAGTTGGTGATGCCATCCAGCCATCTCATCTTCTGTCGTCCCTTCTCCTCCTGCCCCCAATCCCTCCCAGCATCAGGGTCTTTTCCAGTGAGTCAACTCTTCACACAAGGTAGCCAGAGTATTGGAGTTTCAGCCTCAGTCCTTCCAATGAACACCCAGGACTGATCTTTAGAATGGACTGGTTGGATCTCCTTGCAGTCCAAGGGACTCTCAATAAAAAAATAAAGTCTGACACTGTTTCCACTGTTTCTCCATCTATTTCCCATGAAGTGATGGGACCAGATGTCATGATCTTCATTTTCTGAATGTTGAGCTTTAAGCCAACTTTTTCACTCTCCTCTTTCACTTTCATCAAGAGGCTTTTTAGTTCCTCTTCACTTTCTGTCATAAGGGTGGTGTCATCTTAGCCTCCCTTTATCTAATAGTTCCAGTAGAAGTTAGGATCAGCTTGGGTCCCAAACTCAACTGTTTGCTTTTTTGTTTGTGTGTGTGTGTGTGTGCTTAGAGGATAAAATATGCTGATTAGCTTGGAACCAGAGGAAAATGGAGAGACTAGCTAGAAAAAGTCACTAGGATGTTTTTACTTGGGTAAAAACAAGAGATGGTCGCAAAAATCAGGTACGATGTAAGTCTGAGGCTGCGGTCATCCATGGATCCACATAGCAGATACTTATGTAGCAACTCCTGTGTACCAGACACTGTGAGAAGCTCTGATGTTGAATAAACCAGACAGTTATAGCACCTATTCTTAAGAAGCCTAGGTCCAGCAGGGAATACGAACAATCACACAGATCGATGAGGTGGGTATGAAGAATGAAACTGCTGGGAAGGAAGAAAACAGGGATGAGAATAGGAAGTAATGGTGTCCGAGAAGGCCAAATGGAGTGGCCATTTGGGCGCCTGTGTGTAAAAAGAAGCAGAAAGAACCAGCTCAAAGTGAAAATCAGATCAGCTGGATGGTGGGCACAGATGTGCAAAGTCAAGAAACCACATTTTCCCAGGGGGAAGGGGAAAGGAAGGAGGGGCCAGGTACAGACAGAGATGTAAAGGGCTTACCGTCAGTTGTCTCATATTACTCTCACTCTCAACTTCTTATCATGGACCCTCTACTCAAGCTTGGTCAAAAGGTGTTGTCTTGACTATAGAACTAATTAAAAATTTCAAGGCTCCCAACCTCATTAGTCATCCACAAGACACTATTTTTTTTAGACTCATCCATTTTTAAATGATGTAAGTTAACCAAAACTTTACTGGGTTCTAGCTTAAAAGTACACACACTTACTCCTCAGTAGAACACTTACTCCTCAGTAGAGCTGCAGGCCCATGAGGCACAAAGAATGGTTCACCACTAGTCCTAGAAGGCACCTCATTGCTCAAAGATGCTCAAAGTGCACACACACACACGCACAGTGCACACACAGAGGACACACAAGGAGCACACTCAGACACTATCTCCATGCACACACACGCACATTGTCGTTGCTGTTGTTCAGTTGCTAAGTCATGTCTGACTCCGTTTACCCCATAGACTGCAGCATGTCAGGCTTCCCTGTCCTTCACTATCTCAGAGTTAGCTCAGATTCACGTCCATTAAGTCCATGATGCTATCTAACCATCTCATCCTCTGCCACCCCCTTCTCCTTTTGCCTTCCATCTTTCCCAACATCAGGGTCTTTTCCACTGAGTGAGCTCTTCACATCAAGTGGCCAAAGGACTGGAGCTTCAGCTTCAGCATCAGTCCCACTAATGTATATTCAGGACTGATCTCCTTTAGGACTGACTGGTTTGATCTCCTTGCAGTCCAAGGGACTCTCAAGAGTCTTCTCCTGCACCACAGTTTGAAAGCATCAGTTCTTCAGTGCTCAGCCTTCTTTATGGTCCAACTCTCACATCCATACATGACTACTAAAAAAACCATAGCTTTGATTATATGGACCTTCTTGGCAAAGTGATGTCTCTGCTTTTTTAATACGCTATCCAGGTTTGTCATAGCTTTCTTTCCAAGGAGCAAGCATCTTGTAATTTCACGGGTGTAGTCACCAGCCATGCACACACACAGAGCACACAAAGTGCAAACTGTACATGCAAAATACACTTACACTAAGTGTATGCATATATACACACACACAAATTACACACATGCACAAAAACACAAAAAGTACACACACACACATATACACAAAGTTCATGCCGTAAAACACACATGATGAAAAGTACCCAGGTGGAGTTTTGACTACCATTCATCGAGGTGCTACTCACCAAATCAAGGCTGGGCACTATGGTTGAAGGTGTTTTCGCACCCACCATGAAGGCAACAATTGAATGAATGCTTACCAATCTTCCTAGCACCGCTAGAAAGCACAGTCTTATCATCATTCTCCTGTTTTAAAGGGAAATGACTTGCCCCAAACCACGCCTCTGTGTCACAGTGGAGCCAGATGTGACCTGTCTGTTGAACATCGCTCCCTTTGGTCAACACCATGCTGCTGTCTTTATGAAAGTGCATGTGTGAGCAGCCAGGTCCTGCCACACCCCTTGCATCTGCATACAAGTGTCTCTCTGTGATGCAGATTTCAGCACATCACACATCTCCGGGTATAAAATGGTGCTCTGTATACTCTAGACCACTGACGCCATTCCAGATTTATTGCATTTATTTAAAAACAACAAACATTCTCAATTATTTCCACACTGCTCAGGACCATAATTTACTCAGAGGTATGAGCTATCAAGTTTCTCAGGGATTGCTTCAAAATGTCAGATCTAAAAGATGACTCCCATGTTAGTGAATATGAAACACCCATTTATATTTTTCATTTTTACTTTGATTTAATTTTCAGACAATTCAACTTTCTTCCCATGCCTGAGTGCCTAAATTCATTTTACTTGTCAAAAGAGACAAATTTTCATAATTACAAAATAAAACATGGTGGCCCTTCTTTGGTGACCGCATATTTTACATCCTTTTTTTTTTCCTGGATGAAATGCCTTCCTAGTCTAGTTGGCTTACTTCTGACATATTTTTATTCAGTCTCTGCTTAGAACAGACAAGAGTACAGGCTAAACATTCGCTAATGTTTTGTTATGTTAATGAACATCTGTAAAGAGGGAGATGAAATGTCTCAACCCCCCCTGCGAGACTCACATCTTCTTTTCTGTAATTTGCACTGAAAAAAGTCCATTTTCTGAGATTACGAGCTGAGGCATGAGATATGCCCCTATCCTCTAACAATTCTTTCTGTCTTGACCAAAAACCCCTCAAGTTTTATCTCCAGGTTCAAACAGGGTGCTCGTTTCACAGAGGTCAAAAGCGTTTAGGGTTTTCTTACCATGGCTGCCAGAGACATGCGCAGGAGGTAGTGAGGGGGTTTTCTTAACTGAACATCTTTTTTTTTTTCATTTACTAAAGTAATATGTGCCTTTTATTCAGAAATTAAGGGGAGCAGACAGAAACAGTGAAAACCAGAAAATGACCTGTAACTCCACCATCCAAAGCAAAATACAGCCAACAAATGAACATGAATTCAGATCATTCTTCAAAAATAAAATTCACTTGTGACTTGGTCAGCTCTTGAATACTTGAAAGTGAACGGCTTATTATGAGAAATTTAATGTACAATTGAAGAGGGGTTAAAGATGAAAATTAGAAGAAAAATTTTAAGTCTTTGAAACTATTCCTATGAACTGCAAAGTTCTGATCCGAACTTTTGAAATGCCTGGTCTGGTCACTACCCCCACTCCCTCACCCTCCACCTCTGCGCTTAGACACATGGACCACTCCCAGGGGAAAAAAAAAAAAAAGTGATAGAATTTAAAATTCAGTGGCCAAATGGGCACATGAAAGGATGCTCATCATTGCTAATTATTAGAGAAATGCAAATCAGAACCACAATGAAGCATCCCCTCGTGCTGGTCAGAAAAATTGAAAGTCTCTCACTCCTGTCTGACTCTTTGCGACCCCATGGACTGTGTCCATGGAATTCTCCAGGCCAGAGTACTGGAGTGGTGCCCTGTCCCTTCTCCAGGGGATCTTCCCACCCAAGGGATCAAACCCAGGCAGGCGGATTCTTTCAGAAAGGCCATTTTTGAAACGTCCTCAAATAACAAATGCTGGAAAGGGTGTGGAGAAAAGGGAACATCCCTACACTGTTGGAGGGACAGCCACCATGGAAAAACTGTATGGAAGTTCCTTAGAAAACTAAAGACAGAAGCAAACGATTACATATAGGATGATAAACAAGGTCCTACTGTATAGCACAGGAAACTATATTCAATATCCTCTTCTCAACTATATTCAACATTTAATTATGATAAGCCATAATGGAAAAGAATATACACCAATCATTTTGCTGTACAGCAGAAATAAATGCATTAAATTTTAAATTAAAAAAAATTTTTAATAAAATTCAATGGCCCATAAATGCAACCAAGAGTGGAGAATGATGAGAAACTGCAGAGTGAAGAGAATAAACAGGGCAGGGTGGGATACGAAAGGGCGCCATTCTCAAGAGGTGCTGACAAAGTCGGCACTGAAAGCATTCTTGATGCCTGTCCATATGCACACCCCTTTGAACACATGTGGCCACTGTCATAGATCGAGGTCTCCGGGAAGCAGTGTCTGAGGTGGAGAGGAGCACACAGTAGGTTTCTTAGGTAGGGCTTATGGAATTGCCACAGTGCAAGGGACATGGAAGCAGTTTGGGCACAGGAGGAAGCTGAGCTGAAATGCTCCACAAAGGCCTGAGATGGCCCTGTGGGGAGCTATGAAGCCAGGAAGGCTCTTCAGAGTTGTCCCGAGATGGTGTGAGAAGCCAGGCCTTTAAAGCTCCTACAGTAATCAGTCACTGGATGTGGGTGGCCCTGGGCAAAGCGATGCTTTTCAGATGAGACTGACTACTCCTGAGCGGGCTGTTTGAGGGCTGAGTGTCTACAGCGCTTCCCACAGTACTCAAGGGAGGTTCTGGGTGGCTCACCATAGCACCCACTATACCAGTGTCTCAGGACAGCAATGCTTCTTTCCCTGAATGAAAAGCATACAGGTAACCAGACTCCTCAAGACATTGCTACTGGGGTACAACCAGAAGTCAGGGGCAGAAGTCAGCAAGAGGCCGTGATGACGGAGAAACCCAAATGCTTGCTCTCATGAGCTGCTAACCCAGTCCACAAAGGGGGAAAGAAGGGGAAGGAAAGAGAAGGGAGGGGGAAAGGGAAGGGGGAGGGAGGGAAGGAAAATAAGAGAAAAAAAAGGCACAGGGCACTTTGAACGTTGCCTCGCTGGCTAATCAACAGGGCAGTATGGACAATGGGGCCAGGCTCACCTGGAGACACCATAGCCCTGAATTTATCAGGAATTCCCATTTTAGCCGCCCCCAGAGCTACACTCCCAGATCTACGGCTGGTAAAACTCAATATTTCTAAAAAAAAAAAAACAAAAAAACAAAAAAAAAACGCTGAAAGAGCAGACCTTTAACCCCTTGATCTCCACAGACGTGCCAGTGCCTGCGGAGGGTTCTCAGCTCCCACACTGAGCTCACTGCGCGGTTCATCAGGCTTAGGAAACACTTTCCACAGCAGGCCCAGTCGATGGCACCGGCTGTCACACTGAGCTCCTCTCTCTCGCTCTGCCCCTGGGAAGGTGCACTCTGCAATTCTCACCTCACAGACGAGGAAACAGAGGTCCAGCATCCTGCCCAGAACACCTAGAGCGCGCAGAGCACCAGAACCCGCGCCCCGCTGGGGGACTGCGACGCTGGGGGACTCACGGCTGCCTGAGCCCGTTGGTATGAGCATTAATTGGATCACGTTCACACCCCCATTGCCAGCGGTGATTCTCTTCTGTTCTCCGAGCTGCACCTTGTTTCATTACAGTCCTCACCGCCTTTTACAGAGGTGTGACTCTCCCCGAGAGTGGTGAATTGTAAGTCCGCAGTTCCCTAGCAGGGAGGACGACAACGCACAGCGAGACCCAGCGTCTCCCTTCAGCTTTACGAAAACCAAGCTGAGCATCTCCTCTCTGAGAAAATCTTTTGCCCTCATCATTTGTCCAGTGCCTAACTATGGGGAGAGAAAAGGCACCTTAAACCCTATCTCTTTTGCCTTTTTCAAGCTTCATGTGTTTCATCAACCTAAAGAACTGTTCTTCCAACAGAAAAGAATGAATTGATAATAAAACCCCACAAGAATTTCATTAACCTAGATACTTACTTTACATGGCCACACACGGACTAGCTGCTGCTGCTGCTAAGTCGCTTCAGTCGTGTCCAACTCTGTAGGGCACAATAATAATCCGTATTTTGATAAGCTCAGGAAAATGCGACGTAAGACGGATTCTTCATCAAGTTACCTTACCAGGGTCATCTGAAAAATATAAGTTGTCCCCTAGGTCATCTTTAAGACCCACTCCATTTCGAGCATTTCACAGTCAGCATCCACAGACCCATATCCTGTTCTTGTCACGGAAAAAAGCAGAAAAGATGTAAAACTACCACCACAACATCTCTCCCTGAAACAACAAGAAGTTACCCTGGAGTGTCTGGTGCTCTGTTAATAGGGCATAATTAGAAAATGCTTATATCAGAAGTTTTTTGTTCTTTTTTTAATGTGCTGTTTCACTATGAATGTAATAATAGAAACATTAGCAGACAAAGACCCAAAGCAAGCTGAAATATCACCCAAAGCTCACTGCAATGCTTAGGCTATAAATTGATATTAAAATTACAAAGATGACACTCTGGAAATTATTTTTAAAACGAAAAACATCTTTAAAAAACTGAAATGGCATTCCGATTCAGTGGTTCAGCAGGCACCGCCCCCCCTCCAAGTTAGAATGTCTCAATTACAGCAACACTGCCATTACCCTCTCAACTGAAATTGCATGTGAGAGTTGTACGATTTACACTTGCAGTTTATACAATAAATTAGAAAAGATCCTCATAATCTCAGACACATTCAGGTTACCAGAGTCTACAAAGGTAAATGGATGAAGCATGTGATCTTTAAAGCAGCAAACAATAATGTTAATGATTCATTGGCACGTTCATTAGAAGAAATTTGATAAATGCATAGATATTCCTTCCAGACCATTTTCAGGCAATGGATCAGCAAATCTCTCCAAGACATGCTCCTTCCCAGATTCTCCCATCTCATCTTTCTGACCTCACATTCTATGTCCACCTCTCCTTCCTTACTGATTTTGCTCCAGCTATACAGGCCTCTTTGTCATTCTTCAACTTTCCAGGCAAGCTCCTACCTCAAGACTTAAGTGGTTGTGGTTCTCTCTGCTCTTCCGCCATACATTCACGCGGTGGCCTCCCTCTCCCGCTTTGAGGGCTTGGCTCACAGGCCCTGATCATTTTCCTTAAGGCCATTACCTGCCCCTTCCTCCCAGGCAATCTCACATGATGTTATCCTGGTTGATTTTTTTTTCTTTTTTGTCCAATAAAATGTAAAGCTCCTAATATACTATGTAATTTACTTATTTTTATGTCTGTTGTTTAATATCTGTAAGCTCCAGGAGGGCAGAAATCTTTATTTTGCGATGCTGTATCTCCAGGGCCTGAAAAAGTACCCAGGAAGAGTAGATACAGAATAAATCTGGGCAGGAAGGAAGGGAGGGGACTATGTGTTAATAAAAAGAGCTACATTGGAACAGTAGATTTATCTTTTTCTCCATTCCTAACATTTATGCTATTGCTATTATTACTGAAGCATGCTATAATTTAACTTTAAAATATCTACATAGCAAATTATTGGCATTCTCAGATGGTATGTCTTAGAAGTGCTTTTTGTTTTTAAATCAGTGACTCAATTTGAGTGTGTCATGGAGAGTTTTAAATGAGAATCTTAAATTATAGTAATCTTAAATTATAGTAAACCTTTGCAAGACTCCACTTTATAACAAGGCAAGTCATGCAATCCTGCATATAGGGTACAACTCCAGAGACACGGGAGAGAGGTCCCAGGGGAGGGTGCTCAGGCCCTGCACACTGCCTCTAGCCCGTTCTCCCCACACCCTTGCTGCTCAGTCAGTGCGAGGCTGTGGGTGAGGGCGCCGCCATCCCCCTTGGTTCTGCCACATCAAGTCAAGCACTCAGACATCTTCCTAACCCTGTTTTGCAGGTCTACTGCTCATGAACTGTTTCTTACACTTTTCCAAGTATTTCTGGACTTCATACTCCAGTTCCCAGCATCTAGTATCATAGAGTCAACTAAATTCAAACATACACACCTGACCAAGGAAGAGGAAGGAAAATACAGGCAGGGAGGGGTGGGGTAGACAGGGAGTAGTAGGAGAGAGACCCTGGAGGAACACCAGCCATGGGCGGCTTGTTGAGAAATATCAGGTTGGTCCCTAGTATGCTCAAAAGAGGTGCTTTATGCATAACTTTATGAGCAGTTCAATGGATGATCAAAGGTCCCTTGGTCGCTATGCGACACCTCTCCCATGCTCTGACTGGAGACCCTGAGCCTAGAATCAGATTGTGTTCCATCATCTGTTTTGCTTCCCAAGTCCACATTTGCCTTGGATTTGCATTTGGCTTTTGCACCAAACCCACCACTTCACATCAGCACCCATCCAGCCACTGTTAGGAGGACCCAACCATTGTTACTGAGGACCTAGGCCACGCTGTACACACACCAGCTCATCACTGGTCTGAAGTGGATGAGACGGCACATATATTACAAGTGGCAAGGAAGTAAGGGGAGGGGGGAAGTACCAGCTGGACAGCAAATGGTCAGGGAACCCTTGGTATACCTACAATAGAAGAAATCATTCAGTGAGCACCTTGGAGGAGAAACAACTCAGTGCCAAAGCTCCTGAGTGAGCAGCACTAATAAATGAAGGATACATAAACGGGCAATCAATGGCCAATGAAAAGAGTGCTAAACAAGATGAGCTCTATAGCCTTCACGCCAGTTCTAGTTCATTCAAATGAGTTCTAGAATGTCTAGCCAACCACAGAGACTTTGCAGATTCAACAGCATCCACCAGTTTGCTTGGAAAAGCTGCCAAGGTGGTGTCTGGGGCCCCCCGATGTCCCAGAAGAATGGCTCATGTATTCCCTCATCTATTCATTCAAGTATATATTATTTTCAGTACAGAATTACAATTTAACTCCAAGCCATTCAAAATTATTTTGATGAGCTGATATCAGTAGAGCAACAATTTTATGCCAAGAACTTGTGCCAGAACTTCTTTTCTTTGCACAAATCCAGACAGCTCCTTCTACAGAGATCAATAGTCCAGTGTTGGGCATATCAACAGATGTGAAAGTCCACTGCACATGTCTGCATTTCTATACTACACCCTTTCCCCCCCAAAAAAGAAGAGAAATATTCCCCTCAGAACAGAAGCATCAAGTGAGCCACTATCTACATATGTAAGTCTCATTGTTTTGCTATTTCTCCCTTTGTCCTCATGCAGTTTCAGCTTCTGTTTATAAGGACCCAAATTAAAGTTTCAAGGTCAAAATGATATCTGACAGAGACATGAAAATTCTTAACTAGTTGTATGGAGATGGTACTTGTGAAATACGCAAAGGACATGTTGTTTGATTTTAACTTGCTCTTAAGACCTCTGAATTCAAATGTGAGGGCTTGCATACTGAGGACGAAGACAATTTATGTTATCTGAAAGAAGAAAGGGCTTTTATTTTTCAGTAGATGAAAGATGCTTCCCTCCTCTAATGAGTCATGAATGACTCATCTACTCTTGGGAAAATCTGAAGTGGCCGGTGATTTGATTGCTTTTTCTGCTGTAAACATATATAAGAAGCAAAGCCTAAGAGATAAACAATAAAGAACACTGTGAAATTCAAATAATTTTGTTTCTATTACAAATAAAACTACCCTGAAAATGATTTTTAGTGCAAAATATGAGCTCTCTTTCATACTGGCAATATTTCAGCATGGCCACTGATCCAACTGATTTTGGCTGAGTGCAATGTGGGGGAGGGGTGGTTCTTCTTATCCATTATTGGGATTCACCATGATATTGATCCAATTCCATCATTTAATAAATGAAAGCCACAGGATGACTTTTATCTCCTCTTAAGTCTGGTTGGTAAGTCACTATCCTACATTCATTTCTGTTTCTTTTTATCTCCAGACCCTCTATTTTGATAACTTACAAAGCTAGAAATGTTCAATGTTGAAGAAAAACACCAGAGAACTTTTTGAAATTCATTGTACCCCAAAGGCTAACAGCAAGAAAATACTTTCTGGTACATGAGAAAGAAAAATGTATTTGATATGACTCGCTGTTAATATGTCATCAGGGTAAATCATAAGTCTTATTCTTGGGAATCTTAATAAAAGAAGTCACTTGAGACACGGAAGGTACAAAAATAATCACCAATAGCCTCTATCTTTGACTGGAACCTGGGGAAATTTCGAAAGTATTCATTCACAGAGACACTTAAAAAGACATTGCCCAAATTTATCATTGTCATAAATTCTTGCTGACTAAAAAGTTTCCTTAGAGTAATTTATAATACCCACCATAAAATACTTCATCAAAAGGAAACACTTAAATTTAATACAAAACTGTAAACTCCCAAGGACTCAGGGACAATGGTCTCAGCCAGTCTCCAGAGAAAAGGGAGTGATCTGTGATTCCTATACACCTCAAGACCCGGTCTCACTTTTAACTGGCGTTCCTGCCTTCTGGGGTGTCACACAACTCTGGTGTGTTTGTTCCCCTCTGGGACTCCAGGAAGAGATGGGATTTTAAATCACATTCTGGTTCCTCACCGTCTATCCTGGGGGTGCAGGTGGTGGGGCAGGGCAGGGTGGGCAGGAAAGATGCTGTCATCTGGATACACTGATGGGGCCGCCGGAAGAAG
This sequence comes from Aepyceros melampus, assembly GCA_006408695.1. NCBI lineage: Eukaryota > Metazoa > Chordata > Mammalia > Artiodactyla > Bovidae > Aepyceros > Aepyceros melampus. The sequence goes on along the minus strand of SJXQ01013153.1, from coordinate 37,094 downwards.
TAACCGTGACTCGTAAAGCAGATACGTTGTCTCTGGGTTCCAGCCTCGTGGTGGAGGGAAACTGCTCTGCACGGGATGTTTCTGGGTGTCCCAATCACCCCGTCTAGGCAGTTGGTTTCCCTTTGTTCTTCGGGCCAGGAAAGCTGTTGGTTGGCTAATGGGTCCCTCATAAGATAAAACAAGTCTACACACTGAAGAACAGAACCATCAGCTTCCTGTCTGCTGTTCTTCCCTTGAAGCTCTTAATGCAGATAATCCAAAACCCTTGTGCTTTAGCCACACAATTCCCTCCGCAGCTAGACGCCTCCATCTAGAACTCTTGCTGACACCTCTAATTCCTTTCTCTCAAGTGAAATTCAACATCTTCCTCCAAAACTGGCCATTCTGTCAGAGTCTCATCACCTCCCTGTTTACTGCATTTGAAACATCCTTCAATCCTGCATCCGAGCTGAATGCACCTGGCTTCTTGAACACTCTCATACCCCTCTCTCCTACGTAGCCCACTGCCCAGAGCTTGGTCCAGCCAGACATCTCACTCTCTACCTGAGTCCCTAATCTACTTTAGATCCCTGAAGTAAATTCTGCACAACTTTGCCAAATAAGTCTGCCTAAAGCACCGCTCTGCTGATGTCACTCCGACCTCAGAACCTTTCTGTGATTCCATGGCTCCCACCAAATGCAGTCGACATTTCTCATCTAGCTTACCCTTCATTGTGATAACCAGCTATCTAGTCCCACTTCCCACTACCTCCTTCAAGCTATATGTGGATGCATGAAATGTCCCAACAGTGGTGTCATTGCCCTGGCTCCTTCCTGTTCCTGGAAATATTCATCTCCACTCTTACCTGTTGAAATTCTATCTTTCCTTCCAGGTCAAGCTAAGGTATGATATTACCTACCAAAGACTACTTTCCCTAGGATCCCCATCAAAAAGCTATTTTGTTTTCTCCATAACACCTTGATCACATGATACTGACTGAATTTTGATTCACTTTTTAATCTTTGTATGCATACTTCTCTCCTGTATTGGTCTGTGAGCTCATAAAAGGCAGGGATTCACCTTTTCTCTGATTCAAATTTGTGCTACTCAGTGGACATTTTATTGTTGAATGGATGGATGCTTAGATGGACAGAATTCATGTTCATACATACAGAGCTGATTCAAAAAACCACGGAGCACAGAGGCCTTTACTATAGAATCTTTGGTCAAAGAGAAACAGTACACCCTTTCCTCTTCATGACCATGAGTCCTTGATAACCACTCTCTGTTAAGTTGTGATGTTTGGCAGTTAAAGACAATGTTGAAAAAGCAGGACTGAGACTAAAGAGACAAGCTGAGCACTGAGATATGACGCTGTTCCATGGAAATCTGAAGACCTGGCAATCTTCAGGAAGATGTTAACCAAGGGGAAACTGGACTGCATGGCAGACTGTAGAGATCAGCCAGATGAAGACCAGGGAAGGGAGAGAACGGCTTTCAGACAGAAGAAAACAGCCCCCGCATATGCTCAGAGGTTCTGAACACGGAATGTTCAGGGGAAAAGCTATAGTTGGAGCCTAGTGTTTAAGGAATTTGGTGATAAGAAACAGAACTGAAGATATGGAGAGAGTTGTTCATTAAATATTTCAGTTCAGTTCAGTCGCTCAGTTGTGTCCGACTCTTTGCGACCCCATGAATCGCAGCACGCCAGGCCTTCCTGTGCATCACCAACTCCCGGAGTTCACTCAGACTCACGCCCATGGAGTCAGTGACGCCATCCAGCCATCTCATCCTCGGTCGTCCCCTTCTCCTCCTGCCCCCAATCCCTCCCAGCATCAGGGTCTTTTCCAATGAGTCAACTCTGCACGAGGTGGCCAAAGTACTGGAGTTATTTACAACTTTCTAAAAACTATTCTTGTGAACAATTTCATACCTTTCACCTGAGTCTGGGTTGTCCCCCTCAAAGGTCAGTTATTTGGGGGATTCAGAAGGGCCAGAGCCACTAAGTGTTGGTGTCTGTCTGACTAAGGACTCAGGGGGTTCACTGGGCATTGTGGTCACTGTTGGAAGCGGGATGGCTGCAGGGTTTCACTGTGCCATCACAACTAGGGGTAGGGTGGGAGGAAGATGCCAAAAGAAATGTTGTGAAGAAATAGGTGTGGAGAAGCGGCCATCAGCCAATCAGAATCGCGAACTGCGATCTCAGCTTCACTTTTCTCATAGGAAGAAATGAAGCTAGCAATACTGACAACCACACAACAGACTGCTCGGGAGTCAGGTGTGGCGCTAAGCACACGGTATGAGATTTTCTCCTCACAACTGTCAGGTACCATTATCCATGTTGTACAGGTGAGGAGACTGAGGTGTATAGGGATTAAGAACTTGCCCAAGTTCATACAGTCAGTTTATATCTGAGCTGAGTTTCAAACCAAAGCAGAGACGTGCCCTATGGGCCCATAGCATTTATTCCCCTGGGCTCTACTTCCAAGTTTACAAAAGGCAGGTCTGAGCCACTGAAAGAACTGAAAAATCAAGCTCACTGGGGAAGGAGAAATTAATAAGCCCTTGCTGCCTAAGCCCTAATACTATACAATCAGGGAGAAGAATCAAGCTCAGAGGGCCAGCAAGTTATCCACAGCCCCAGCATGCCATCTGTGGCTAACAAACAGGAGGGATGGAGCTGTAAATAAGCCCTTGCAATGACGATGGTCATTACCCCATTCTTTAATATTAATGAGAAATCAATGAATTACAGCAAGACCAGCAACACGCTCTCTACAACCCTGCAAGTGAGAGAGCCCAGGGAGACCCTTCTGGGGCTGCAACTCTCACGCTGAGGGTCAGACCTCAAGGTCTCTTGGAAGAAGAGGATTTTGATGTGGCTCTCCTGCAAAGTGGCACATGTAGCCCGGTGTGAGAGCCTCAAGCACTGCACAGGAGGAATGAAGAACATGCAAGGAATGACAGCAACCTCTACAGAGTGATGATGACCACAGGAATGACAGCAAACTTTATGGAGTGGTGGTGACCACAGAAGCTGCAGGCAGCCCAGAGCCAGGGCTGCAGTCCAGACCCTCCGCATGGTGATGGACAGCAGACCAGAGGCCCAGGTCTCCCTGCAAGGCAGGATTTACTGTTCCAGCTGCTGGGGGAGCTGTCAGCGAGCAGCCTTGAGCTGTCAGCCCTCTCAGGAATTGCCTCACCCAAAGTCACACATCAACGTCAGACGGAGGCAGGGGAATAAAGGTCAAGCCATTCTGGCCCAACGCGGGACAGATCTGATGGGCTGTGTGGGCTCCCAATCTCCTGTGTCACATTCAGCACTCCCTCTGCCCATCCACTTCCTTTCTCTGCCTCCCATAGGTGCTGGTCCAAACTGTGCTCCCAAATAAACACACCACAGTCAACTCGGTCTCACAGACCCATTCGAAGGGCAGCCAGGCTGCCACAAGCACATGCCCTGTGCTTTCACTATATCTTTCGATTCCTCCTATTTCCCTACCTTAATTTTACTTAAGTCCTACACATCCCTCTGTATTAGGTAATGAGATTCAGGGATCTTCCATGATAAGAAAGGGACTAAAGGGGCAGTGGGGACAACAGAGAGAAAAGCTAAGTGACCTACATGAAAAAGGGATGGGATGAGTAAGAACAAATCCCGCACAGACTGGGAGTTGGGGGAAGTTTTCCAGGGTTGATGGATAACAACATGTGGGCAAAAAAGGATTGTATTGGTGATAAAACGGGCTTTAAGAGGAGTCACTAAAATTATGAACTATATCCCCATTGGTGTTTTTCAAGAGATACAAGTAAATATTGGAATCACTTTTTAATTACTCCTGAATGCTATACTATGTGGTTAATAAGTGACTCAACATGGAATGTGAAGCCTACACTTTCATTGGGTATATAGCTGCTTTAACAAACAACTCCAAATCTCACTGGTTTAATATAATGAAGTTTTATTTCTCCCTCACATTGTTGTCAGTTAGTGGTTGGGTGACTCCTTCTGGCAACTCTCCTCCAAGTGCACCAGCCTATAATGCTGCCATCGTCATCCAATCTCTGGGTCTCTTTGTTACCTAGCTAGCTTCCTGTTTGCCTCCAGCTGTGCCCCTCTCCCCCAAATCCTTGATCTGCCCTTTCTCCACTTTGCTTTCTGCCCTGGTGGGTTAATTTCTATGGATTGCAGATGACAGGGACCCTCTTGCCTCTGGCTTCCAGTTGACTTTGGCCAAAAGGGATCCAGGCAGGAGATCACCTGAGGGAGGGGGGTTTCCTTTTCCAGCTTCGCCCCGTGTGTGTGTGTCTGTGTGCATGTACGCGCACATGTACGTGTGCGTGCTCAGTCATGTCCCACTCTTCTGCTACTCCAATATCAAGCTCCTCTTTCCATGGAATTTTCCAGGTAGGAATACAGGAGGGGTTGCCATTTCCTACTCCGGGGGATCTTCGTGACCCAGGGATTGAATTGGTGTCTCTTGCATTTACCACTGTGCCACCTGGGATCCATTCTTCCCCTGCGTCACTTGATAAAAGGTCACAGCTCTTTCTCAGTGTCTCTCTCTCTGCACACCCCTCATTGTCTCCAGGCTGTTTAATGGTGCTTGGACTTGGCCCTTCTGGCCTCAGATTAGTGACAGTTCTATTGTCCTTTGTGACCAGGCACTGTAACCTCCCTTAACGCTGTCCCTAAACCCACTCACACCTTTATAAATAGCTCTTCAATTAAACTTCCTTGGATGGTACTAATTTGAATATATCTTTTGTTTCCTGCTGCAAATAGGACTGATACCACCAGGAAAGAGAGCTGGGAGGCAGAGTATTCTGAGCGCCCAGAAAAGAGGGATGTGACCTTTGTGGTAGCACACTGAACCTTTTCTCTGTCATCCCCTGCCAGTGTTTTTCCTTTCGTTTCATTTTGTTTTGAGAGGCAAATACTGTTTAGTCATTTCTCTGTATTTTACACTATAATTTTACATGAAATTTTTATCCTGCTTTATTTACTTATTTTCACTGAGTTCGACATACATTTTTATTTCCATTGAGGCTTCCTCTTAGACTCATGGATTGTTTAGAGATGCATTGCTTAGTTTCCACCTGTTTAGAGATTGTCCCATTATCTTTCTATAATTAATTTCTAGTTTGATTCCTTGTGATCAGAGGATACCCTCTGTACGATGTCAATCCTTTTAAATCTTTTGAGGTTTGTTTTACGGCCCAGGATATGGTCTCTCTTGGTAGACGACCCTTGGATACTTGAAAAGCAGGTGTACTCTGCTTTTCTCCTGTACCCTGGGTAATTTTTAATTGTTCTACCAGTTGTTGAAGAGAGAGAGGTTGATGTCTTCACCTACAGTTGTAGATTTTCTATTTTGCCTTTCAGTTCTATTCTATAGTTTTTTGGTTTTTTTTTTTTTTTTGGCATGCTTTGCAGTTCTGTTGTAGGTACATACCCATTCAGGACTGCTGTGTCTTCTTGGTGGACAACCACCTTATCATTATGTAAGGCCTCTCTTTGTCCCTGATCATTGTCTTTGCTCTGGAGTCTCTTTTATCTGATGTTAACATAGCCACTCCTGCTCTGCTTGCTTTTGATTACTGATCTATCATTCTTCCATTCTTTTACTTTTATTCTTTACTTTTCCTACCTATAATGTTATAGTTGCAATAAGATATTATTCTTGTAGTTGTATCATCTTTTTCCACTATCGATCTCTGTATTTTAACTGATGCATTTAAACCATTCAAATCATGTTACAATTTAAGTGTGATTTTTTTTTCCTGTTTGGTTTCTATGTTTTACATTTCCTTTTTCCTGCCTTCATCTAGATTACCTGAACATTTTTTACAATTTCACTCTGGGCTTCCCTCATAGCTCAGTGGGTAAAGAATCTGCCTGCAATTCTGGAGACCTGGGTTTGATCCCTAGGTTGGGAAGATCCCCTGGTGAAAGGATAGGCTAGCTACTCCAGTATCCTGACTTGGAGAATTCCATGGACTATATAGTCCATGGGGTCACAAAGAGTCAGACACGACTGAGCAACTTTCACTTTCACTTATAATAGTGTTTTTGAGTGTATTGCTTTGTATCGATTCCTTAGTAGTTGCTCTAAGTATTACATTATAAACAAATTACTACACAACTTATCACAGCCTATTGGTATTGACAGCTTACCAGTTCACATGACTTGTAGAAACCTTCTACGTGACATGTAGAAACCTTATCTCCATTCTACTACTGAGCCTATCCATTAAGGGTTTTTTGTTTGTTTAGTTTTGGGTTGTTTTTTTTAAGTTTAATTATGTACATTTCAGGTCTGGAATGTCCATTTGGTTCTTCTTTACAACTTCTCCTTTTTAAAATTTCTCTGAAGCATTTTATTTCTTTGCTGAGACTTTGTATTTTGTATCCTGGACACATTTTATTATATTGTGAGACTTTGGCTCTTATTTATGGGTAATGTCAAAGGTTGTTTGTTTGAATATATGCATGTGCATTGAGTACATATACATATATATGAGACTATGAAGCTTCATAGTCTGCCCTCCAGATCCATAGTTCCACATCTGCAGAATCAGCTAGCCAGAATCGTCACATGGTGCTATAATATTTACAAATATATTCAGTTTACCACGAGGGTAATGTGCCATGCATATTTTAAAACATACAAACTATTAAAAATGCAAAAAAAATATTTTAAGTAATTTAAAACAAAATTCTATGGATCATCGTGTGTGCCATACTGGAAACCACTGCTTGTATTCCATTTGAAACGTGGAGAGAAAAGGGCCTCCCTCCATCAGCTGGCCCTTGGATCCCACTAAGCTCCACAGACACCCCATGGAGCCTGTTCCCATGATGTTCAGACACGTGTTTCTTCTGTGTGGCTCCTGAGCAGATCATGAGGACAAGCTCCAGGTGTGACGCTCTGCCCTGTAGGGTGCCTAGGGAGGGGTGGACAGGCTATCCACGCTTAATGTACACTCTAAGAAACAAGCCAGTTACGCTGATAAACAAGACCCTGAAAGGGACACAAATCAATCGCAGAGGCTTTATGTGGTGACTCTTTCTATGCAACACCCCATGGGCAGCTGTAGTTTTAAACACACACACACACACACACACACACACAAATCTCAGAAAATCTATTCCCAACTTTGGGTCCTGCTGAGCTTCTGTGGCCTCCAGCAGCTCAGCCTGTTCTTCAGGGGTGGTGCTGGTTTTGCTGCAATAATTTTCATCTTCAAATGGCCTTAAGAGAAAGCAAGAGAGGCTGCCGCCTATGGGGCAAGATTTCAAATGGAAGACGTTGTGGCCTCAAATGGCTGCCTCTACTCTACTTCAGGGGCCTGAAAAACTTGCCACCCTTCCTTCTTGCTCCCCTATACACTCATTGCCTTATAAATACAAATGTATGTTTGTTATTGTTTAATCACTAAGTCGTGTCCAACTCTTTGCATTCTCATGGACTGTAGCCAACCAGGCCGTCTGTCCATGGGATTTCCCAGGTAAGAATACTAGAGTGGATTGCCATTTCCTTCTCCAGGGGATCTTCCCAACCCAGGGATCAAACTAGCATCTCCTGCATTGCTGGCCGATTCTTTACCATTGAGCCACCAGGGAAGCCCTACATTTAGCATCTGTTTATTGAGATTTTACTCTATTTGAGGCAACATAGCTAAGCACAGCACTGGGAGAAACCAAACCAGACTTGATCCTATTAAGAACAGGTGACAGAGAGATTCTTCTGCTGAAGATCTGTGGCCTTAACTTATGGATGGCAACCAAGCACGTCTGCCACATCCATCCTCATCCGGCAGACATCACTGACCACCCATGTCATGATGCACCACAGGGCCTGGATTTGGCCTCAGATTCCTTCTTGAGACACTTTCCTCAGGAATCACTACCATTCAATGAGAGCTGACCCCAGGATGGAATGTATTTGCCATCCCCAAATGAAGTCTTTGCTCTCTGAACCAGCTCTGTTCTCACTGAGATCCTTCGGATGGTCCATGGAGAACAAAGACCATCCATGTTCCCTGGATTTGGTGCTTATTATCTGGAAATGCTCTGACTGGTGGAAGACTTGGTGTACAGCTGATTATGCTTAATGTGAATCCTCCTCATAAATTGACACTTAAAAAAAAAATCATGGAAGCAGGACATCTGTAATGCAGCACTGTCCCTTCTTCTTTCAATACATTACCATGAAGTAAACCACAAAGTTGAGAATAAGATTGACATTTAATGAATGTTTTCTTTAAAAAGAAAAAAAAAACTGTCCATGTGTTTTGCAGTCTCCCTTGGGAAAGCCTTACTTTGTCTCAGGTTCCAAGATCTCACAGATAACCCAGCAAGTGAGAAATGAGCAATCCAAAGTCTCATGTATGTGTTGATACTTGCCCTCTGTCTTGGGCTGACTTGCTGTGTCTAGAGCTGGACTGCAGAATGGCACCCATCACCCTAAAGTCAATTCCAGCTGTGCCTTCTCTACAGAAAGCATACTTCTGGCTAATATGAAATATAATAGCACAAAACACAGATTTGAAGCAAAAATCTGAAATGAATTTTTTTAATTCTTAAGAATCAAGTCTCTTATCATTATCCATGGCACTTATGCTTTATAAAATCGCCATGAATATTATATAAGTAAATGCTGAGCCATAGCTCCTAGAGGAAATAGAGAGCTAGGTTCCTGCAAGCTTCTGGTCATAGTATTTTAGTTAACCAATTACTTCATAGCCTTGTTTTGTGTGTGTTTCTATTCAATGACACTTTGTTTAATATTTATTATTGATCCATTAGGATTCAGTGCATGACCAACTTCACTGTAACTCATACTGGAAGGAAGTTTATATTTTCACATAAGGTACATCACAGCCTTCTTGCATTTAGGAAAACTAGACACTATGTCAGCTCTTGGGGGCCATTTTAAATAGCCAAATCACCAACAAAAATCACAGAAATGTGAAAAACAGGGCACTAAATAGATAGCAAAAGGACAGTACTGTTTGCAGAATGAGAGCTGAAACAAAAAGACAGGAAGTTCCCTGTTCAGCCTCAGCTGGAAACGTGTAGGACAACCTACATTTTCCACCAGTTTGCTGGTGTATACAAAATAACCAGGAAGTGCCACAGTACTGATTGGAGATTACAAATAAACTTCATCAAGGAGGCAGATTCACAGATATGATGTCTTCAAATAAGGAGGACTTACTATCATGTTGTTGCACTATTCATTTTAAGCAGGATACTGTCACATTAGGGAGTTAGGAGAATCTCCAAAAGCTTTAGTATGAAGAAACTATTTTCAAATATCTGTGCAAATCCAGAAGAATGTTGAGTTCTGCCACTCTAACCTGTTGAGGATTTTTATGTCTCCATTAAACTACCCCACTCCCTTCTCCCAGTGTGTCTCTAGGTTTATAGCATATTTGTAGCAAATGCTTACTTAGGAGGGAGAAGGCAATGGCACCCCACTCCAGTATTCTTGCCTGGAAGATCCCATGGACGGAGGAGCCTGGTAGCTGCAGTTATGAGGTCGCTAAGAGTTGGGCATGACTGAGCGACTTCACTTTTACTTTTCACTTTCCTGCACTGGAGAGGGAAATGGCAACCCACTCCAGTGTTCTTGCCTGGAGAATCCCAGGGACGAGGGAGCCTGGTGGGCTGCTGTCTATGGGGTCGCACAGAGTCAGACACAACTGAAGTGACTGAGCTACAGCAGCAGACCAAAGGCAATGGCACCCTACTCCAGTACTCTTGCCTGGAAGATCCCATGGACAGAGGAGCCTGGTAGGCTGCAGTCCATGAGGTCGCTAAGAGTTGGGCACGACTGAGCAACTTCACTTTTACTTTTCACTCTCCTGCACTGGAGAGGGAAACGGCAACCCACTCCAGTGTTCTTGCCTGGAGAATCCCAGGGATGAGGGAGCCTGGTGGGCTGCCGTCTATGGGGTTGCACAGAGTCGGACACGACTGAAGTGACAGCAGCAGCAGCAGCTTACTTAGGAATTCTTTGTAGATTGTTTAAACTCTTCTTTCTCATTCTCTTTCCCTTCCTCTCTTTCAGCTGCTACTTAAGTGTTCCTGTGGCACCCACTGGGCTTTTCAGGTGGTGCTAGTGGTAAAGAGCCTGCTGCCAGTGCAGGAGACATGAGACACAGGCTCAGTGGCCATCCTGGTTGGTCACGGGGAATATGCCTGGTTTGGCTCACCTCGTTCCTCAAGATCTATCCCCTAGCTGCTTAGGGATGTGGCTACGAAGGAGAGAACGAAAGAAAGCAAGGGAGTGAGAAAGAAACTCAGGAGGAATATTTAGATGGAGATACTATGTATCTGGACATTGCTACTCATACAGTAGGAGCTTCCCAGGTAGCTCAGTGGTAAAGAATGTGCCTGCCAATGCAGGAGACGTGGGTTCAGTCCCTGAGTTAGGAAGATCCCCTGGAGAAGGAAATGCCAACCCACTTCAATACTTTTGCCCAGGAAATCCCATCAACAGAGGAGCCTGGCAGGTTACAGTCCATGGGGTGGCACAAGAGTCAGCACAGGAGTAACTAAACAACACACATAGTGGGCACTCCATTATGTGTATTTAATTAGATTGAAAATACCCCTTGGGGGAAGAAAGAAAGAAGACAGCCCCCGTAGTTTGCTGCAGGTTGTATTCACTGTAGGCAAATTTGCAGTGGGGTGGAAACAATGACACCTTCACTTTAAATTGCGCAGGTATGCATGAGCCACCGTTGAGGAAGAAAGCCCAAAGTGCAGAGGATCTTCCTTTGTCTTCCTCAGCCTCCATTCCTATCCTCCTCTTCTCACACACACTGGGCCTGATACACAGTACTGATGTGATTTTCCTAGGTGAAGTATTAGGGTGCAGGAGAAAACGGAAGATTTCTGCTAAGTTCCACCTAGATATGCACTGTGGATTTTGTTCCTTTGTAGGAAACATATCAAACTTTTCTCCACCTTCCATATTGATTTCTCTGGCTAGCAGCCTCTGCTTCCAGCTTTGTGTGATTCTCTTTCTTTGCCAGCTGCACAAAGCAGGCTTTTTCCAAAGTCTAATGAAAGACTTCACCTGGCTATTGCGTATTTTGTTTTCACTTTCTTACTAAATCGTTTGGTAATGTAATGCCATCTTTATAGATGAGAAAATGAAAGGACCCTTAACATATCTTAAAATTCCCTTCATGCATAAGAGTCCATCTTGCATTTGTCATTTTATTTTTATACCACTTGGCACACAAAATGAGTTAGTAGTTCAATATTTGTGTTACTTTACGTGTAACTAAACATTTCCTTGTTCTTTATACCTTACACATGTATACTTATAAGTAAACATTTCCTGTACCACTGAGTTGCTACTATTAGAATTCACGCGTGGTGAAACGACTAAAAAGTTACTAGCTGGGAATTATGACAGAATGTCCTTGAGAAAATAAAGCATGTAAACAGTAACACATAAGCTGTCCTCCAATGCCGGGTGTGAGTTTACCTGTATAGACTCTGTAGAGAAATGAATTTATTTACACTGGTATATATTCTACTCACATTTTCATTATTAAGAATTTTCTGCATAAATAGCAATTCCTTTGTAAACACTGCCAGAATAGTTTCTAGCTGGTTTGTGATTTTTGAGAGTGTGTTTTGTTTTCATGTTTTGTTGCGGTTCTTGTGTTCATTTTTTGTTTCATTTCTGTAGATCTGTTCACAAAGTTGTAGCAGCTAAAACTTTCTGGGAAAAGAAAGAACTAAGTGTGCTGAGATTTAGACCAATAAAAAAAGAACTAAGTGTGTACACAACAACTAATGCATAGGAGAGGAGATATTTGAAGGAAGAAGCTTTTAAGAGACAGTTAAGTGGCAGTTGTCAGGTTGTGAGAATTTCTTTTCCTATGGAGTACAGGATTTTCAATACGGAAATATTTCTTCCCAAATTGGGACTAGGCAAGGTAGTAATCAGTTTAGCTGTCTATTGCACACTCCTTTAAAAAGGAAAATACATAATATAAAAGAGGAAAAATATTTTATGATGAGATTTATAAATGGATTTCTTACAGAATGACTTGTTCTCTAGCTGTGACCTCACCACTTCAAATAGTTGTAATTTGAATAAATTTTGGAAGGGAAAGAATCAACAAACATAATTATTTAAGGGGAAAAAATCTGAAGGCAGCCAGTTCAGAACTGGTGCAGGGATGAATCTAACGTGCACAGCATGTGGCTTAGCATCCACATGCGCTACAGTGATCGCCGCCTCAGACCCGGCCACAGTCCATCATCAGCCTGCTTTCGTCTTGCTCCTCCACCAGGCTGCAGCTTTGACCTCATGGTCTCATGATGGTCGCTCAAGCTCCAGCTATCATGCCCACATACCAAGCATGCAGAGGTCAGAAATGCCTTCTCCCAGTGGAGTGATATTCCATAAGACAGCTTTCTCCTGTGTTCCAGACAATACTTAATATCCAGAACTAGCCTCATTTCTGCAGGAGAAGCTGAGAAATATGGTCTTGCAGCTCAGCATATTGCTGCTCTGAGAGAATTCAGAGTAGAGAGGATGAATAAATACTGGGAAATAGCTAGAGTCTAAAAGTCTTAGGAACGAGGAAAAATGAGACAAGAGCTCCCTGCTCTCAGTGGACTCACAGGGGAGACAGAGGTAATGAAAGAACCACAACAATAAGGTAAAACCAGAGCTGGGCTGAATTAAAGGAGAGCCCACACAAAGGGGATTCGTAAACTGAGCTGAGATCCGACTGAGGAGCTGAGGCCTTGATGAGGGGCTGAGCGAGGGAAAAGGGAGCACTGCCCAGCAGCGAAGGGAGGTGTAAATCAGGCCACACTGGGAGGCACTGGCCAGCCCTGAGGCCCCGAAGGTAAAACTGCTGACTGCCTAGCTCCTCCTAGGAGTCTTGGGAAGCATTTGCCAGAGTGGAGGCAAAGATTCCACGGCTGAAATCTCACTTTGGAAACATTCTGGCTGCTGGAATGTGGGGAAGGTTCTATCAGCGAGGTTATTGCAAACATCCATGCAAGTGGGTGACTCAGGGGAGTGACAGCAAAAATGAAGGAAAGCACGTAGTTTGCAAAAAGAACGCACTCAGGGCACAAAGCAAGAACTTTCTCTTGGGAAAACTACACAGCGGGATGCTTCCTCCAGGCAAGCGAAACAATCCTTTTCTGATCTGTATTCCCACCTACATAATCCTGGGTGGCCAGGCCCATTTCTGAGGAAACTGGGCAGCATTTAGAGACGTGCGCTCCCCGTGGTCATTGCATCATCTAATAATGGGTCTGAGCGGGGCTTGAGAAGGAAACCAGCCTGGGTCTGCCTGCAGCTTGTGATTTTCCTCTTGGAGCATTTTCCTGGCCCCCCAGCTGGGTTTCTGAAGTGAAAGGAGGGGCTCAGTCAGGTGAGCACACAGACACTGGCAGAGGTCTGCAGGGGCCTTTCAGCGGCCCAAGCAACAGCAGTCAGTAGGAGGTGAGGGGTTGGTGAGGACTGCCTGGCCCAGAGCAGGCCCTCGGCATATTTACTGTTTCTCAGCCCCATGGCAAAGTGCTGTGTCTGCAAAGTTTCCTGCTCTGGTTCACCACCCCTCTGCCGCGTGGGCCCCATTATCAATGTTTGCAATCTTCTCTCTAGCCTCTCCGCCTCCCTGAAGTTCCCACTCAGCAGTGCCTTCTCCAGGAAATCTGCCCACTCTTTCATCCCAGCTTCTCACAGCTTTCCTCCAGGAAATGCATTTACTGAGATAAATGCCTTGTGGCTCAGGCTCTAGCAGCAGTATCTCACCTGGGGCTCTGGAGTCAGGATGACTTGCTGGGGTTTGGATCCCAGCTCATACTTTTACAGAATTGGAGGTAATCACAGTGTCTCACTTACCTGGTTTTGATGATTTAATACGAGGATCCCTATGAAACTTCCCTGGTAGCTCAGTCGATAAAGACTACACCTGTAAAAAAAAAAAAGAAAGAAAGAAAGACTACACCTGTAATGAATGAGACCTGAGTTCAATTCCTGGGTCAGGAAAGATTCCCAGGAGAAGGAAATGGCAACCCACTCCAGCATTCTTGCTGGAGAATCCCACGGTCAGAGGAGCCTGGTGGGCTACAGTCCATGGGGTCGCAAGAGATGGACATGACTTAGGGACCACACCACTACCACCACCCTATGAAACACTCAACACCATGCCTAGTTCCCAGGAGCTGCAGGAAACCATGTTGCCTGTCCCTCTCTTATATTCCTATATTCCTTCTTAACTTCAGGGCTGGTAGCTCTTTAGCACAATGCACAAGCCTTAAATTAGGCTACAAAAAGTTAACCTATCTCATAGCAGCCTTGCAAGAAGAGTTTCATTATTATTGCCTCCATTTCACCCATGAGTAAAACGAGGCACAGAGAGGTGAGGCAACTTGCTGAAAGGCACACAGCTTGGGCCAGAATTTAAATCCAGGTAGTTCCCCTGTGGCCACACCCATTAACCCCAATACTTAGATGAGAGGAAGCAACCATTCTTAGCTCCTGCATCTTCAGAGTTGCTTTATCAATTCTCCATGGAAGAATCTGAAAAGCCAAGCCTTTTCAGCCTGCCCAACCTCACCTGAAAGCCCTCCCAAGACGAAATTCAAGTGTCAGCGTCCAAGGCTCCAGGTCCACGTGGTACAACAGCAGGGACAGATTCCAGGCTGAGACAGAGAAGGAAACTGGGAGGGAAGGAGGGTGGATGGGAAGGTGGAGACAGGCACCATCCGGAGCAAATATGTGCATCATGAAAGGCAGGCAGCTGGAAAAAAAGGAAAGAAAGGTTTGCACTGTTTACTCATTCATTCATTCAAGGGTTGCTGTATTATTTACTACAACCATAGGAACAACATAAAGCTCTTGTTCTCACTGAGGTTACACTCAGGTGCAGGAAAACAGCTAGTATTCAAATCAGAAAAGAAGAAAATGAGGTATTAGAGGGTATTAAAATTTGGTAGGGTGACAGATCAGAGATCTTTTCCTCAACTACATATTAGAATCACCTGGGAGTGATTTTTTAAGTCCACATGCCCAGGCTGATCTCCAGACCAGTTAAGCCAGAACCCATCGTGGGTCAGACCCAGGCCTTAGTATTTTTAGAGCCCACAATGTGTAACCAGAGTTGCAAAGTCCTTGGTAAGAGAGGAACAGGGTGGCTGACATGGACAGGCTGGTTGTGGAAGTCATCTCTCAGATGGCAGCATTTAACAACGACCTGAAAGTCCAAGAGGAGCAAGACATGCAAAGATCCAATGCAAGACCCTTCCTGGCATAGGTAAATGCTGGTCCCTTAGCCCTAATGTCCAGACTTCCTGTGTGTCTATAATTAGGAGCCAGTAAGTTTATTTTCTCCTAGCTGATAAAGAGTGTTATCTACCAGGGTTCTGAGTGGCAAGCAACAGAAACTAGTTTTGATATATTCAGCAGAGAAGCAATTTAGAGGAGGAAACTGGGGTTCATACAATGGCTTGGAAGGTGAAGGACCCAAATGGAAAATGGACATGAACCAAGTCAGTTTTAAGGTCCAAGAGGCAGCATCTTCTACCTAACCAGCCTGACAAGGATACTACCACCATGCTACTGGCTTCATTTTGAAACTACCATCAGTGAATTCAACCCATATAGTGACCCCATTCAGTCCTGACTGGCCAGCCTCGGGTATGTGTCTTCTTCCAAAGATTCACCCTGCTGTAGCTTCCACAGTAGGAGGTAGGTTAATAATGACCACAAATATGACATGGTCTGGAGAGAAGTTGGGTGTGAGACACCCAGGAAATGAGAACCAGCCACCACAGGCAACATCAGTAGGTCCTCTCCAACATGCAGTGCCTAGGGTGTGATTGTGTCGGTATTAACTCAGTGAAAGCAAGGGGATTGTCTTTTGTTTCTTTGCCTTACGATCTTCTTGCACTGCATAACATGTCTCTTTGCAAACTGTACATCTCAAGTAAAGATTTGTTGAATGAATAAGACTGTTTTCATCTGTTTTCTTGCAGATGTAATCATAGAAAATTTTTAAAAGAAACTGTAGATTGCTTTGTGACTCCATTACTTTCCTTTCCTTCCCCCATCCACCCTCCTAGTTTACCTTTCTCAAGGTTTAAGCCAATTAATGGCCCTGATGCCCTTTCCCTAAGCATCACCCCATCAGCTGCCTTTCACAGGCTGGAGTGAAGGTCACAGGACGGAAGGACTCTCCCATGGACTCCTCCCTCCCAGTTTTCTTCCCAGAGCCAAGATGCAATTGCACCAGCAAGCAATTTATCCTTTTTGTGTACAATGCCTGAATAACTTGCCTTTTGAATGGTTCTGATTAAAGGATGAAAGAATGGCATTCTAAAATTTGCAAATGTATAATATTCTTGAAAAAAATGAACCCTGTGAAGTTTAAGTTCCATTTAAAAATATACTCTGAAAGACCTACAAGTTCCAAGGCCGGTTCTGACAGACAGCTTTTACTGCCTTTGGCATTTCAGTAACGACCCCAGAACTGCCACTGACCTGCCAGCTCGCTTGGTGAAGTGGCAGTCTGCTAGATTACTTCCCCTATGAAACTGTGGTGGCAGCAGGCAGGAGGAAAGGGAGAGAGAAGGGAAGGCAAGAAAGAATAATGGCTCCAAAGAGGTCTGCATCCAAAGCCTCAGAACACATTACATTTCTTGGCAAAACAGAATTATGTTGCAGATGGAATTAAAATGGCTAATCAAAGAGCTGACTTTACAATAATGAGTAATCTGGATTGTCCGGGCAGCCCAGTGTAATCACAAGGGTACTTAAAAATGGGAGGAGAGTCAGAGGGGACATGACTACCGAAGCAGGGTCTGACAGACGTGTGAGGATGGTTTGGAAGATGGAGGAAGGGGTTACGAGTCAAGGAACAGGAGTGTCTTCCAGAAGGTAAAAAAAAAAAAAAAAAAAAAGGCAAGGAAATGGATTCTCTGTCCCCTGGAGCCTCCAAAATGAATGCTGCCTGCTGATACCTTGATTTTAGCCCAGTGGGACCTGTATGGGGCTCCTGGCCCACACAACACTAACATAATAAGCTGTGTTGTTTTAAGCCACCACGTTTGTGGTTGTTCATAACAGCAGCCATGAGAAACTATCACACAAGGCCAGGAGACTGAGGAAGGTTTTTTCAGTAACACTTGTGGGTCAGGCACTGGGCTGGAGGAGCTGACATGAGCCACGTGACTGGGTATTTGTGGTGCATTCTGGACATTTGAAGTAGACTCTTTTCTGAGCAATGTGAGCTCACTTGGATATCAGGTAAAAAGTGGCCATCCATGGGCAGAAATATAAAACCAAAGGTTAGGGTGGATGTTTAGATGGTAAAAGGTGATCATGGATAGAAAGTGAAAAGTCTTATTTGAGAGGCAGATGAGATGAGACAGAGCATGACTTGGAACGTCAGATCTGGAAAACCACCCCCTTCATCTAACCCACGTGGTGCATGAGAATCTATCATGAGAGAGGCACCTGGCAAGATATGGAGAGATGATGCCAAAGGATTGGCCCCATGGAAAGCCAAACCTCAAAAGATGCTGAACTCAAATCAGGCCACATCGAGATGCCAATCTGCATTCGCTGAGATGGCTATAACCAAAAAGACAGACAACAAGTGCTGACAAGGATGTGGAGAAACTGGAACTTTCCCACTTTGCTCATGGGAGTAAAATGGGGCAGTCACTTTGGAAAATAGTCTGCCAGTTCCTCAGGAAGATATCACAGAGTCACCATGTGACCCAGAGATTCTCCTCCTAGGTATACTCTCAAGAGAAATGAAAACATACATCCACACAAAAACTTGAATATTCATGGCAGCATTATTCATGATAACCAAAACGTAGAAATGTCCAAACGTCCATCAACAAATGGATGGATAAATTCAGTTTAGTCGCTCACTTGTGTCCGACTCTTTGCGACCCCATGGATCACAGCACGCCAGGCCTCCCTGTCCAACACCAACTCCCAGAGTTTACTCAAACTCATGTCCATTGAATCGGTGATGTCATCCAACCATCTCTTTCTCTGTTGACCTCTTCTCCTCCCACCTTCAATCTTTCCCAGTGTCAGGGTCTTTTCAAACGCGTCAGTTCTTTGCATCAGGTGGCCAAATTATTGGAGTGTCAGCTTCAGCATCTGTCCTTCCAATGAATATTCAGGACTGATTTCCTTTAGGATTGACTGGTTTGATCTCCTTGCAGTCCAAGGGATTCTCAAGAGTCTTCTCCAACACCACAGTTCAAATGTCGGATAGATAAATACAACTTGCTGTATCCACAAAATGGAATATTATTCACCCATAAAAAGAAGTGAAGTACTGATATACGCTATTACATGGATGAACCTGGAGAACACTCTACTCAGTGAAAGAAGTCCATAACAATGTATAATTCCATTTATGCAAAATATCCAGATAGGCAAATCTATAGAGACAGAAAGTAGATGAGTTGCTCCCTAGCACTAGAGGGAGCGATGAAAGCATTAGGGGGTAACAGCTAAGAGTAAGAAGTTCCTTTAGTGGGTGATGAAAATGCCTAAAATTGTGGGGATGGTTGTACAATTCTATAAATACACAAAAAACATTAAATTGCACATTTAAAACTGGTAAACCATATGGTATGTGAATTATCTCAATAAAGCTGTTACCAAAAAAAAAAAAAGCAAGCAGGACTAGCATAAAACACCTAACCAGGATCAAAGCTAAGCAAAGGCAAGCACAGGCCAGTGGCGGGTGTCACAAAGGTTTGTCACAGGTGACTCTTGCTACCAGGAATAGATGGCTGAGAATCCTCATTAAGGCTGAGAGCCAGATCCTGGGGGGCAGACTTGCCTCTTCCATAATCTGAAGCATCTGACGAAGCTGAAGTCAGTGGCCCAAAGGCATGGTTCTCTTGGAAGCCCCAGAATTCAGTTCTGAGACCATAGGAAGTCAGTTTCTGAGGTGGCACTAAATGGAACTTACTCTGTCACATGGTTGCCTCACGCCTCATCTACCACAAGCTTCTCAGTCTCTGCTATTCAGGAGTTGGGGCTGTGAGAGCCTTTTTGAAATAGCATTGGCCTGATAGTGCTAACAGTGAAAGGCATTCTAGAAAGAAAATTGAAGTCGCTCAGTTGTGCCCGACTCTTTGTGACCCCGTGGACTGTAGTCTGCCAGGTTCCTCCATCCTTGGGATTCTCCAGGCAAGAATACTGGAGTAGGTTGCCATTTCCTTCTCCAGGGATCGAACCCAGGTCTCCCACATTGTGGACAGACACTTTTCCCTCTGAGCCACCAGGGAAGCCAAGGGGCATCCTGGTGGCCCCTTTTCCAGCTACTTTGAAAGTTCCGACGCTTTTGAAAGAAGAGGGAAAAGGAGGAAGGGGAGAGAAGGAGGGGGCCCTTGTGATCACAACACATCTGAGGGGTTATTTTGTCCCTGTCAGAGGCCACACAGTCCTGGAAGCCCCTGGAGGGAGGCCCTGTGCTCACAAGGTCACTGCTCAGCCCCAGATGCCCCAGAAACTGGCACCTAGTACACTCTCAATAGACGATGCTACTGTTTGGTCCCCCAGTCATGTTGGACTCTGTGTGACCAAAGGGCTGTAGCCCACCAGGCTCCTGTCCATGGGATTTCCCAGGCAAGAAGACTGAAGTGGGTTCCATCTCCTTCTCCAGGGGATCTTCCTCACCCAGGGACTGAACCTGAGACCCTGCCTTGGCAAGCAGATTTTACCACTGAACCACCTAGGAAGCCCTCCTCAATAAATAACTGATTAACGCAAAGAGGTAAATAGTGGCAGGTAATGTCAAATCCCAGCCCTTTTTCCTTCTGCTGCCTCTAATCTCTGCACAGAATTTTATATTTCAACCATATGAATTAAGACCTCCTCTAAAGCAAAAGAGGCAACAGACAGTTGGAGTTTAAGATTACATGTGTTATTTTTACTTTGGTGTCCTCAAGAGCACTCTGTCACAGGAAGGGCAGCCGAGATTCAAATGCACTAAGTGTCCCAGGGTTGGGGTGGAACTCACTGAACCCAGAGAAAGAGCAGGCTGGTCAGTGGAAGACTGCAGTCTCTGAGCAACTGAACTCAGGACAGAGAGAGTGCAAGAAATTAGAGGATGTGTATGCTGCTATGTCTTAGTTAGGGTTTCTCTATTTGCAGATTTTAAAACATGTCTACAGTGCTCCTTTCAAAGTTCAGTTCAGTCGCTTAGTCATGTCCGACTCTTTACGACCCCATGAATTGCAGTATTCCAGGCACCCCGTCCATCACCAACTCCAGGAGTTCACTCAGACTCACATCCATTGAGTCCATGATGCCATCCAGCCATCTCATCCTCTATCGTCCCCTTCTCCTCCTGCCCCCAATCCCTCCCAGCATCAGGGTCTTTTCCAATGAGTCAACTCTTCGCATGAGGTGGCCAAAGTATTGGAGCTTCAGTTTTAGCATCATTCCTTCCAAAGAAATCCTAGGGTTGATCTCCTTCAGAATGGACTGGTTGGATCTCCTTGCAGTCCAAGGGACTCTCAAGAGTCTTCTCCAACACCACAGTTCAAAAGCATCAATTCTTCTGCGCTCAGCCTTCTTCACAGTCCAACTCTCACATCCATACATGACCACAGGAAAAACCATAGCCTTGACTAGATGGACCTTAGTCGGCAAAGTAATGTCTCTGCTTTTGAATATACTATCTAGGTTGGTCATAACTTTTCTTCCAAGGAGTAAGCACCTTTTAATTTCATGGCTGCAGTCACCATCTGCAGTGATTTTGGAGCCCAAAAAAACAAAGTCTGACACTGTTTCTACTGTTTCCCCATCTATTTCCCATGAAGTGATGGGGCCAGATGCCATGATCTTCGTTTTCTGAATGTTGAGCTTTAAGCCAACTTTTTCACTCTCCTCTTTCACTTTCAACAAGAGGCTTTTTAGCTCCTCCTCACTTTCTGCCATAAGGGTGGTGTCATCTGCATATCTGAGATTATTGATATTTCTCCCAGCAATCTTGATTCCAGCTTGTGTTTCTTCCAGTCCAGCATTTCTCATGATGTACTCTGCATATAAGTTAAATAAGCAGGGTGACAATATACAGCCTTGATGTACTCCTTTTCCTATTTGGAACCAGTCTGTTGTTCCATGTCCAGTTCTAACTGTTGCTTCCTGACCTGCATACAGATTTCTCAAGAGGCAGGTCAGGTGGTCTGGTATTCCCATCTCTTGAGGAATTTCCCACAGTTTATTGTGATCCACACAGTCAAAGGCTTTGGCATAGTCAATAAAGCAGAAATAGATGTTTTTCTGGAACTCTCTTGCTTTTTCCATGATCCAGGGGATGTTGGCCATTTGATCTCTGGTTCCTCTGCCTTTTCTAAAACCAGCTTGAACATCAGGGAGTTCATGGTTCACGTATTGCTGAAGTCTGGCTTGGAGAATTTTGAGCATTACTTTACTAGCATGTGAGATGAGTGCAATTATGTGGTAGTTTGAGCATTTTTTGGCATTGCCTTTCTTTGGAATTGGAATGAAAACTGACCTTTTCCAGTCCTGTGGCCACTGCTGAGTTTTCCAAATTTGCTGGCAAATTGAGTGCAGCACTTCACAGCATCATCTTTCAGGATTTGAAAGAGCTCACCTGGAATTCCATCACCTCCACTAGCTTTGTTCGTAGTGATGCTTTCTAAGGCCTACTTGACTTCACATTCCAAGATGTCTGGCTCTAGATTAGTCATCACATCATCATGATTATCTGGGTCATGAAGATCTTTTTTGTACAGTTCTTCTGTGTATTCTTGCCACCTCTTCTTAATATCTTCTGCTTCTGTTAGGTCCAGGTCCTTATAAAAGGAGGATAGAGACGATTTCATTGCTGAAGAAGAAGCTGATTTGATAAGGCCAGGAGCCAAGGAATGAGGACGACCTCTAGAAACTAGAAAGGGCCAGGGAACAGAGTCTCCTCTCCGGCATCTGGAGGGAACATGGCCCTGTGGACACCTTGCCTTTCACCCAGTGAAAGTGATGTTAGACTTCCAATCAATCTGTGTTGCTTTCAGCCACCTAGTTGTTGGCCATTTCCTACAGCAGCCGTAGGAAACTCGAGGTCAGGAAAGACACTGCTGCTCCACATTGCTCTCCTGGACTGTCCAAACACCAGCTGCCACGTTGTGAAGATGCTCGCAAAGCAATAAAAGGAATATTGTCAAGTCGGCGACCACTGTGGGCAACTGAAGCTGCTCCCACTGGGGAACTCTGGCATTCATCATAGAACACGCATCTCAGCCTCAACCCACCTGAGGGCCCAGGGAGCTGGGGTGTACGCAGCAATTCTCATCCGTCATCAGGGATGGACTGTCTCCAGGGTCGGGGGTGGAAAGGATACTAACTCTCCAAGACTGCCGGCCTGGTGGAGTAGGTTCTGGCAACTACAGGAATAAGCGCAGGTTATGGCAGTCTGGAGTTCAGAAGGGCTTCCACTGAGATAGAAAGGGCAAGGCAATGTGGGCAGGATTCTGGCAGCTTCTGCTACACCAAGTGATCAAGCCTGGGGGAGGGGTTGTCGCAGAAGAAGAGCGCCCAAATCAGAGTCTGCAGAAGAACGAGCCGATGGCGAGAAACTCAAATCCAATATACTCTACCATTACTGCATTCTGACTGTGTGCCACGGGCAGTTAATAAGCAGAACCCCTAATTCTTCAACAGCATGGGCAGGGGAGGGAGAGGGTCACACCATCCCCATTTTGAAGATGGAAACACTGAGGCTTAGAGACTAAGAGGCCTGTCCAAGGTCACGCTGGACTGGTGAGCACAAATGGGAGAGTGGCTCGTTTCCGCGCTCTCTCCTGCCTCTCTGGCAGCTGTCTTTAAAGCGATAATAGCTTGTGTCTGTCTCCCGATGGCCCACGCCCTCCCGACTTCATGCACCGTGCACGGCCGTGTCATGCTACACTACTCCCTGCCGATCCGCCTGCCTCTGATCACGTGGACACACACGTGTGTGCAGGTGTGTGTACAAGCACACGCAGTCTGCTGTGTCACAGCACAAAAAAGCCCTTCCACACAGGAGGCCACACGTGGGCACTCATCTTTCAGAGTTTAACCAGCTTAAACGGAAGCAAATATTTGAAGTTTACCAAACATAAACCAAGTAAAACCTAAGTCAATCAAAAGTGACTAAACACCACTTTAGTCCAAATACATGTTTCTAAAAGGTCACAGCTGGTGCCATTATCCACGCTAGGCTTAGCACGCATTCAGCTGTGTGCTTAAGACCGCCAAGAACTGGAATACATTCAGAATCCTTAAATAAGAGTCACCTTGTTTCCAGAAAATGCTTGGTTAAGTCAGGCTCAGGAGTGGGGGAGTTATAGGGAAAAGCCTATTAAAGTTTAATGACACTTTGAGAAAATGTGTAGAGAAACTTCATTCGGAAAGGAATAGAAATACATGTCAGAGCCAATTTCTCATAATATATGGGTTGAGCCCTTTTTCTTCAAAGAAAATAAGTCCGGACAAATACAACAACAACAGCAGCAAAAGAACACAACGACAAAATGCGCAGTCTGGTAAGCCGGGCAGCAGGGAGGAAAAGCAGACACCTGAATGCAGGCTCGGACGGCGACCTTGGGAACCCGAGACCCGGGCCGGGGCAGAGCGAGCAGGAGCTGCCAGCTTTCCCCCTCCCTATGGCATTTCAACAAGCCAAGCCCCAACCCTAAGTGAGCAGGCAACTTGTGCAGAGTGGTTCTTAAACTGCTCTGCTGCACCCGAGGGTGCGGTGCCAGAAGCCTTGGGAATTGCCTCAGAAAACGATGGGCAGGCAAGGAAGGGTAAGGGGTTCCCCGATCTCCTGCCTCACTTGTACCAAAACAGTTTCCCCTCTTATCTGCTTTAATAGCTTAGACTTCCACCTACAGCTCTGCTTCAAGACAACGTTGTTCTATTAAATAGAAAACCTCAGGTTTATGCAATGTCTGAGGCTCACGCCTGCCCTTGTGCTCAGAGAAGAATTTACATCCTCAATCAATGTCTTTCTGGAGAAATAAAGTACAGAATAAGAGAAACAGGACTGAATGAAGGAGGATAACAGGCTGGAAGTTAGACTGCCAAGCAGTTTGGAAAAATCTGAAAAACAGCAGGGAAGAGAGTACTGGAGGATGTAGGAATGTAAGCACTTGGAAGGGCAAGGATTTTTGTCTGTCTTGTTCACTCACTGCCGCATCCAGTGCCTGGGAAAGTATTTAGCACACAGTAGGG
This sequence comes from Aepyceros melampus, assembly GCA_006408695.1. NCBI lineage: Eukaryota > Metazoa > Chordata > Mammalia > Artiodactyla > Bovidae > Aepyceros > Aepyceros melampus. Next base: position 12,836 of record SJXQ01013153.1, on the reverse strand, counting down.
GCTCAATAAATGGAGAGAATAACATGGAAACATGGGTTTCCCTTGTGGCTCAGACAGTAAAGAATCTGCCTGCAGTGCGGGAGACCCAGGTTTGATCCCTGGGTTGGGAAGATCCTCTGGAAAAGGAAATGACAACCCACTCCCATATTCTTGCCTGGAGAATTCCATGGACAGAGGAGCCTGGCAGGTTACAGTCCATGGGGTCGCAAAGAGTTGGACATAACTGAGCGACTAACACTCACACCGTTTTCAGAAGTAAATAAATCATGCCATGTAAATCACCTAGATAAGAAATAGCTATTGTTATGGATAAGGCACACTGCTAACATTGTTAAATATATGAGTTGGCACAGTGGTTCATTATAATTTTCTTGTATTTCACATAATTATAGTTGAAAAAATTCCCACCCCCCCAAAGGCATATGTTTCTGGTTATATCCCCAACTCACAAGGAAATTAACCCTTTAAACCACCAAAGAAACATTTAAGAGGAGGACAGGGAAAAGATGTCCAGATCTCAAAGTGGGGTCCAAGGCCCAGCAGCACCTGCGTCACCTGGGAATTTGTTAGGAATGCAAACTCTCAGTTTCTGATTCCACTGGATCAGGAGTGTGCATCTGAGGCTCGGCAGCCTGCATTTTAGCACACCCTCCAGAGGATTCTGATGCATGCTAGAGGCCAACACCCAAGAACAAATGAGGTCCCAAAGGGACCTGGCCTCTGGAAGCTAACACAGCTGAACGTCTCTGATACGTATTGATGCTGCCACTGGGCAGGCACCTTTATTGGTATCATTGGGGAATCTATTCTCCCTAGCAACCCTATTATCTACTCATAGGAGGGAGCTGGGAGAACTAGTTTGCCCAGAAGAAACTGCAACCTCACTTTTCCCAACCCTCCTGGTGGGGTAGACTGGGGCTTGACGAAGGTGATGGGGTATCTCTTGTGAATATCTCTTAGTAGGACAGTATCTGACCCTAACTCCAGAATATTTAATTGTGCATCCACAGAGATCATAATCTCTTAAATTCTCTCAGTGCTCCCCACAACGGCCACCAGGGTACACTACACAGATGCCAGCTACAACCCTTGAGCCTTAAATTTTGCTTAGGGCAGTAGTATTTGTCCTATCCACCCCGACCCTGGCATTTCCAGGCAGGGAATTTTCAATAGTGGTTGTTAGAAATATGAGAGAACTATCAAAATGCTACAAAAGCATCTTTGTAAGTTGTAAAATAGATAAAATAAAAATTATGGGATTTGTCCTACAATGGTATATAGGCTACAAATTTATCATCAGAGTAGAAGTTAAAAACAAAAACAAATTGTGAGCACAGTCTCCTGGGGAAGGATGTACAGCATTAGAAGTAACAGAAAATGATGGTTTGGGATGATTTAGTGCCTATATCAGTGAATACTAGAGAGATGCCCAATAATATTTGTTGAATGAATCAATAAATGGACGATTCACAGTACACACCGGTGTCATGTCTCTCCACACACACACACACACACACACACACATTTTAATAAGCCTCTACCAATCTACCTATGACTGCACATGAGATCACGTCCTTTCCTATGAAACTGGACATTTGTGGATGTCAGTCTTAGCCCTTCCAGTTGCTAAAATGTTTTGGAAAGAGTACCAAAAAAAAAAAAATTTATGCAAAGATAGAGGAGCCAAATGCAGAACATGTATGGCAGGAGCATAAAAATAAAGCAGTGTTCACTGAACAAAGACGTAATTCTACTTCCTTCTAATAAAATTAATGATAATGAACTTCTGGTCGAGATGACTGGGCTGCTTGCGCCCAGTGAAAGGACTCAAGGGGTGGAATCGCAAATGTCAGCAAAGTCAACTACAGAGAAGGACCTTAAGTGGATCAATCAGAGCTGAACTACTAGATAGAAGGATTAAGTGGCTAATAAAAGGGGTGTTCCACTGACCTCTAACACAAGAGGGAGGAGATAATGAGATAAGTAAAGCTGGTGAGTATAATAAGACTATAATTATGGCCAAGTTCAAACCGCTGAATGTACATTAGAAAACCATCTGGATATTCTGAAGAGAGAGGAAAATCTAGCCTCTGGAAGTGAATGCTGCCTCCAACATCTGAGATGCTCCCAGCTGCATATCCCGCAGACCGATGTGAAGATAAAACCATTGCAATGGACATTTCAAATATGTTAAGCTGGTGCTAGTGGTCCAATATACTGAAAAAGGAATGCAGGACGAAGGGAAGCCTTATCACCGGGAGAAACCCATTGTGCTCAGAAGTCTTGCCAAGTAATTATTTTTAATAGTAACCATTGTGGCCACTGTCCACAGGCACTCAGTGAGCTTCTGCTATGTATGTGGTGGTGAGATTGGCCTTGTGCATCCTGGGACATTTAAGAAACACACACACACACACACACAGTGAGACTCCTGGCTGGAGGATAAAATGCAGCAATTAACAAGCTGATTCTCTCTGAATGTGGGAATTCAGGGTCTGATGATAAAACTGCAAAAAATAAATGTATTAAAGGAAAAGCATTTGGTTCAGGACCAGCACGCAAATCTCCCTGTGCATTTGGAGCACTTGGCTTTTTCCTGCAGAATGCTTTATATAATTGTTCACTTAATCTCTTGGGTGAAATAAACGTATGGCAGCTTTACTACACTATTGATTCAAATTATTACTGTAATGACAGAGCTGTCCAGGGATTTGTCACTAGGTTTCTCAAGATGTCCTGATAGCTGTCATATGCATTATTAAGGAGCAGTCTGAAAAGGAAGCCCCTCCCTGCTTGTCCTGAGCCAGAATCACTGATGGCACCTCTGGGTGGTTGGGACCCTGGACTCAAGCCTGGATGTCATGAGACAAAAGTGAAGATTTCAATGGGTTTGCAAGTGTGAGGCCAACGTGCCCAGTGAAGTGACCTTAAGGGACTGGACTTCCGGGTTTTAGACCAGGTGTCCTGAAGATATAATTGGACATCCACAAAGACAGAAAGAAACATAGTTTATAGGACAGGGTCCCTGCAGGAAACAGAAGATACACTTGGGTTCAAAAAGAACTTAAGGAAGGGCCTGTTTCCAGATGAGGATGGGGTTAGCAAACCAGTAAGGGATGACCAGGTGTCTAAAAGTAGTATCTGCAGAAAGCTCTTCTGACCTCTAGGACTGAAAGGACACAGGGAGGAAACATGCTTCAAGAGCCCTTTGGGAATATGAGCACAGAGGCCACGGGGGAATAAACACCCTGCTCTCGCTCCTTTTGCTCACTGACCCCTGCCTCTGTCCCCCTAGCAGCTGAGCCCCAGTGGAAACCAGAGGAAGTTGGAAGAGGTCAGACCAGAGAGGTCAGACCGGGTACAGAATGAAAGAGGGCAGAGAATGGGTCTGCGGGTGGAGCAAACAAGTAGCAACCAGCCACAGCTCAAGGGCTCAGAGTATGTGAGAAAGAGGGAAGGCCTGAAGGGCTGAGGGACAACAGGCTACAAGATCAAGAACCGCCCTGCACTGATGTCCCACTGATACCCCAAAGCCAACTTGAAGGTCAGTGAAGACTCCTCTCGTTTGGGGAGAGAGAAGGAGTCAGGTGTCTGGGATTTACAGTAGTGTAGACCTGGGATGGCATCCTGGGTCAGCCTTTCTGTGGCTGTGTAGCCTTGGGTGAGCTATTTAATGTCCCCACAGTTCAGTTTGCACTTCTGGAAAAGGAGCATCATATAGGATTATTTGAAAACAAATGGGATCTAATTAAAATTAAAAGTTTCTGCACAACAAAGGAAACTATAAGCAAGGTGAAAAGACAGCCTTCTGAATGGGAGATAATAATAGCAAATGAAGCAACTGACAAAGAATTAATCTCAAAAATATACAAGCAACTTATGCAACTCAATTCCAGAAAAATAAATGACTCAATCAAAAAATGGGCCAAAGAACTAAATAGACATTTCTCCAAAGAAGACATACGGATGGCTAACAAACACATGAAAAGATGCTCAGCATCACTTATTATCAGAGAAATGCAAATCAAGACCACAATGAGGTACCATTTCACACCAGTCAGAATGACTGTGATCCAAAAGTCTGCAAGCAAGAAATGTTGGAGAGGGTGTGGAGAAAAGGGAACCCTCTTACACTGTGGGAATGAAAACTAGTACAGCCACTATGGAGAACAGTATGGAGATTCCTTAAAAAATTGCAAATAGAAATACCATATGACCCAGCAATCCCACTGCTGGGCATACACACCGAGGAAACCAGAATTGAAAGAGGCACGTGTACCCCAATGTTCACTGCAGCACTGTTTATAACAGCCAGGACATGGAAACAACCTAGATGTCCATCAGCAGATGAATGGCTAAGAAAGCTGTGGTACATATACACAATGGAGTATTACTCAGCCATTCAAAAGAATACATTTGAATCAGTTCTAATGAGATGGATGAATCTGGAGCCAATTATACAGAGTGAAGTAAGCCAGAAAGAAAAACACCAATACAGTATACTAACACATATATATGGAATTTAGAAACATGGTAATGATAACCCTGTATGCGAGACAGCAAAAGAGACACAGATGTATAGAACGGACTTTTGGACTCTGAGGGAGAGGGAGAGGGTGGGATGATTTGGGAGAATGGCACTGAAACATGTATACTATCATGTAAGAAATGAATCGCCAGTCTATGTTCGATACAGGATACAGGATGCTTGGGACTGGTGCACGGGGATGATCCAGAGAGTTGATATGGGGTGGGAGGTGGGGGGGGGGGGGTTCAGGATTATGTACACCTGAGATGGATTCATGTCAATGTATGGCAAAACCAATACAGTAATGTAAAGTAAAATAAAGTAAAAATTAAAATTAAAAAAAAAGAAAAGAAATTGAATAATGCGTGTAAAGAACTTAGCCCATTTCCTGACTTACAATAAATGCTCCAGGATGGTGGTTATTTATATAGATTAGGAAATTCGGATTCCACTGAAACTACTTTAGCAAACAGCAGGGGAGGGCCATTGAAAGGAGGAGGGATATCTGGGAGAACTCAGGGACAGGGGGCATGGATTTTCTTCAGAAAGAATCCACAGGCGGGACCCGGAAGATGCCTGTCCTCCATCTCCTGGTTATACTCCTTTCTGTGCCCCTCCATCCTCCTTCCCTCTCTGAGCCCTGGCTCTCTCTGTTTTGCTGTCCTTGCAGTGGACTGTGACTACCCAATAGGGCTCCTGGATATTGAACAGTCAAAATAATTTCCAGTCACCCAAGCTCATTCCGAAGGGCATCCCTCATAGCTCAGTTAGTAAAGAATCCCTGCAATGCTGGAGACCCCAGTTCGATTCCTGGGTCAGGAAGATCCACTGGAGAAGGATAGGTTACCCACTCTAGTACCCTGGCCTAGAGAATTCCATGGACTATACAGTCCACGGGGTTGCAAAGAGTTGAACATGACTGAGCGACTTTCACTTTGTTATCAAACTTCAAAAAAAAAAAAAATTCATTCCAAACTGATCCTCAGTCCTAGCTCTGAATCCTAGGAGAGAGATTCAACAAGGCTGATTCTGGTGAGGAGCCCACTCTGGCCGGTCACCCTCAGCCTGCTGGCTCTCTTCGGGTGGCCCCTGCTGATTCACACCCAGCCCCTGTCTGCCTGTGAGGACGCATCAGAGTTCTTCCTTGACTCTGACTTCTGCTCGGGTGTGGTCGGGGGAGCCCCAGCAGGAGAGCGGGGGGAAGGGGGCGGATGGGCCCAGGGCGCCCTCCCTGCAGGGTCAGCAGGGGCAGTCTGCGTGTCTACACGGAAGCCACAGCCTCACTGGAGGAGACCCTCTCATCAGGATGCCTAGGGGCCTGCAACCATTCTCTCTTCCTGCCCCTCCAGGACCAGGGGTTTTAACAGCCTGGCTGCTGCTAACCCTTGAGCACTCCTGGTCTCCCCACACCCTCAGGTGTAGGGCTCCAGGGCCCTCCACTCACTGGAGTTTGGGTATAACTGAAGGCAGAGACCTCACGGTGTTTTCAATGCTGTTAATGCTGCCGTCATTTTCATTATTACTGGTATTATAAACACCATTCACTGGTTAGAACTTCTACCCGTTCTCAAAGACAGCATATTGGATTGGAGTCAGCTTCTATTTCCCACACAACTCAAATGCAAAAGGCCTCCCAGAACACGACCATGTGATTCTCGGGGCTTGTATACTGCACTTCTCGGAGCTTCTTACATGAGCCTCAACAGACCTTAACGTTTTTTGCCTTTGAAGAAAAATAAAACAATAAAACAATACTTTGCAAAGCCTTGGTGATCCCTAGTCTCTTGGGGCATGTGGTAATACTGGCAGAACTCTGGAGGGCCTGGAGCTGACCAGGCTGCCCCAAGAACACAGATTTAAGTGCAAGAGGCCATTGCTGGTCACCAGAGAGGGAGGGGACACTGCCCTCCCCTCTAAAGCAGAGCTCTCGGGATTACCGTCAGACTGTGTAAAAGTTCAAAGCCTCAGCCCTGTGCCTCCTCCATCTAGCTGCTCACACACCCTTCTCTGCTCTCATTTCCACCTGGAAAATATACCCTTTTGTCAGTGATTAAATAAACCTACTAACCTGCTTCCAACATTAGGAAGAGGTTATTCCTATCTCACTGTTTACAATGCATCAGAAATTGCTGAGGGCACCAGGTACAAAAGCAATCCTGGCTCCCATTCTCTCCTTCCACTCTGAGATTACATGCCTGCTGTAAGAAGTAGCATGACCTCCCAGAACTGGGGTTAAACATGCACATTTGTGATGTCAAAATATATCCTCCCACACAGCAGAGGTCATTTTTATAAAATTAAAAGCAAACATCGAGTGGAATCATGTTTCCCGACCAAGATGAGGCTTATAAGATGAAAATGAAAAGTAGAGAAAAATGAGGATTAATTTACTAAGTCAGTCATCTGATTTTTTTTTCCCTAGCTTGTTTAAACATTTGTGACTCCAGCCCGGAGTCCCACTTTCCAAGCTGAATGTCTCCATCCAGTTGATCCTCCAAGACAGTTAACATGACCTGTTGTTGTAGAAACAATGGTGAGGTCACATGCCCAGCAAATTGAGTTTTTAGTGACTTCAGGAGAGTTAGATCGAGTTGAAAACCTAATTCTGTCATTGAATAGCCATATGACCTTGGGCATATTAGTGTATCTCTCTTAGCCTCCCGTTTCCTTATCTGAAAACTAGGAATATTGATAACAGCTCTAAGAGTTCTTATAGGAATCAAATGAGATCAACTGGCTAAAGTACTTGGCATGTGTTTTGGCATTATATATGTTCAGAAAATGTCAGATGGTTCAGTTGTTATTATAATTAAGAAGTCAAACCATGTTTCCATTCCTTCCTTCATAATCTCACGTATCTCACAAATATTTATTGAGCTTTACTATACTGCAGACACTGATCAGGATGCTAAAGACAAAATAATGAACAAAATTGACAGAGTTCTTACATTTTAGTGAGGGAGAAAGAAAATAAACCATATGTACATGAAATATTCTGTCTGGTGGTGATACATGCTCTGAAGAAGCTGGCAGCAGGGTAAGAGGAGAAAGGGGGCAGGTTGCAAGCACAAGGGGAGCTGTTTCAGAGAGCCTCTTCTCCGAGGAAGAGAAGGCCAGAAAGTCCCCGACAGGACAAGCCTGTGGATGAGTGGGAAAGAGCAAGGGCAGGCGGAAGCAGGATAGAGAGTAGGTTAGGGAGACAGGAGAACAAAAAGGGGGAACACTCATGGGTCTAGCTGTTGGGAAGCGAGGCCACGTGTGCATCTTAGGCTTAAGAATGAGTGAGACAGTGGAGGCTGTCAGAGCAGGAAGAGGAGACAATACGCACAGCAGTGAAGACGGAAGCCCCAGAGACTCCTGCTGCCTGTGAGTCTCGGCTCCACCACTGTCAGCTCTTGGTGCGGTCCCCGGACCAGCAGAAGCAGCATCACCTAAGATCTTGTCAGGAATGCAGAGTCCCAGTCCCTACCCCAGACCTGCAAGATCAGAACCCATACTTCAACCCAGATGATTTATAAACTCACTGAAGTCTGAAAAGTGAAAGTATCAGTCCCTCAGTCATGTCTGACTCTTTGCGACCCCATGGGCTGTAGCTCGCCAGGCTCCTCTGTCCATGAAATTCTCCAGGCAAGAATACTGGAGTGGGTTGCCATTCCCTATTCCAGGGCTCGCCCTGACCCAGGGATTAAACCCAGGTCTCCTGCATCACAGGCAGATTCTTTACCGTCTGAGCCACCAGGATGCACAGAGAAGCACTAACCTAGGACTTTTCACTTAATCTCTCTGGTTCTCAGAAACTTCATCTGCAAAATGGGCATCATAAAAATAATTCCCTCATAATATGAGGGAATGTTGTGACTTTTAAATAAGCTTGTGCCAATAAAATGCTCAGCCCAATGCTTAAGACATTGCTATTGCTCAGTAAATCTTAGCTTCTGCATTTAATCCTTAGTAGCACACCAGGGAGGTGGTCCTGAAGGTCTGAATTAAAGAGGATGAACTCTCTGCATCCTTCATGAAGCCGGGTAAGAACCCAGGGTGCTAAGAGATTGTGCTCTGTGGCTTTCAGGGAACTCTCACTGTTGCTTGTTGACTGTTGTGATCCCCACCTGGAACCTGCATGGAAGGAATGGTAATCAATTCTGCTGCACCTTCCTTGAGACTGCTGGCTCCAGAGAGACCCATCCCCTTTGTATACAATGAAGGTCATCTTCACCTGAGGTCTTCTTCACTTGAGAAGATAGCATTAGCACCTGCAGGAGGAATCAGGTCTCTGTTAATGAAGGCAGCCTGCTAGAACCCACCCACACTGCTTGACCTGGTTCCCCTGTGATTCATAGCTCTCACCAGTGTTTTTCCTCCACAGCTGGCGCTGGGGAGACTCAAACCTAAATATTGACCTGGAAAACATGATGTTTCCAAGTGCAAGACAATGTTTCTCTAGCCAAGATGGCAGCTGTCAAACCAGTTAATTCCCAGATACATTACTATAAATCTCAAATCTACAACTGTGTAGAAAAGCAAAATATGTTTATGAAATAAGAGCCTGTAACTTTCAATTAAGCACCATTGGCAACTATAATAAAATAGCTAAGCAGTCAATTCTGCCAACAGGGACAAAAAAATGATAAAACCTGAACTGGAACAATCACAATGAGAATGAAGGGAAGCAAACCTTCAGGAGACCTTTCTGAAACCGAGGTAGTAGGACACTGTGACCTCTTGTGCACAGAGAGAAAGGAGAGAGTCAAGTTTTCTAGCCTGCATTCTTACATGTTCCTTCATTTCATAGGGAAACACAGGGAAAGGTTCATGAAAAAGGACAGTGAGTTTAAAGGTAGTTGTAAACCTTGAGCACCGAAGAATTGATACTTTTGAACTGTGGTGTTGGAGAAGACTCTTGAGAGTCCCTTGGACTGCAAGGAGATCCAACCAGTCCATTCTGAAGGAGATCAGCCCTGGGATTTCTTTGGAAGGACTGATGCTAAAGCTGAAACTCCAGTACTTTGGCCACCTCATGCAAAGAGTTGACTCATTGGAAAAGACCCTGATGCTGGGAGGGATTGGGGGCAGGAGGAGAAAGGGATGACAGAGGATGAGATGGCTGGATGGCATCACCGACTCAATGGACATGAGTTTGAGTGAACTCCGGAAGATGGTGATGGACAGGGAGGCCTGGCGTGCTGCGATTCATGGGATCGCAAAGAGTCAGACACACTGAGCGACTGAACTGAACTGAACTGAACTGAAACCTTGAGAGAGTACATACTTTGAAAGTATATACTTGTTCAGAATGTAGAGTTAAATAAACATAAGAAAATGTGTCAAGACCATCTGTCATGTGGGAAATGCAAAGTGCGATCACAACCCAGGATGGCTCCATTTAAAAGGACAGACACTGTCAAGAGCTGGTGAAGTTGTGAAGGAACTGGAACTCTCATTCACTGTGGACGGAAGTGTAAACGGATACGACCACTTGGAGGGTATGCTTGGTCCTACTTATTAAAGCAAAAATATGTTAGCAGTCCCACTCCTGGACATGCACACAGCCAAAATGAATGATTACTCCACAAAAATACATGAAAATGTTCTGAGTGATATTGTTCACAATTGACAAAAACTGGAAACAAGCTAAATGTGCTAAATATAGAATGAATAAATTATGTGTTCATACTATGTAAGAGTGCATCGCAATTAAAATGAATAAGGTACTGAATATCATAGCCAAAATATTGACTAAAAATATCCAGACACCAAAAAAGCACTGAGTGATGACTTTATGACGATATTTATATAAAGTGCAAGAACAGGCAAAACCAGTCTATGAGATTATGAAAGTCAAAATGGTGGTTCCATTTACGGATTATTATCTGTGAGAGAGCACAAGGAAGCCAGCCCTCTGGGGTGGTGGAAATGTCCATGTCTTAATATACGTATAATGGTACATGCTACTGCTAAGTCACTTCAGTCGTGTCTGACTCTGTGCGACCCCATAGACAGCAGCCCACCAGGCTCCCCTGTCCCTGGTGGGACAAGAACACTGGTGTGGGTTGCCATTTCCTTCTCCAAAGCATAAAAGTGAAAAGCGAAAGTGAAGTCGCTCAGTCGTGTCCGACTCTTTGCGATCCCATGGACTGCAGCCAACCAGGCTCCTCCATCCATGTGATTTTCCAGGCAAGAGTACTGGAGTGGGGTGCCATTGCCTTCTCCACTATAACGGTACATACATATGCCAAAAAAAATCACTTGTGCTCTTCATTTTAGATATATGCAATCTATTTTATGAAGGTTATACCTCAATAAAGAAAGTAAATTTAATAACACAGGGTTAAATATTTGATCAGCACTTGAAAACAGTATACATAAGAAGAGGCGGCAATTCTTGAATGCACTGGAACCATAAGGCTAGAGTGATTATTTAGCATTCAAAATAAGCTTTTGGCTCTAACAGGCCTATCAAACGCTGTTTAAGGTCATTCTCGGAATTAATAGTGGAAGGCAGAGGCTCATAAGCTCTGTGCCTAAGAAACTACAAGAACTATGGATGAGCTGAGTGCATGTAACACAGCTGCCCCTAGAGGGCACCACCGGGGGCCTCTGCCAGAACCAGCCAGGGAGCTGTGGTTCCCACTGGCTCCCAACAGATGAACTTTGCATACCACTCATCTCAACAGGGACCCATGAGATTATCGTTCCCAACAAGGGCAGCAGATGGTGTGACAGCCTGGGGTGGGACAATGATGTGAATTCTTACAGGGTGGCTTTGGTGGAACTGCCTCCCTTCCTGGGTCTCTCCTTTTGATTTCTTTTTAATTATTTATTTTAATTTGAGGCTAATTACTTTACAATATTGTAGTGGTTTTTACCATACATTGACATGAATCGGCCATGGGTGTACATGTGTTCTCCATCTGAACCCTCCTCCCACCTCCCTCCCCATCCTATCCCTCAGAGTCATCCCAGTGTACCAGCTCAGAGCACCCTGTCTCACGTATTGAACCTGGACTGGCGATCTGTTTCACATAAGATAATACACATGTTTCAGTGCTATTCTCTCAAATCATCCCACCCTCACCTTCTCCCACAGAGTCCAAAAGACTGTTCTTTACATCTGTGTCTCTTTTGCTGTCTCGCATATAGGGTCATTGTTACCAGCTTTCTAAATTGCACATATATGTATTAATATACTGTACTGGTGTTTTTCTTTCTGACTTACTTCACTCTGTATAATAGGCTCCAGTTTCATCCACCTCATTAGAATGATTCAGATGCATTCTTTTTAATAGCTGAGTAATATTCCATTACTCAGACACACTGAAACCATAACCACAGAAAACTAGTCAGTATAATCACACTAGGACCACAGCCTTGTCTTGCTCAATGAAATTAAGCCATGCCCATGGGGCCACCCAAGACGGGTGGGTCATGGTGGAGAGGTCTGACAGAATGTGGTCCACTGGAGAAGGGAATGGCAAACCACTTCAGTATTGTTGCCTTGAGAACCCCGTGAACAGTATGAAAAGGCAAAATGATAGGATACTGAAAGAGGAACTCCCCAGGTCAGTAGGTGCCCAATATGCTACTGGAGATCAGTGGAGAGATAACTCCAAAAGAATAAAGGGATGGAGCCAAAGCAAAAACGATACCCAGTTGTGGATATGACTGGTGATAGAAGCAAGGTCCAATGCTATAAAGCGCAATATTGCATAGGAACCTGGAATGTTAGGTTCATGAATCAAGGCAAATTGGAAGTGGTCAAACAGGAGATGGCAAGAGTAAATGTTGACATTCTAGGAATCAGCGAACTAAAATGGACTGGAATGGTTGAATTTAACTCAGATGACCATTATATCTACTACTGTGGGCAGGAATCCCTTAGAAGAAATGGAGTAGCCATCACGGTCAATAAAAGAGTCTGAAATGCAGTACTTGGATGCAATCTCAAAAATGACAGAAAGATCTCTGTTCGTTTCCAAGGCAAACCATTCAATATCACAGTAATCCAAGTCTATGCCCCAACAAGTAATGCTGAAGAAGCTGAAGTTGAACGGTTCTATGAAGACATACAAGACTTTTTAGAACTAACACCCAATAAAGACATCCTTTTCATTATAGGGGACTGGAATGCAAAAGTAGGAAGTCAAGAAACACCTAGTGTAACAGGCAAATTTGGCCTAGGAATGCGGAATGAAGCAGGGCAAATACTGATAGAGTTTTGCCAAGAGAATGCACTGGTCATAGCAAACACCCTCTTCCAACAACACAAGAGAAGACTCTACACATGGACATCACCAGATGGTCAACACTG
>SJXQ01013152.1:0-110800 GCA_006408695.1 Aepyceros melampus | reverse complement strand
CGGTCCTGGTGGTGTCTTATGTTCGAGCTTCTCGTGTGGTAACTGTCCCACAGTCCGGTGTGCTAGCCCGAGTTAGTTCGCTCCGGTTACGCGCGGGTATTCCGGCCCGATTCTTAAGAAGTGCTGCTGCCCGAGTCTCCCGCACCTCCTTGCCCAGCTCCCACTTGCTAGTGGCGGATGCAGGCGTCTGCTCTGCCTCTCCGCCAGGGGAATCACCACCGGCTTGCAACCTGCTGGTCTCAATCACCATTCATTTTTCCTCCCTGCCATGTGCCTCCAAGACTCTCCACAGATTCGGCAGTGAGAGTGCTTCCCGGCGTTTGGAAACTTCTCTCCCTTTAAAACTCTTTTCCAGGGACAGGACTCCCTTCCCGGGACGGAGCTCCCTCCCCACCTCCTTTGTTTCTCTTTTCATCTTCTGTGTTTTTCCTACCTGTTTTTGAAGACAATGTTCTGCTTTTCTGGATGTCTTATGTCCTCTGCTCGCATTCAGAAGCTGCCCTGTAGAATTTACCCAGTGTTGAGATGTTCTTTTGATGAATTTGTGCGGGAGAAAGTGGTCTCTCCGTCCTATTCCTCCGCCATCTTAGGCGCCCCCCCCACTGAAGACTTTTAATATAAAGCTTTGTGTATTTTAAAATGACTTTTGAGTTTTTTCTTTCCAATGTATAAACCAGTCAGCAGTAAGCTTAAATTTTAATCTAAGAAAATTGAGTCCACAAATAGAAATTATTTCAAAACAATGTTGGGTATTTAAAAAGCAGTTGAATTTTCAAACTATCTTTGAGTGTGTAATCTCATTTCATATTCCCATAAACTATTTAAGATATTTGAATTTTCATTATGCAAATGAGAAATCTAAGCGTCCTAGAAAATCTAAGGCTCACACTTTTTTTGCATAGTCAGTGAGAAATAGAGCCAGAATTTGGATTAAACTCACCTGACTGATTATCCAGTGCACTTTGAGTGACCTCATATTCCTTTAACATTAGCCATGCATATATTCAGAAACTAATATTAATTGTTTATAGTTTGATTAGTCAAATAATTTTCATTATTTTATATAAAACTGTATATGAATTATAGACTTTGAAAAATAGAGAAGCAAAATGAAGTTAGTAAAATTCTCCAGTTACATCACACCTTTTAGCAAGAAATAGCATGTTAACATCTAGGTGAATTTTTCACACACACACACACACACACACACACACATTTAAATAAACAGAATCAAAATTCAAATACTGCTTTATAATCTGTTTATTTTTCTACTTAGTAACAGATCACATCTCTTTTCCATAATATCACATATCCCACAGAGTATTTATAAATGCTTTCCCCTATTATTTTTTCCTCATTGTGTTTAAGAATATCATACCAAAAAAAAATCATTTCCATCCTGTGATAAGAAGTAATATATATAAATAACCCTCTCCATTGCCTAAATAAAAACTAGAACCACAGAAGCCCTTTCATTTTCACTTCTTGCTGAATTTTCCAGGAGCTTCAAAATGAACATACAGTATAGTTGTTTCTCACAGGAGGTAGGAAGATGTGATCAAGAAGGGACATTTTAGAAGGCAAAGTCAGTAACATTTAATGAAGCTCATTCCTCAATCAGATGTGATAAATGACAGATTCATTTGTCTGAATACTAAGTTATTCCTCTGATAATTTGTGTGGATACTTTCAGGAAAGTGTACATGTACAGAGATTTTGTGAAGAAAAATTTAAATTTCATAGTTCCTAAGTGAGGGATTCACTAAATATTTGACTGTCTGTATAATTGTTGTTGTTCAGTTGCTGTCATGTCTGACTCATTGTGACCCCATGAAATGCAACATGCCAGGCTTCCCTGTCCGTCACTATCTCCTGGAGCTTCCTCAAACTCATGTCCATTTAATCAATGATGCCATCCAACCATCTCATCCTCTGTCACCTTCTTCTCCTCCTGCCTTCAGTCTTTCCCAGCATCAGAGTCTTTGCCAGTGAATTGACTCTTCATATCAGGTGGCCAAAGTATTGGAGCTTCAGCATCAGTCCTCCATAGAATATTCAGGGTTGATTTCCTTTGGGATTGACCTCTTTCCTGTCAAAGGGACTCTCAAGAATCTTCTCCAAAAGCATCAGTTCTTCAGCGCTCAGCTTTCTTTATGCTCCAACTCTCACATCTATACACGACTAATGGAAAAACCATAGCTTTGACTTCAGCAAAGTAATGTCTCTGTTTTTAATATGCTGTCTAGATTTGTCATAGCTTTTCTCCCAAGGAACAAGAGTCTTTTAATTTCATGGCTTCAGTCACCATCCACAGTGATTTTGGAGCCCAAGAAAATAAAATCTGTCTCTGTTTCCACTTTCTCATGATCTATTTGCCATGAAGTGATGGGACTCGATGCCATGATCTTAATTTTTTGAATGTTGAGTTTTAAGCCAGATTTTTCACTCTCCTCTTTCACCTTCATCAAGAGACTCTTTAATTCCTCTTCACTTTTTACCATTTAAAGTGGTATCATCTGCATACATGAGACTGTTGATATTTCTCACAGCAATCTTGATTCCAGCTTGTGATTCATCTAGCCCAGCATTTCACATGATGTATTCTGCATATAAGTTAAATAAGCAGGGTGACAATATACAGCCTTGATGTACTCCTTTCCCAGTTTTGAACCAGTCCATTGTTTCATGTCCACTTCTCACTGTTGCTTCTTGTCCTGCATACAGGTTTCTCAGGAGACAGGTAAGGTGGTCTGGTATTCCCATCTCTTTAAAAATTTTCCACAGTTTGTTGTGATCCACACAGTCAAAGTCTTCAGCATAGTCAATGAAGCAGAAGTAGATGTTTTTACTGGAATTCTCTTGCATTTTCTATGATATTGGCAGTTTGGTTTCTGGTTACTTTGCCTTTCCTACACACTCTCAATTGTGCCTAAAATTAATCTAGAACCATTTGCTTGATTTTAAGCTTATGATCTGGTTGAATTTTTCAGTCTTATCTACCACAATTTTCTTTAATGCTCCATCATTCTAGATTAAACTCTTCACTATTACTCCTTCTTTGTTCTGTTTTCACTCTTGATTCCACCTGTAATATTCTTCTTTAATATTAAGAAGTGAAGTAATCTTATAGTCTTCAATCCCTAATTCACATAGTGTCAAATGCTCATAGATTTGCTTAGCCTCTTCAATCAAAAACTTAGTTTCCTTTCTTCTCAACTTCTTGGCAGTAATTTGCCAAGTTTCAAGGCACAGCACAGTTTAAATTACCTTTATTTCAGTACATATATTTTGACTCTCCTAGAGAATACATATGAGTTTAAATGAAAAAAATTTTTTAATCATTGGATTTTCTATCATGCTCAGCCAATTGCTTTGTCTGCAATAGCTGCTGTAGAAATGCAGAAGATTGATTGGATAAATGAATGAAAGAACCAGTTGGCATAGGATAAGGCCACATTGTCCTTGGCTGATTGAAACTTGGCATCCATTCAGTGAGACACTCTAAATTGTTTCCACAACAAAGTTGCATGCTTCACATAGTGGATAGTCAGTGATTGATCCTATTAAATTGGATCAGCACCTGTTTCTCTTTTAATGTATTTTCAGTGCATATCAAGCATGCTTGATAATGCAGGCTTTAATTGTTCTAAATTGGTTTCAGTCTACTGAAATAATAAATGAGGCAATTTTGTCTTCAAAGACAATGGACTTTAATGAGCATATTTCTGTATCTGGCAATTTGCAGTCATAATTTATTTATAGCAGGTCTTATGATTCATCGTCACAATTTCTTTCAAATTTTGTAAGAAAATTCATCTCTATGAGTTTAAGTGTCTTATTCTGGCAGCTGTTCTTCACTAGCTGATATTTTCTGCAAGCTCTAAACTTAGCATTAGCAGCTTTCAGCTTAATTTTTCTTTGTTTACGTTTGGAATATGTTCACCACATAAAAACATTCTTGTCATAAGAATGCAAGGAAGATATAAATGTAGTTTTAACAGAGCCTGCTAGCAAACTCTAGTCTTCTTTGATCCCAAGTAAGCACGATGGTAGCAGAAATCATCCCTTCCCCATGGTGAGAATCTATAAACCAAACTGGATCAAATTACTTTTTTTTTTTTTCCAAAAAATTTCATTGTACACAAAGGGTATATCTAGAAACATTTGCTTTGTTAAGATTCAGCTACTTCCCAAAGGTTCTAAAGAACAACATTTGTTTTTTATTAGTTTTTCAAGTAACTGTAATCTCTGGTTACTGGGAAAGGAATGGGTTGACATTATTGCTGTATTATAGTAGTATTTTTAACCAACTTCAATCTCCATTTATTACTTTCATTCTCTCTGTGTTCATTTTTTGACAGATCTATCAAGAATCTGTAAAGCAGTTCAGAGGCTGGGGAATACGTAGGTAATGGCTGACTACCTGAAACTTTATAGCTGCTTTCAAAATCACCAGGGGGATAATAAAAAGGCTCTGGAATCAAATAAGGAAATGGAAGAAGAGGATGGTTTCTCAATTTGCTTTCTCTCCTTGCACAACTACTTGGTCAAGCTTCTGTCCAACATATGTAGGTCATATTAATTTCCATATCAGTTTTTTTAAGCATTACTGTAATTATTTACACACACACACACACTCACTTGTTTCATTTGTATTGAAATTAATTCCTTATGTGTTAAATGGAAAAATCAGGAACTGATGCTGAGAGGAGATATTCCAAACCAAAGATTAAGAGGTAGGAGTTTTAGCCTTAAATTAAAACAATCAGATAGACACATAAACATGCAAACATGAGATATTAAACAATGATGCTTTGTGTGAACGTATGTCTGTCTGACCACAAACATAAAATAAACATATCTTATTCCTTGGGATAACCTCCCTCATAGATAGACAATCTCGAGTAGTGGGAATAAATTGTAATTTGGAGTTGGACAAAATTACCTTTGCAGATGCATCACTTACTAGTGTTTACAAATCACTTCACCTCTCTGAACTTCAGTTTCTTCTTTTGTTAAATGTAGCTAATATCACCTATATCATAAAATAATGAGTTAATGGAAATGACATGTATAAAGAACTTGGCATAGAGAAAGCATTCAAGTAATAAAAAAAGATAACATTAGGGATTGAATATTATTGAGGTGAACATGGAAAATGAAATGAGAATGACCAGGAAGAGAAAAAGAAAATAATTCTTCCTTCTACCCAGAGAACCAAGAAATTCTTTGGAAACTTTGAAAGCTTGAATGAGAACAGGCTAAACTTTCATTAATTCATTTGTTACATATTTAGTGAATTCCTGCTATATGCTGGACTGCAGTATGATAAAGGCAGAAGTTATAGTGATACAGGCATACAAGTATGGACCTTCATGAAGCCTTATAGTTTGAGAATAGATAATATTTCCTGTGTCCACATTAGCTATCTGAAACAAATTCTCTCATCATTCACTTTATAATAAGAGTATTTGCACTGTACTTCAGTCCATAATAGAGATAGCAAAACAGGACAATATGCTCTATAATTAATGACATAGAATTCCTTGGGAAAAACTGAACTTATCTAGGTGTCACATCTGTAATATCTTGAAGGGGCTTTTGAAATTTGCTTATAATCACTTATTCATTTTATAAAAGAGGTTTATTTTAAAAGAATATAAAGGAAGATTTAGGAAAAGTCCATACAATATTTTATTTTATTTTCATATAAACTATCCCATTTGTGACCAGGTGTATATATATTTAGTTGAATTAATTCCTCAACTCTATTTTATCACAATAAAAATGATAAATGCAGGTAGATGAATTAATACAGATAATTGCCCACTACAACTATTACTGCTCACAGATAAATCTCTAGTAAAGAAATGATTGCAGTCCAGAGCTTCATCACCACAACCCAGGGACCTCCAAATTCTTAATCAAAATTGTTTTTCTTCGTTTCGTTGTCGTTCAGTCGCTCAATAGTGTCCGACANTATAAATAACATATGCAGATGACACCATCCTTATGGCAGAAAGTGAAGAGGAACTAAAAAGCCTCTTGATGAAAGTGAAAGATGAGAGTGAAAAAGTTGACTTAAAGCTCAACATTCAGAAAACGAAGATCATGGCATCTGGTCCCATCACTTCATGGGAAATAGATGGGGAAACAGTAGAAACAGTGTCAGATTTTATTTTGGGGGGCCCCAGAATCACTGCAAATGATGACTGCAGCCATTAAATTAAAAGATACTTACTCCTTAGAAGAAAAGTTATGAGCAACCTAGATAGCATATTCAAAAGCAGAGACATTACTTTGCCAACTAAGGTCTGTCTAGTCAAGGCTATGGTTTTTCCAGTAGTCATGTATGGATGTAAGAGTTGGACTGTGAAGAAGGCTGAGTGCCGAAGAATTTATGCTTCTGAAATGTGGTGTTGGAGAAGACTCTTGAGAGTCCCTTGGACTGCAAGGAGATCCATCCAGTCCATTCTGAAGGAGATCAGTGCTGGGATTTCTTTGGAAGGAATGATGCTAAAGCTGAAGCTCCAGTACTTTGGCCACCTCATGCTAAGAGTTGACTCATTGGAAAAGACTCTGATGCTGGGAGGGATTGGGGGCAGGAGAAGAAGGGGACGACAGAGGGTGAGATGGCTGGATGACATCACTGACTCGATGGACGTGAGTCTGATTGAACTCCAGGAGTTGGTGATGGACAAGGAGGCCTGGCGTGCTGTGATTCATGAGATCGCAAAGAGTTGGACATGACTGAGTGAATGAACTGAACTGAACTGATAAATATGAATGTTTTGTTAATTATTTAGTTCATATACACTTGTTATAGAATGCCCATATAGGGAGAGCTTTTGTTCATTCCTTCTCTCTCTTATTCTTTTTCAGCATATATAAACTTGGAGTCTGGAAATTTTTTTTTTTTTTTTTACTAAGTAACAGGATGTGCTTTCTTTTCTGTGCATAAGAGAAAGTAATACAAACTATAGAATGTTCATTCTGATTTGCTTGGATGTGTGGCCCTTTAATACATGCTGTATTAGTTTAATTATTTCAAAATTTAATGTTTTTATTAATATATTCCAATATAGAATTGCAAATTTAGAATAACAACTCTGCATGCAATTTACATGTGGGCATGCAGGTGTTGCATGGTATTTTCAAAGTAATTTCAGTAACTTCTTACTATTTTAAATCAATCTTTCACAGTTATTGGTGAGATTATGAATATTTTCTGTTAAACAGATTACACCTGACTGTAGTGTATACAGAAAGTAATTACAGTTGCTTCATGCGAGTGTGACTAACATCATATCACTTAGCATATACTGAAAAGAATTGAAGAGTAACATTTTCCAGTTGATCTATGAGAAAATTTGTTTTGTAAATAAGTATGCTTGGTCAGCAAAAGAAAGGAAATGCACTTTTAGGTAATATGACTTCCTATCTTTGGTGTCTTATGAAGGATGAAAAACTAAACCGTATGCTCAGTAATACATACCTCTATCTATATGCACAAATTTCAGCTGCTCTCAGATGATACCATACTGTGATAAAACACTTTGGCCATTATTTCTGCATGAATAACTTGAGAAGAAAATGAGATGAGAGTTTCCCTGGTAATCCATTAAAAAAATTCTGAAAAATAAACAGAAAAATTTCCATTAGCAAAAGATATATAAGACCACAATTTCCAATGGAGTGACTGCATATTGAGAGAGACCATTCTGTAATGGAAAAGTTAATGTGGTTGGTTTGCTGTGATAAGAGCAAAAGAAGGAGAAGTAGAGATGCATGCCCACACCTGGATTCTTGTAGATTTAGCAATGGAAGTATCCCTGAGCAGCTACAAGGGACCTCGATTATGAACAACTGTAAGACCTAGAGAGAAACTAGCATCTGTGGGAAAACTGAGCATGTTTTAAATCTATTATGCTCTCTCATAACCAACCCTTTTATAAACACAATGTGCTTTCCCTGGAGAACTAATATGAAATGCAATAGTACATATGTGTCAATAGTTCATTGGATATTGGATTTTCTTTTACTCATTTTTCATTCAAAATATTATTGTGTCTAATATGCATGTATCACTATGCCAGAAACTGAGGTTTCAGTAGTGACCAAATCGGCATGGTCCCCATCTCTGTAGAATCCATAGTCTGGTGAACACTATAAATTCAAAAGAAATAAAAACAAATTATGTGGTTGTAAAATTAATACAAGTTTTGATACAGACAAGCAGAATTGGAAGAAAAGAGCACCATAACACTCTGAAGAAGTTTGAGCTGGACAATCTTTGAAGGTTTAACTAAGTTAAAATAGAAATTGTGAGGGCTTCCCTGGTGGCTCAGCTATAAAGAATCTGCCTTTAAAAATGCAGGAGACATTTTATCCCTAGGTCAGGAAGATCCCTGGAGGAGGTAATTGCAACCCATTCCAATATTCTTGCCAGGAAAATCCCATGGACAGAAGAGCTATATGTGGTATAGACCACGGGGTCATAAAAGGTTGAACATGACTGAAACAACTAAACACACCGACCCACGCACGTGTGCACACACACACACACACACACACACATGGATTATGAAGAGAACATAGAATGGGAAGGTTGCTCCAGACAGAGACAGAAGCAGGTGCAAAAGCCCTACAGTGAAAGGAGCCTAGAGTATTTAAGAAAAAAAGATGCCATATATAAATTGTAGTGAAAAGGGGAGAATAGGGTGTAGGGTAAGTGCTGTAGGGCAAGGGGAGAATGCTAAAAAGGAAGCCCACTAATTGATTAATTAGCTCTTTCATTCTGTGAATATTTATTCACTAGTAAACCAAATTTGTAAAAACATGCCTGGCACACACCTTTGAGAGACTTACAATCTGGTGGGAAAGAAAGAGCAATCATGTTGGCACACAGACTAATTTAAATACAGTGGATTCCTAAGAGTGCTGTGAAAGACTACTTTATGGATGGGAGGAACTATTCAGGGAGGTTAAAGAAAGTTCCTAGGGAGGTGAAAACTGTACTGAGGTTTCATAAGTGAGATTTTAAGGCTTTAATCTAAAATGATTTTTTTTTTTTTTTGTACTACACGTTGTAGTCTAATTTTTCTAGAACCTGGATTGCTGGTAAATAAAATTTTCACAAAATTTTGGTTTTATAACTGAGATGTACTATGACAGAAAACATCAGAGTTAAAACAGGAGACTACACTTGGCCCTACTTAGCCAACTTTGCAGAAGAGGTCATGCAAGCTGAGCCCTAAAAGGTCACGAGGAATCCTATAAAATGGAAGCGTGTAACAGAACAAAGAAGAAGAGAGGAGAGTTTTTGAAGGTCATGGAGACATGAAAAACAACACCTTTCAGGAAGCCTTCACATATTTACCACAGTGTAGGTCTGTTTGAAAAAATGGCTGGATCTGAGTCTAACTAGATAGGGAAGAATTGTTCTGGCAGAACTGGCAGGCTCTGCAAAGTTCCTTGCGGGAGAGGGAACTTATACTTCATGAGTTTATACCTTGGGGCTGCCATTTAAGACTTTAAATTACTTGATAGCATTTGTATTTTACAAAGGTCACTTCTAATTTGATTTGAAAAAGAAAGTTCTAAATTTGAGCAAAGAAACATGCTGTATAAAAATTCTTAAATATTGCCACTGAAGTACCCTAACGGAAAAGGAAAGGGAAGCATATTCTAGGGATCTAGTAGTTGAATCTGAAATTGCTCTTTGGCTGTAAAGGATTTCAACTTTAAGAAATAAATTAATGTAAATATTTTAAACTACTTGTGAAATTATATTTGCATTTTTTGATAATTATAATGCATTCTCCCATATAAAAATTGTTTTGAAGAAAATTTAGTCTTAGAAAAAAGTATCAGTTTGCAACTTGGCATCCCAGTATGTGACCACTTGGGGTTAATAAAAACAGTTTAAGAAACAAGATCACACATTTAACAAACAGGAATATAGATATGCATAGAATGTTGATAGAAAAGCTATAAACATGTATGTAGACAATTGAAATGAAACAAAGCAGAAATAAAAACAAAAACATTTTTGCTACTATGCTACTAAATTAACATAAGAACAGTTGTAGAAGAAACTTCACCTGATTTGAATATTGCATCTATAAATACATGTCGTATATGTAGAAATACATTTTAGAGATATTTTTATGAAATTCTTAATTTGCTTAAAGCTATATTTTAAAAATATATGTGTGAAACAATCTTTCTCTCTGTTGATTTTATACTTTATTAATGAAATTTCCTAAATTACATTTGCCATAGTTTGCATTTCAAGTAATTTAAAATTCTTAACTTTGATAAGAATGAAATCCTAGTTCAGTGTCTATGTCCCCATTTTTACTCCAAATACTAAAGCAAGGCACACCTAGGAAAAACACCCAATATACTTCATTATGCCAATTACATTTCTCTTTCCTGAGAAACAGAAAATATATTAAAAATTGATAATCAATGTAGGACCTCATTTTTTTCATGCTCCTCCTCTATACCATTAAGAGCTTATAGATTTCCCATGATATTTAATCAAAATTCATACATATATCTAATATCTAAGTTCTGATATCTAAGGTCTCATCTAGAACTGAAATTTGATGATATTGTGCTATATTTATGTACATATTTAATGAATATCTCCTTGGCTGAGAAGGAAAACCCTGACATGGAGCAGTGTAAAGGAATATCACAATGTTAGGAGAGAAAGAGAAAAAGTGATTAATCACTCTGCTATTTAAAGGACTATTGTGTTATTGAACCATCTTTTAAAAAAAAAATTGTCATTTTTTGGTCAGTATTTTACCCCAACCAAAGAGACCAAAAATTTCTTCCTCATACCCTCATTTTTTTCTTTTTCTTGCAATATTAAATCATTGACAAAACATTTATGTGTCATTCAAATAAATTCATTATCAGTATTTTGACTTTATAGGTTTAGGGCATGCTCGCCTCTCATAAGTATAACTATTCTTGTCACAAAAAGATTGAAATTTATTTTTTCCAATATACTTCACACATCCTTGTTCATATAAACAGCTTTAGAAAAAACTTTTAAAAGTGGCTGCTTCTGCTGGAAGTTTTCTCCTTTTGTCCTTTCTCTTCTGTTTCTATCTGAAATGTTGTCAAGATGGCTGGAACTTCAGCAGCCATGTGGTGACGAGACTATATTGAAGAGTAAATCATGATGATAAAAAGTGAAGATAGAAATTGACTAGGCTCTAATCATATGGAGTTTCTTTATTGGCACTGGGTTGCCTAAGCATGTCTCTTACAAGAGAATAAAATCTTATTTAAACCAAAATTATTGAAGTTTTCAATTACCTGTAACCATATATAATCCTGTGATATATTCAAATGAAACATCAGACTACTGGAGCATGAATTTGTTTCCACTCTTTTTTTTTTTTTTCTCATTTACATTACACTTAGTATGATATAAATATGTACGTAAGTAGTACATAAAGTCTTTTTTTTTTTTTTGCACTAAACACTATAGTGTAAATATCCATTTTCACAAAATTACAGTAATTAAACAAAATATCTATTATACATTTCTTATTTTTTGCTATTGTAAACAACAGTATATGAATGTACTCGATTTTCAAATCTAATCTGACATCATGTACTATTAAAAATAATTAATGAATTGATCAAAACAATAGAAGTTAACACCAGGCAACTATATCTATACAAGAGTGCTATATTTGTAGTGAAGGGGGAATGGTTCTCTAAAACCACGCTCAACATAACTGGAGGCAGTACAAGTGCTGGGAAGGAGAAATTGACAATTGTGATTGTGTGATATGAAGCTAATTAAGATCATGGAAATCAAAGGCTTACAACGGTAGCCCAAAGTGTGACTCCACCACACATCAACGGTATAGAAATGCTTACTGAGATAAGACTGTTGAAAAACAGAGGATTATCTCATGATCATTGCTTATCATATTAATAAAATAGTCTTACTCTGCACAGTTCAGTTCAGTTCAGTCATTCTTTCATTTCTCACTCTCTGTGACCCTGTGGACTGCAGCATGCCAGGCCTCCGTGTCCTTCAAAAACTTCCAGAGTTTGCTTAAATTCATGTCCATTGACTCGGTGATGCCATCTAATCATCTTATCCACTGTCATCCCCTTCTTCTATCTTCAGTCCTTCCCAGCATCAGGGTCTTTTCTAATGAGTCAGTTATTTGAATAGGTGGCCAAAGTATTGGAGTTTCAGCTTCAGCATCAGTCCTTCCAATGAATATTCAGGACTAATTTCCTTTTAGGATAGACTGGTTGGATCTTGCAGTCCAAGGGATTCTCAAGAGTCTTCTCCAGTACCACAGTTCAAAAGCATCAATTCTTCAGCACTCAGCTTTCTTTATAGTCCAACTCTCACATCCATACATGACTACTAGAAAGACCATAGCTTTGACTAGCTGTACCTTTGTTAGCAAAGTAACGTCTCTGCTTTTTAATATGCTGTCTAGGTTGGTCATAATTTTACTTCCAAGGAGTAAGCATCTTTTATTTTCATGGCTGCAGTCACCATCTGCAGTGATTTTGGATCTCCCCAAAATAAGTCTTTCACTGTTTCCACTGTTTCCTCATCTATTTGCCATGAAGTGATGAGACTTGGGTGCCATGATCTTAGATTTCTGAATGTTGAGCTTTAAGCCAACATTTTTCACTGTGCTCTTTCACTTTCATCAAGAAGCTCTTTAGTTTCTCTTCACTTTCTGCCATAAGGGTGGTATCATCTGCATATCTGAGGTTGTTAATATTTCCCCCAGCAATCTGGATTCCAGCTTGTGCTTCATCCAGCCCAGCATTTCTCATGATGTACTCTGCATATAAGTTAAATAGGAAGGGTGACAATATACAGCCTTGACATACTCCTTTCCCTAGTTGGATCCAGTCTGTTCCATGTCCAGTTCTAACTGTTGCTTCCTGATGTGGATATAGATTTCTCAAGAGGTGGTCAGGTGGTCTGGTACTTCCATCTCTTTAAGAATTTTCCACAGTTTGTTGGGATCCACATAGTAAAAGGCTTTGGCATAGCTGATAAAGCAGAAATAGATGTTTTCCTAGAACTCTCTTGCTTTTTCAGTGATGCAACGGATTTGGCAAATTGATCTCTGGTTTCTCTGCCTCTTCTAAAACTAGCTTGAACATCTGGAAGTTCATGATTCATGTACTCTTGAAGCCTGGCTTGGAGAATTTTGAGCATTACTTACTAGTGTGTAGATGAGTGCAGCTGTGGGGTAGTTTGAGCATTCTTTGGCATTGCCTTTCTTTGGGATTGGAATGAAAACTGACCTTTTCCAGTCCTGTGGCCACTGTTGAGTTTTCCAAATTTGTTATCATATTGAGTGTAGCACTTTCTTTGCATCATCTTTTAGGGTTTGAAATAGCTCAACTGAAATTCCATCACCTTTACTAGCTTTGTTCATAGTGATGCTTTCTAAGCCCACTTTTGCATTTCCATTCTAGGATATCTGGCTCTAGGTGAGTGGTCATACAATCATGATTATCTGAGTAATGAAGTTCTTTTTTTGTACAGTTCTTTCATGTTCTTGA
This sequence comes from Aepyceros melampus, assembly GCA_006408695.1. NCBI lineage: Eukaryota > Metazoa > Chordata > Mammalia > Artiodactyla > Bovidae > Aepyceros > Aepyceros melampus. The sequence continues at coordinate 97,219 of SJXQ01013152.1, read as the reverse complement.
CAACTCTTCTTAATATTTCTACTTCTGTGAGGTCCATAATATTTCTGTCTTTTATTGAGCCTATCTTTGCATGAAATGTTCCCTTGATATCTCTAATCTTCTTGAAGAGATCTCTAGTCTTTCCCATTCTATTGTTTTCCTCTATTTTTTGCGTTGATCTCCGAGGAAGGCTTTCTTATCTCTTCTTGCTATTCTTTGGAACTCTGCATTCAAATGGGTATATCTTTCCTTTTCTCCTTTGCTCTTCACTTCTTTTCTATTCTCAGCTATTTGTAAGGCCTCCTCAGACAACCATTTTGCTTTTTTGCATTTCTTTTTCTTGGGGATAGTCTTGATTTCTGTCTCCTGTACAATGTCACAAACCTCCGTCCATAGTTTATCAGGCAGTCTGTCTGTCAGATCTAATCCTTTGAATATATTTCTCACTCCCACTGTATAATCATAAGGGATTTGATTTAGGACATCCCTGAAGGTTTTCCCTACTTTCTTCTATTTACATCTGAATTTGGCAATAAGGAGTTCATGATCTGAGCGATAATCAGCTCCCAGTCTTGCTTTTTCTGACTATATAGAGCTTTTCCATCTTTGGCTGCAAAAAATATAATCAATCTGATTTCACTGTTGGCCATCTGGTGATGTCCATGTGTATAACCTTCTCTTGTTTTGTTGAAGAGGTGCTTGCTATGACCAGTGTGTTCTCTTGGCAAAACTGTATTGGAGTTTTTCCTGCTTCATTTTATACTCCAAGGCCAAATTTGCCTGTTACTCCAGGTATCCTTTGACTTCCTACTTTTGCATTCCATCCCCATTTAATGAAAAGGACATCTTTTTTGATGTTAGTTCTAGAAGGTCTTGTAGGTATTCCTAGAACCATTCAACTTCAGCTTCTTCAGCATTACTAATCAGGCCATAGACTTGGATTACCGTGATATTGAATGGTTTACCTTGGAAATGAACAAAAATCATTCTGTTGTTTTTGAGATTGCATCCAAGTACTGCATTTCAGGCTCTGGTTGACTACAATGGCTACTCCATTTCTTCTAAGGGATTTTTGCCCACAGTAGTAGATATAATGGCCATCTGAGTTGAATTCACCCATTCCAGTCCATTTTAGTTTGCTGATACTTAAAATGTTGAGGTTCACTCTTGCCATCTCCTCTTTGGCCAATTCCAATTTGCCTTGATTCATGGATCTAGCATTCCAGGTTCCTATGCTATATTGTTCTTTCCAGTATAGGACTTTGCTTCTATCATCAGTCACATCCAAAATTTGGTGTTGTTTTTGCTTTGTTTCCTTCTCTTCATTCTTTCTGGAGTTATTTCTCCATTGATCTCTGTTAGCATTTGGGACACCCTACAACCCAGGGAGTTCATCTTTCAGTGTCGTATCTTTTTGCCTTTTCATACTGCTCATAGGATTCTCAAGGCATGACTACAGAAATGATTTGCCATTCCCCATTCCAGTGGACCACATTTTGTCAGAACTCTCCAGCATGACCCATCCATTTTGGGTGGCCCTATACAACATGGCTCATAGTTTCATTGAATTAGACAAGGCTGTGGTCCATGTGATTAGATTGGTTAGGTTTCTGTGATTGTGGGTTTCAGTCTGTCTGCCCTCTGATGGAGAAGGATAAGAGGCTTATGGAAGATTCTTTGCACAGGACATGTTAAATCCTTTGTTTGTTGTGATACTTATATATAATGAATAAATTGCTTTTCCTACCATTCTTGGTTTCAGATATTTCCATTACCACATTTGCTGCTTCATACACATATGATGCTGCAAACTGAGAAAACTGGTAAGCAAGCAGAATGGACACACTTGCTTGAAATTTAACTTCAGAAAGCAAAAAAAAGGTCTCCAAAAAAAAATTAATTTCTTTTGTTACATCATTTTGTTGTTGTATTTGGTTTTATTTCGAAAAAGAAATGGATAATATATTGTGTAAGTATCAGAATCTTTTTTTTTAATGCCTCTGCATGGTGGCAGATCCAGCTGCATGCCTTTCATTAAGGCTGTTCTAGCCACTCAAGTACAAAATAATAGTAATAACAGTGTCAGTACTTCCTTCTGATATCATAACACTAATAATTAATACTGGTGATTTTAACACCAGTGCTTTGTTATTTTCTCCATTAAATTCTTATATTATCATTTATCCTTTGTATTGTTACTTAATCATTTTTATATTTTTAATCTTAAAGGATGTTGAGTTTATATTAGGCATTCAAAGAAAGTCTTAATTGCCTAGTCAGAGAGTTGTATTTATATGAGATCTTCCCAGCTTACCAAGAATGTAATTTTTCTAATGTGTTTCAGATCTATACACAATCCTCATTATGCTCTTTCCCTCATACTGCTCTCTCCTTTCTAAATATTTAAATCAATTTTTAATAATTATTTTTGTTTAATTATGTGTCTCCTTTAGATGTTAAACTCCATGAAGGTTCAGTTTTGTTCTGTTTTATTATCATAGACCCAGTGGCAGAAATAATTCTTGGTACAAAGAAGGTGATGAGTGTATTTTCTTTTTTAATAAAGATATAAAAGACTGGCAGAATAAGGAGCAAACCTGTAAGGAGTTAATGAAAAAGAAGATATATAAAACAAATGTCATGGAGCATGATGAGACAAAATTTGTTCTATGTGTTCTATGTACATCTTTGCATAATGTGATCAAAGATAGATTTCCCAAAGCCAGAGATTTGGAATTACATAGTTTGTAATATTTGTCTTCTAATTTTACCTCAGATTTGAATGTTCATGAGAGCACAACTACATTTTTTTTTCTTCCAGTTGCAAGTCTGTTAAGTAGGGCCTTGTTTGCTAGCATATTTTAATAGCATACAGAGCCATATGGAGATCTACATTCAGAGAAATTTTGCAATAAACATCTCTTAAGTAAGTATATTCATTTTCTTTTGAAGTAGTAAATTATTGTAACTGCTGTCATAAAAGTATTGTTGTTTATTCTGTTTATATGTGTAACTTCTACTACCCTTGGCTGAATTTTACTATTATTTGTTTGATAAATCAAACAAATCCTGATAAGTACCTAGTTTCTTGGGATCCATACCAATGTCCTCATGTGTCACTGTTTTTACCAACAACATTGTAAAACTTGGGATTAATGGTATATACTCAATTAGCATCTACAATTTAAAATTATTTAATGATGAAAGACAAGATACCTTTCCATGAGGATAATATTAATTGCAATTATGCTGTGATCAGAAATGCAACATGTTCTGATAACTTAATCAAATTATGCTGTGAAACTTAATATATTTGTCATTATAATAAGGCAAAGTCCTATTTGTGTCTTTTTTTCCTGTATTTGGATATCACAAATCTGATATGATAAAAGAAACAGTAACTATTTAGGCCAAGAGTTTATCTGAAAACTATTAGCCTTCAACATGTTTTCTCTAAATCGATGACCACTATTCACAAACACTTGGTAGTACTTTTAAACAACAAGTACTAAGTTGTACTATATCATTCATACATGCCACCTGGGTATGCTTTGATACCATGTTATACCCTAGTAATAGCATGCACAAGGAAACTTACAGAACGCTTGAGTTTCTCTTCAATAACTAACTGGTAGGTTTTGTGGAAATCCAAACTGTAATATTGATCGAATGAGCACAAGATTTTAACCCAAAAAGGCAAAGTATCTGAACATTATTTTATATTCTCATGGGTTTCATTAAAGCATTTACACTAGATAATACTGTGCACTGGCAGCACTAAACCTTGGCTATTAGAAAAGGAAACACTCAGATGTGTTTCTTACATTTTTTTTAAGAAGCTGTTTTTAAGTTTCTCTTGGATTTTGACAAGTCCTCAAATGATAAAAATAAATCAGTTTGCTGTCAATTCTTTATGTATTGACGTATTAATGGAGTAAAAAACACTAGCAGAAAGAAAATTATCACTCATAGTTCTGTGATTCAGTTTTACCATATGAATCAAAATAATAATGGTAATGGAAAACATACAGACCTCATTACTAGAGAAACAGTGAAAAGACAAACTGACAAAACTCCTCTTATTCTGAAGATGTATAGCAGCCATTTACAGCAATACTATGAGTGAGTATTGTATTAGATATATTAATATATTTCAAAAGTTTCTTCAAATTGTGTTAGACAAACACAAAGAAGAGAAGTGAAACAACAGTGAGACAACATTAAAACAAGAAAAAATGATTTACTTCATAGGCATTGATTTTTTCCAAACATGATAAAATCAAAGCATATATCCATCAAACATTATAGACCCAATTTTGAGTGAAATATTTATTCAAATGTCTCAAAACTGAAATAGGAGTCTAGGATTTCTGAATAAATTTGGATTGAGGATCTAAATAATTTTTGTGGGTACAAAAATTTGATTTGACAAAACTGTATTTGAAATTGACTCTATTTTAAAAACAAATTAAAAAAAACAAAGGAAATACAAAACAATCATCTTAAAATACTAGAGAGACATATACATTTCCTAGAAATAGAATGGAAATGTGAGCCAGAAAGTGAGAATCATCCCAGAGGAAATGTCTACTTGAATAGGCATCAGTTCAGTTCAGTTGAGTCAGTCACTCAGTCGTGTCCGACTCTTTGCGACCCAAAGAATTGCAGCACGCGAGGCCTCCCTGTCCATCACCAATTCCCAGAGTTCATTCAGACTCTCATCCATCGAGTCAGTGATGCCATCCAGCCATCTCATCCTCGGTCATCCCCTTCTCCTCCTGCCCCAATCCCTCCCAGCATCAGAGTCTTTTCCAATAAGTTAACACTTCGCATGAAGTGGCCAAAGTACCGGAGTTTCAGTTTTAGCATCATTACTTCCAAAGAAATCCCAGGGTTGATCTCCTTCAGAATGGACTGGTTGGATTTCCTGGCAGTCCAAGGGACTCTCAAGTCTTCTCCAACACCACAGTTCAAAAGCATCAATTCTTCAGCACTCAGCTTTCTTCACAGTCCAACTCTCACATCCATACATGACCACAGGAAAAACCATAGCCTTGACTAGATGGACGTTACTCAGCAAAGTAATGTCTCTGCTTTTGAATATGCTATCTAGGTTAGTCATAACTTTTCTTCCAAGGAGGAAATGTGTTTTAATTTCATGGCTGCAATCACCATCTGCAATGATTTTGGAGCCCCCAAAAATAAAAGTCTGACACTGTTTCTACTGTTTCTCCATCTATTTCCCATGAAGTGATGGGACTAGGTGCCACGATCTCCGTTTTCTGAATGTTGAGCTTTAAGCCAACTTTTTCACTCTACTCTTTTATTTTCATCAAGAGGCTTTTTAGTTTCTCTTCACTTTGTGCCATAAGGGAGGTGTCATCTGCATATCTGTGGTTATTTATATTTCTCCTGGCAATCTTGATTCCAGCTTGTGCTTCTTCCACCCCAGCATTTCTCATGATGTACTCTGCATAGATGTTAAATAAGCAGGGTGACAATATACAGCCTTGATGTACTCCTTTTCCTATTTGGAACCAGTCTGTTGTTCCATGTCCAGTTCTAACTGTTGCTTCCTGATCTGCATATAGGTTTCTCAAGAGACAGGTCAGGTGGTCTGGTATTCCCATCTCTTTCAGAATTTTCCACAGTTTATTGTGATCCACACAGTCAAAGACTTTGGCATAGTCAATAAAGCAGAAATAGATGTTTTTCTGAAACTCCCTTGCTTTTTCCATGATCCAGCAGATGTTGGCAATTTGATCTCTGGTTCCTCTGCCTTTTCTAAAACCAGGTTGAACATCAGAAGTTCGCGGTTCACGTATTGCTGAGGCCTGGCTTGGAGAATTTTGAGCAGTACTTTACCAGCGTGTGAGATGAGTGCAATTGTGCAGTAGTATGAGCATTCTTTGGCATTGAGGTATCTCTTCACGGCGGCTCCAGCAAAGCGTAGCCACTGCTCCTTACCTTGGATGAGGGGTATCTCCTCTCTTTTGGTTTCTTTGATTTTAGTAAATTGACAATATTTTTGTGTTCTAGAAAAGAAACAAATGCTACTCTAGCTTGAAATGTTTATCTTAAATTATCTGTGGGAAAAAGATTGGAAATCACACTCTCACATTCATTTTTGTGCTGCTGTTCTTATTTAATATTTAATCATTGCAACTTGCCATAACCTAGAAAGAATTAAATGAGGCCAGCAGTAAGGTTTTTGAAAAAATGTGTTCACAAGCTATTTATTTTTAAATTATATCTTTTTATCCAGAAGCCAGTGTGTTGGGTGGGAAGAAGGTACAGCTACATACTTATGGAAGGTTAAAGTGAGCTTCTGAATTTATAATATAGACATGATTTGTATTCTGATATTTTCCTTATTTGTAATTTGGTCTCAAGGAGCTCCTAGTGTAATAATTTCAGCACTATGATTTTATCAGCATGAAACATATTCTACACTTTCTATGAAAAAAATTTCTCCAACCCACTCCTTTTCATCTTGGATACTACACTCCCAGTAGGTAAAACATTCCTTAAAAATGTCTCGTTCTGGGCTCCTCTACTTTCTTCTCTCTCCTTAATGCTTTCTTCCTGGTTTTTGACACACTTCACACCTAAACAGAGATTGCTTTTAAGGAGGTCACCTCTTACCTACCTCTATTTTGAAAATCTGGTTGATGTCTCTATTTTCTCCTTTTTTTTTTTTTTGCAGCTTTTAGGAATATCTAGCATGGAAACTGTTTCTAAAAGAAAGGACTTTCCTGTTTTATTTTCTGAAGGCATACTCTCTGGTTTTGTTTCTACCTAATCTTCCTCTTTTTTTTTTTGCCTTTTTTGGATATTTCTCTACAATCTGAGTAATCCCAGGCTCATTCATATACACACACATACACAAATGTATATGATTTGTTAATTATTATGATTGTTGTTATTATTAAAAGTGTTTGGGTATTTGTTTCTTTAATACTATCATTGAATTTAATAGGAATATCTAGCATGGAAACTGTTTCTAAAAGAAAGGACTTTCCTGTTTTATTTTCTGAAGGCATACTCTCTGGTTTTGTTTCTACCTAATCTTCCTCTTTTTTTTTTTGCCTTTTTTGGATATTTCTCTACAATCTGAGTAATCCCAGGCTCATTCATATACACACACATACACAAATGTATATGATTTGTTAATTATTATGATTGTTGTTATTATTAAAAGTGTTTGGGTATTTGTTTCTTTAATACTATCATTGAATTTACCATTGATATCCAGAGTTAGTAACTACCTAACAACTTGATATTTGAACTTGAAAATCTATAATCATAACACTATGAAATTCAATGTGAGTTAATCAAAATTCTTCATTTTAAACCACTCCTAACTTTTTTCCTCCTTCAGTGTTCAGTCTCCCTACATGATATCACTTTCCATCCATTGGCTAAAATCAAAATTTTAGGAATCATCCTTGAGTTCTCTCACTTATCATCTGCTCATGTATTTATTATTCACTCATCCATTAAACAGTCACTGAGCAGTAACTATGAACTCTTATTTTGAGCCCTAGAGATCCAGCAGTAAACACAACAGTTAAGTTCTCCGCTAGGGCTGGCACTTACATTTAAGTAGGGAAAGGCAAGTGATAAGTAAGTGGGTGCAACACGCAGCTGTAATAAGCACACTGAATGGTGTGAGAAGACGGTCATGCAGAAGCGGGAGGGCGGCCCAGTGCAACTGTGGCATCTGGCAGGCTCTCTTTACGAGATGACGTTTAATCTCGAATTTAAATGACAGGGACGGAGAAGGATGAGGAGGAACAAGTTTAGGATGCAGGTTGACTTGTCTGAAGAAAATAAATTGGCTGGTATGGCCTTACAGTGGATGATAAGGAGTTATTGTAATGAGGTCAAACAAGTAGGCAGGGGTCAGGTCATATGGGCATACATAAAGCACCTGCAAGAGCTTGGAACTCATTCTAAGTGCAGTGATAGTCCATTGAAGGATTCTAAGCAAGACGATGACGTAGTAGTATTTATCTTGTAAAGAGATCAGTACTCACCAATCTAATCCAAATCCTATTTCTTTTTGACTTAAAATCTTTAATGAAATTAATAAGTAATTAAATAAATGAAAGCGTTGCATATAGCAAATGCATAAAAATATCAAATGAATCAATGATAAAATAAGCAAAAATGTTTTATATAATTTTAATGTCTGAAATTTTTTTAATTTCCATATTTTAAAATTAAATTATGGTTTTGAATTTTCCATTTTATTGAAATTAGGAAATCTAGGGTGAATTTAATTAACTTCCATAAATCCACATTGTCTGTTATGTGTCTTCTTTCTAAAAAGTATTATGAAAAAGGAAATAAGGCCTAGTCTCCCCTCTGAAGGAACTCAAACTCTTATAAGCAAATAACATTCCAACACAAGAGTAGGTCACAGTGCTTTTCCAACACAAGGCAAACAAGGGCTTTCTAGTTTTTTCCTTCTTTCTTGCCTTCATTCTCTCCATTTCTATAGGAAAGCTACATGAGACCAGGCATAGAGACAGAATGGAACTATGGAAAGATTTTTAAATAATCAAGGGGAGTGTGAAGGGCACTGATAGCTTACAAACATCAGATAAGTTTAGTTCTGTTGGCATTTGAACAAATACATCACTAAGTTTGGTGACAGGTCACTGTGAGCTTGATTATAGCATGGCTCTGTACCAGTCAGCTTGGGTTGCCATACCATAACAAGATACTACAGACAGGGTCACTTAAACAACAAAAGCAACTTATTTTCTCATCATTTTGGTGCTTGGAAGTTCAAGATCAAGTTCCAGCAGCCTTGGTTTCTGCTGAGATCCTTGCCTGGCAAGTGATCACCTTCTCACTAGGTTGTCACATGGCCTTTTCTCTGTGGCACCTGAGACAGAGTCAGTTCCAGTGAGAGAGTTCTGGGGTTTCTTCCTCTTCCTGAATGGACATCAGTCTATCAGATCACCCTGTGACCTCACCACTTACCTCCTTAGAAGCTCTATCTCCCAAAACGGTCACATCGCCAGTTAAAGCTTCAATATGTGAATTTTGGTAGGGACTCAATTCAATCCATAACACACTGCTGCTGCTGTTGCTAAGTCACTTCATTCGTGTTTGACTCTGTGCAACCCCATAGATGGCAGCCCACCAGGCTCCCCTGTCCCTGGGATTCTCCAGGCAAGAACACTGGAGTGGGTTGCCATTTCCTTCTCCAATGCATGAAAGTGAAAAGTGACAGTGAAGTCGCTCAGTTGTGTCCAACTCTTAGCGACCCCATGGACTGTAGTCCACCAGGCTCCTCCATCCATGGGATTTTCCAGGCAAGAGTACTGGAGTGGGGTGCCATTGCCTTTTCTGCCATAACACACTATACACTCACAATTGGCTATGGCATTAATCGTCTCTTAAATTGTTCATAAATCTAGCTGTTTAAAACAACAAATATTTCATTATCTTGAGGTTTCTGTGGTACAGGAATTGGAAGTTAGGCTTAGCATGGTAATTGTTACTTAGAGTCTCTGAAGGATTTACAGCCAAAAACATCAGTTGATGCTGTTGGAGTTCTGAAGGCAGAACCAGGCTGGTTGGTCCACTTCAACATGGCTCATTCACATGTCTGTAATGTAAAACTATCACAACCAACTAAAATAATTCTCAGTTTTAGAAATCTTTATGTTGCTCAATAATTTTAATTCCATCATAGGTACATGTCCTTGCCTTAAAACTAAAGAGAGTAAAAATCTAAAACATGGATAAAGTGAACTATTTACTACTTAGAGAAGAGTTCGTCAGATGACACATCCAGTTATAATAGAAATAATAGAAAAGAGAGGGACTGTATAAGCTTCAGAAGGTTGATTTTTGCTAATTCAAAGCAGTTTGTGTGTTAGCAAGGGAAAAACTGTCTGGAAATGATAATATTTTAATGTCATATATTAAATAATTCATTTTTACCAAGATATTTCTTGAGATATTGTTAAAAAAAGACACTGACTCTCACAAAAGATAGCCTAAAATAATCTCAATTGTTTTGCAATGTATGTTCATTGTTCCATTTTGCAATGTATGTTCATTGTTCCATGTAGTGTAATCTTTTGAGGCTGTGGATATGAGCTTTGATTTTGGTCTTGCACAGTAAAGTTGCACACTGGTGTCTTTCACTTTAGAATAGTCAAAGGGTTTTTTCTTTTCTTTTTTTTTTTGACTTGCTAAGCTATTTCAAGGACTGAGAATAAAGCAACTATCACTTTAGATGCTATCACTGGAAATGTTTTCTTCAGATATCAACAGATATTCAGAGACTGGGAACCTTAACCTTGCAATATTGAAGTGAGGATTATAATTGCTTTTGAAATGGTAGTATGATTTGCAATGAATTTTCAGAAAGTGCAACATTGCAGTTTATGGCCTTGTTTCAGAATTACAAGGAATCTCTGATCTTGTAAGTAAATAAATTCCAGTGGAAAGTACCAAGGAAGAGAAGCCTAGAGATCTGGGTTCCAGAGATGTGAGCAGACCACTTAGCCCTTTTGACCTTTGTTTCCTTCACTACAACATGAAAAGTTAGGGCTTGTTGCTGTCTGAGACCTCTCAAAGTTCCACAGTTCTGTGATTATTATTGGAAGTAGGAAATGTTTAGTATAGTTAATATGATGGTTATGAAAATAAAAGGGAGATCAATGAGCTATAAAAGATGCAATTTTATTTCCTATGTGACCAAGCCAATTAAACAGTTCTAAGAATTGATTTTTTTATGAAATGAGTCTATCCAGGAAATAATTAATAGAATATTAATATAAATAACAGAATATTAAAATGCTATGATAATAGCAAGATTGACATCTAAACTAAGAGCAGCTTTACAGACACTATGATGACTAAAGGAGTTGGTCAGTGATCAATTATCAGTGATCTATTCCTGCTGAAAAATTCAGAATTCTCTATAATATCTAGAATTAGCATATTAGATAAGACCAGAGATAAGATAGGCTACCCTGATGGTTCAGACTGTAAAGAACCCGCCTGCAATATGGGATATCTGGGTTCAATGCCTGGGTGGGGAAGGGATTCAATCCCTGGAGAAGGGCATGGCAGCCCACTCCAGTATTTTTGCCTGGAGAGTCTCCATGGATAGAGCAGCCTGGCAGGCTATCGTCCACAGGGTCACAAAGAGTCAGACATGACTGAGTGAATAAGCACAGCACACAGAGATAAAATATATGCCATTGTAATAAATGCTACCATGTAATGGTTTCCACACTTTTCTAAACACATTGTCACTGAAGGCTTTACCATAGGGAGGGAATTAGAAGCTAATGAGCAAGTGCTGTTTAAGCCACGTGCTGTTCTGTGTGCTCACTCTCTTAGTCATGTCCGACTCTGTGACCCTGAAGGCTGTAGCCTGCCAGGCTCTTCTGTCCATGGGAGTTTTCAGACAAGAATACTGTAGTGGGTTGCTGTGCCCTCCTCTAGGGTATCTTTCTGACTGAGGGATCAAATCCCCATCTCCTGGGTTTCTTGCATTGCAGGCAGGTTCCTTACCATTGAGTCATGGGAGATTTCCCTATGTTTAAGCCATAGTGCTCAAATATTTACAAGTATCATGCCATGAATAAAATTGATTCATAAAATTACTTAAGCAAAGATTGAATGTCATTCATGCAGATAAATTGTTTCTGTAGATAGAGGGTCAGGTGAGTTGACAGTAAATGCTTGCTATGTGACCTTAAGCTGATCATGTAACCTGGGTTATGTTAATGCTCTCATCTTTGAAATTAAGTTTTGGTATGATGGCTCTCCTTGTGTAGTTGAAAGTTATAGGGGTTAAAGTTAAACATGTATTTGTCTGATTTTTCATTTCCTGATTATATGACATGAAGCAAGTTGATTAAACATAGTAAAACAATTTCTTTAGCTATAAAATGGAGATAATATATGCATCTTTCAGGGTTGTTCTTGGATTAATGAGACACTGCACATCAACTGTTTCATAATAGTCCGGCACATGGTAGGTGCTTTTTTGATTACCTTTCAATTAAAAAATAAATATGAAATTTTAAAAAATGGGATCATTTCCTTATGTTCTCTTTGGCTTCAAATATAGACCAATTTATTTTTAAATATTTGTCTAAATTTTTCCTTATTTGGACTAACAAGATTGGAATGGCCATATCACTTTACCATCTGAGCCACCAGGGAAGTCACCAAATTAAACTAGATAGAATCAAATGATTCCTCCATCTTTTTCAATAGTGGTAATGAAATTTTATATTTGTATGTTTATAATAGCATTACAAGCTCATGAAAATGCATATATAAGTAAAAATGCTCAGATCCTGTGACCTTATCACTCTGAAATCTCAGCACTTGGAGGAGATTTGAGATTACAGGCACAGAGTAACATTTAAGATATAGAACTGATAGTGTGGGTGACTAAATGCCAAATAATTTTCACTAACATTGAAAAAGCCAACTACATTAAGATAATCTATCTGTTTTTCCAATAATATCTCCCTTTCTGCCACTCTCTCTCTCTAAGGTCTAGGATCTTGAGCTTGCTGTTTGGTGACTGACATCATGGAGCTGTGGGACACTGAGGAAAACTCTAAAAGTCCCATACAGAAGGAATTTATGCTTAAATATATGCTATACAAGCTTTTGTTAGAGAAATTAAATACATAAAGTGAAATGTTATACTTTGCATAGTCTGATACTCCACTATGAAATCTCTCTAGTACATTTCAGATAGAAAGACATTTAATAAGTGATAAAATGCAAAAAGAAGTTTATTAATAATGTACACAAAATGTAATGAAAGTTAAGGCAAATTAAATATAATCCTGATAGTTCACTTGGGTGTTAAGATGGTCCAGTTTCTGAAGGATGCTGAAGTTCTGTCAAGGACCTGTAGGAGAGACCCTTGCCAGTTTATTTTATGAGCTTTAATTGTCAAGATGCCCATCTGGCTCTGTGGCTCACTTCTGCTGGCAAAGCTGCTCAATAGACCATCCATATCATCTGGTGCCCAGGTGCTTATATCCTAGATCAGTGAAGTGTTCACAGGACCACCTGCTATGTTCACAGTAGTGGATGTAGCATTTTCATTTTAATATTAAAAGACAAAACATTTGAAGGCTATTGGATAGTTTTACTCTCAATATCTTTCTCATGTCCATGTAATGCAGTTTAGGCACAGCTAATCATCTTTCAGGCTTCCCTGATGGCTCAGATGGTAAAGAATCAGCCTGCAGTGTGGGAGACCTGGGTTTGATCCCTGAGTTGGGAAGAACCCCTGGAGGAGGCCATGACAACCCACTCCAGTATTCTTGCCTGGAGAATCCTCATGGACCAAGGAGCTTCGTGGGCTACAGTCCATGGGATCACAAAGAGTAAGACATGACTGAGCAACTAAGCACAGCATACCATCATCTCATGGTAGCTATGATGTGTCAGTTTAAACTAGGGATTGCCTTGAAGAGTCCCTTCTGAAATGTTGAATTACTGAGTAACTCTACTTGGACACCCTCAGTTAGGTCTGTTGTCACAGCGTAATTATTGAAAACTTTGTTTATCCCCAAAATTTCCTGATGTGGATAACAGATTTTATGGTTACCCCATACTCTCTTTAGCAACATCATTGAAACACTCAACATTCTTCTTAAGATTCTATTCTTAAATAGAATGTTGTAAATTCTATAGCAAAAAGTAGATGCTATTTTCTACTTTTCAACACTGAATTCAGAACTGGATCAATAAACTGTTCAACTATAGCTAAATAATCAGCGTGTGATCCTAGAACAATGTTATACGATAAGTTAGTAGATGTTGATAACAGGTAGATGCTGAAAGAAATTGTCATTTATGACCAATGTGATAAGTATTAAGGCAAGTGGAGGCAAGGGATTGAAATGACAAAGTTAGGATTTCCTATTAGCAAGAAGTAGGATTGTTGCCAAAAGATGCTACTAAGTGACATAAGGGAAAGAGCTGAAACAGGAAGTAAGAGGCTGGGAGATTTTGGACCCCAACGAATAAGGCTGACCTCAATTCATTGGCCAATCCCAATGAACTGGGGCAAGCCAATGAGAGAATTTGTCAGGTGCAACGCTTTGTCAGTTATTTTGGTGAGAATAAATGGTGTTAACACTTCTTGCCAGTAACAAAGCAGTGAATATGAGTTTTAGGAAGAGATTTTTCAGTAATAACACTAGCTTCTAATCAAAGGTGCCTTGGGCTTCTTAGTTAAAACTATATCTATGTGTTACAGATGGATCCTGTTGGAGCCAACAACTCCTTTTCTCAATTTGAAGTTCACTAAGCAACTCTTTTTTATTTTTTTTTCCCTAGAGGAGAAGAACATCATTTATATTTCTCAGAATGAACCAGTAAATTAGCATCCTGGTAAATATATATGAAAGAGCATACTAATCCAGTTCCTTATAAATTTAATCAATGTGAAGACATCTCTGATTTCAAGCCACAGTGAATAAGCACCATTCAGTAAGCAAAGATCATCACTTTGTTCTCTTTATGATTAAGCATTTACTATCATCCTGGGAAACACTTCACTTTATGATGTCCTTTATCATTAAAATTTTTTTTTTGCTTATCCACTATTGTGAGGTCAGTAGAAGCTAAGTACAATAAATATTTTCAAATTTACATATTGAATACTGAAACTTGAAAAATACTACATTAGGTATTTAAAGCCATAGAGTGAATCAGTAGTAATGCAAAGAAGGAGTAGAACATAGGTTTTTCAGATTTTTGCTTATTGCTGAGTCTATTATACACAGAAGCAGAAGATATTAAGAAAAGGTGGCAAGAATACACAGAACAACACAAAAAGGATCTTCATGATCCAGATAATCACGGTGATGTGATCATTCATCTAGAGCCAGACATCCTGGAATGTGAAGCCAAGCAGGCCTTAGGATGCATCACTATGAACAAAGCTAGTGGAGGTGATGGAATTACAGCTGAGCTATTTCAAATCCTAAAAGATGATACTGTGAAGGTGCTCCATTCAATATGCCAGCAAATTTAGAAAACTCAGCAGTGGCCACAGGACTGGAAAAGGTCAGTTTTCATTCCAATCCCAAAGAAAGGTGATGCCAAAGAATTCTCAAACTACAGCACAATTGCACTCATCTCACATGCTAGTAAAGTAATACTCAAAATTCTGCAAGCCAGACTTCAACAATCCGTGAACCATGAACTCCAAGATGTTCAAGCTGGTTTTAGAAAAGGCAGAGGAACCAGAGATCAAATTGCCAACATCTGCTGGATCATGGAAAAAGCAAGAGAGTTCGAGAAAAACATCTATTTCTGCTTTATTGACTATGCCAAAACCTTTGACTGTGTGGATCACAACAATCTGTGGAAAATTCTTCAGAGATGGGAATACCAGACCATCTGACCTGCCTCTTGAGAAATCTGTATGCAGGTCAGGAAGCAACAGTTAGAACTGGACATGGAAAAACAGACTGGATCCAAATTAGGAAAGGAGTACTTCAAGGCTGTATATTGTTACCCTGCTTATATAACTTATATGCAGAGTACATCATGAGAAATGCTGGACTGGAAGAAACACAAGCTGGAATCAAGATTGCCGGGAGAAATATCAATAATCTCAGATATGCAGAGGACACCACCCTTATGGCAGAAAGCAAAGGAGAACTAATGAGCCTCTTGATGAAAGTGAAATAGGAGAGTGAAAAAGTTGGCTTAAAGCTCAACATTCAGAAAATGAAGATCATGGCATCTGGTCCCATCATTTCATGACAAATAGATGGGGAAACAGTGGAAACAGTGTCAGACTTTAATTTTTGGAGCTCCAAAATCACTGCAGATGGTGATCGCAGCCATGAAATTAAAAGACACTTACTCCTTGGAAGAAAAGCTATGACCAACCTAGACAGCATATTAAACAGCAGAGACATTACTTTGCCAACAATATTCCATTTAGTCAGGGCTATGGTTTTTCCAGTAGTCATGTATGGATGTGAGAGTTGGACTGTAAAGAAAGCTGAGTGCTGAAAAATGGATGCTTTTCAACTGTGGTGTTGTAGCAGACTCTTGAGAGTCTCTTGGACTGCAAGGAGATCCAACCAGTCTATCCTAAAGGAAATCAGTCCTGAATATTCATTGGAAGGACTAATGCTGAAGCTGAAGCACCAATACTTTGGCCACCTGATGCGAAGAGCTAACTCATTGGAAAAGACCCTGATGCTGGGAAAGAATGAAGGTGGGAGGAGAAGGGGATGACAGAGGATGAGATGGTTGGATGGCATCACCAGTTGGATGGACATGTGTTTGAGTAAACTNACTCAGTTGTGTCCAACTCTTAGCGACCCCATGGACTGTAGTCCACCAGGCTCCTCCATCCATGGGATTTTCCAGGCAAGAGTACTGGAGTGGGGTGCCATTGCCTTTTCTGCCATAACACACTATACACTCACAATTGGCTATGGCATTAATCGTCTCTTAAATTGTTCATAAATCTAGCTGTTTAAAACAACAAATATTTCATTATCTTGAGGTTTCTGTGGTACAGGAATTGGAAGTTAGGCTTAGCATGGTAATTGTTACTTAGAGTCTCTGAAGGATTTACAGCCAAAAACATCAGTTGATGCTGTTGGAGTTCTGAAGGCAGAACCAGGCTGGTTGGTCCACTTCAACATGGCTCATTCACATGTCTGTAATGTAAAACTATCACAACCAACTAAAATAATTCTCAGTTTTAGAAATCTTTATGTTGCTCAATAATTTTAATTCCATCATAGGTACATGTCCTTGCCTTAAAACTAAAGAGAGTAAAAATCTAAAACATGGATAAAGTGAACTATTTACTACTTAGAGAAGAGTTCGTCAGATGACACATCCAGTTATAATAGAAATAATAGAAAAGAGAGGGACTGTATAAGCTTCAGAAGGTTGATTTTTGCTAATTCAAAGCAGTTTGTGTGTTAGCAAGGGAAAAACTGTCTGGAAACTGATAATATTTTAATGTCATATATTAAATAATTCATTTTTACCAAGATATTTCTTGAGATATTGTTAAAAAAAGACACTGACTCTCACAAAAGATAGCCTAAAATAATCTCAATTGTTTTGCAATGTATGTTCATTGTTCCATTTTGCAATGTATGTTCATTGTTCCATGTAGTGTAATCTTTTGAGGCTGTGGATATGAGCTTTGATTTTGGTCTTGCACAGTAAAGTTGCACACTGGTGTCTTTCACTTTAGAATAGTCAAAGGGTTTTTTCTTTTCTTTTTTTTTTTGACTTGCTAAGCTATTTCAAGGACTGAGAATAAAGCAACTATCACTTTAGATGCTATCACTGGAAATGTTTTCTTCAGATATCAACAGATATTCAGAGACTGGGAACCTTAACCTTGCAATATTGAAGTGAGGATTATAATTGCTTTTGAAATGGTAGTATGATTTGCAATGAATTTTCAGAAAGTGCAACATTGCAGTTTATGGCCTTGTTTCAGAATTACAAGGAATCTCTGATCTTGTAAGTAAATAAATTCCAGTGGAAAGTACCAAGGAAGAGAAGCCTAGAGATCTGGGTTCCAGAGATGTGAGCAGACCACTTAGCCCTTTTGACCTTTGTTTCCTTCACTACAACATGAAAAGTTAGGGCTTGTTGCTGTCTGAGACCTCTCAAAGTTCCACAGTTCTGTGATTATTATTGGAAGTAGGAAATGTTTAGTATAGTTAATATGATGGTTATGAAAATAAAAGGGAGATCAATGAGCTATAAAAGATGCAATTTTATTTCCTATGTGACCAAGCCAATTAAACAGTTCTAAGAATTGATTTTTTTATGAAATGAGTCTATCCAGGAAATAATTAATAGAATATTAATATAAATAACAGAATATTAAAATGCTATGATAATAGCAAGATTGACATCTAAACTAAGAGCAGCTTTACAGACACTATGATGACTAAAGGAGTTGGTCAGTGATCAATTATCAGTGATCTATTCCTGCTGAAAAATTCAGGAATTCTCTATAATATCTAGAATTAGCATATTAGATAAGACCAGAGATAAGATAGGCTACCCTGATGGTTCAGACTGTAAAGAACCCGCCTGCAATATGGGATATCTGGGTTCAATGCCTGGGTGGGGAAGGGATTCAATCCCTGGAGAAGGGCATGGCAGCCCACTCCAGTATTTTTGCCTGGAGAGTCTCCATGGATAGAGCAGCCTGGCAGGCTATCGTCCACAGGGTCACAAAGAGTCAGACATGACTGAGTGAATAAGCACAGCACACAGAGATAAAATATATGCCATGTAATAAATGCTACCATGTAATGGTTTCCACACTTTTCTAAACACATTGTCACTGAAGGCTTTACCATAGGGAGGGAATTAGAAGCTAATGAGCAAGTGCTGTTTAAGCCACGTGCTGTTCTGTGTGCTCACTCTCTTAGTCATGTCCGACTCTGTGACCCTGAAGGCTGTAGCCTGCCAGGCTCTTCTGTCCATGGGAGTTTTCAGACAAGAATACTGTAGTGGGTTGCTGTGCCCTCCTCTAGGGTATCTTTCTGACTGAGGGATCAAATCCCCATCTCCTGGGTTTCTTGCATTGCAGGCAGGTTCCTTACCATTGAGTCATGGGAGATTTCCCTATGTTTAAGCCATAGTGCTCAAATATTTACAAGTATCATGCCATGAATAAAATTGATTCATAAAATTACTTAAGCAAAGATTGAATGTCATTCATGCAGATAAATTGTTTCTGTAGATAGAGGGTCAGGTGAGTTGACAGTAAATGCTTGCTATGTGACCTTAAGCTGATCATGTAACCTGGGTTATGTTAATGCTCTCATCTTTGAAATTAAGTTTTGGTATGATGGCTCTCCTTGTGTAGTTGAAAGTTATAGGGGTTAAAGTTAAACATGTATTTGTCTGATTTTTCATTTCCTGATTATATGACATGAAGCAAGTTGATTAAACATAGTAAAACAATTTCTTTAGCTATAAAATGGAGATAATATATGCATCTTTCAGGGTTGTTCTATGGATTAATGAGACACTGCACATCAACTGTTTCATAATAGTCCGGCACATGGTAGGTGCTTTTTTGATTACCTTTCAATTAAAAAATAAATATGAAATTTTAAAAAATGGGATCATTTCCTTATGTTCTCTTTGGCTTCAAATATAGACCAATTTATTTTTAAATATTTGTCTAAATTTTTCCTTATTTGGACTAACAAGATTGGAATGGCCATATCACTTTACCATCTGAGCCACCAGGGAAGTCACCAAATTAAACTAGATAGAATCAAATGATTCCTCCATCTTTTTCATAGTGGTAATGAAATTTTATATTTGTATGTTTATAATAGCATTACAAGCTCATGAAAATGCATATATAAGTAAAAATGCTCAGATCCTGTGACCTTATCACTCTGAAATCTCAGCACTTGGAGGAGATTTGAGATTACAGGCACAGAGTAACATTTAAGATATAGAACTGATAGTGTGGGTGACTAAATGCCAAATAATTTTCACTAACATTGAAAAAGCCAACTACATTAAGATAATCTATCTGTTTTTCCAATAATATCTCCCTTTCTGCCACTCTCTCTCTCTAAGGTCTAGGATCTTGAGCTTGCTGTTTGGTGACTGACATCATGGAGCTGTGGGACACTGAGGAAAACTCTAAAAGTCCCATACAGAAGGAATTTATGCTTAAATATATGCTATACAAGCTTTTGTTAGAGAAATTAAATACATAAAGTGAAATGTTATACTTTGCATAGTCTGATACTCCACTATGAAATCTCTCTAGTACATTTCAGATAGAAAGACATTTAATAAGTGATAAAATGCAAAAAGAAGTTTATTAATAATGTACACAAAATGTAATGAAAGTTAAGGCAAATTAAATATAATCCTGATAGTTCACTTGGGTGTTAAGATGGTCCAGTTTCTGAAGGATGCTGAAGTTCTGTCAAGGACCTGTAGGAGAGACCCTTGCCAGTTTATTTTATGAGCTTTAATTGTCAAGATGCCCATCTGGCTCTGTGGCTCACTTTCTGCTGGCAAAGCTGCTCAATAGACCATCCATATCATCTGGTGCCCAGGTGCTTATATCCTAGATCAGTGAAGTGTTCACAGGACCACCTGCTATGTTCACAGTAGTGGATGTAGCATTTTCATTTTAATATTAAAAGACAAAACATTTGAAGGCTATTGGATAGTTTTACTCTCAATATCTTTCTCATGTCCATGTAATGCAGTTTAGGCACAGCTAATCATCTTTCAGGCTTCCCTGATGGCTCAGATGGTAAAGAATCAGCCTGCAGTGTGGGAGACCTGGGTTTGTCCCTGAGTTGGGAAGAACCCCTGGAGGAGGCCATGACAACCCACTCCAGTATTCTTGCCTGGAGAATCCTCATGGACCAAGGAGCTTCGTGGGCTACAGTCCATGGGATCACAAAGAGTAAGACATGACTGAGCAACTAAGCACAGCATACCATCATCTCATGGTAGCTATGATGTGTCAGTTTAAACTAGGGATTGCCTTGAAGAGTCCCTTCTGAAATGTTGAATTACTGAGTAACTCTACTTGGACACCCTCAGTTAGGTCTGTTGTCACAGCGTAATTATTGAAAACTTTGTTTATCCCCAAAATTTCCTGATGTGGATAACAGATTTTATGGTTACCCCATACTCTCTTTAGCAACATCATTGAAACACTCAACATTCTTCTTAAGATTCTATTCTTAAATAGAATGTTGTAAATTCTATAGCAAAAAGTAGATGCTATTTTCTACTTTTCAACACTGAATTCAGAACTGGATCAATAAACTGTTCAACTATAGCTAAATAATCAGCGTGTGATCCTAGAACAATGTTATACGATAAGTTAGTAGATGTTGATAACAGGTAGATGCTGAAAGAAATTGTCATTTATGACCAATGTGATAAGTATTAAGGCAAGTGGAGGCAAGGGATTGAAATGACAAAGTTAGGATTTCCTATTAGCAAGAAGTAGGATTGTTGCCAAAAGATGCTACTAAGTGACATAAGGGAAAGAGCTGAAACAGGAAGTTAAGAGGCTGGGAGATTTTGGACCCCAACGAATAAGGCTGACCTCAATTCATTGGCCAATCCCAATGAACTGGGGCAAGCCAATGAGAGAATTTGTCAGGTGCAACGCTTTGTCAGTTATTTTGGTGAGAATAAATGGTGTTAACACTTCTTGCCAGTAACAAAGCAGTGAATATGAGTTTTAGGAAGAGATTTTTCAGTAATAACACTAGCTTCTAATCAAAGGTGCCTTGGGCTTCTTAGTTAAAACTATATCTATGTGTTACAGATGGATCCTGTTGGAGCCAACAACTCTTTTCTCAATTTGAAGTTCACTAAGCAACTCTTTTTTATTTTTTTTTCCCTAGAGGAGAAGAACATCATTTATATTTCTCAGAATGAACCAGTAAATTAGCATCCTGGTAAATATATATGAAAGAGCATACTAATCCAGTTCCTTATAAATTTAATCAATGTGAAGACATCTCTGATTTCAAGCCACAGTGAATAAGCACCATTCAGTAAGCAAAGATCATCACTTTGTTCTCTTTATGATTAAGCATTTACTATCATCCTGGGAAACACTTCACTTTATGATGTCCTTTATCATTAAAATTTTTTTTTTGCTTATCCACTATTGTGAGGTCAGTAGAAGCTAAGTACAATAAATATTTTCAAATTTACATATTGAATACTGAAACTTGAAAAATACTACATTAGGTATTTAAAGCCATAGAGTGAATCAGTAGTAATGCAAAGAAGGAGTAGAACATAGGTTTTTCAGATTTTTGCTTATTGCTGAGTCTATTATACACAGAAGCAGAAGATATTAAGAAAAGGTGGCAAGAATACACAGAACAACACAAAAAGGATCTTCATGATCCAGATAATCACGGTGATGTGATCATTCATCTAGAGCCAGACATCCTGGAATGTGAAGCCAAGCAGGCCTTAGGATGCATCACTATGAACAAAGCTAGTGGAGGTGATGGAATTACAGCTGAGCTATTTCAAATCCTAAAAGATGATACTGTGAAGGTGCTCCATTCAATATGCCAGCAAATTTAGAAAACTCAGCAGTGGCCACAGGACTGGAAAAGGTCAGTTTTCATTCCAATCCCAAAGAAAGGTGATGCCAAAGAATTCTCAAACTACAGCACAATTGCACTCATCTCACATGCTAGTAAAGTAATACTCAAAATTCTGCAAGCCAGACTTCAACAATCCGTGAACCATGAACTCCAAGATGTTCAAGCTGGTTTTAGAAAAGGCAGAGGAACCAGAGATCAAATTGCCAACATCTGCTGGATCATGGAAAAAGCAAGAGAGTTCGAGAAAACATCTATTTCTGCTTTATTGACTATGCCAAAACCTTTGACTGTGTGGATCACAACAATCTGTGGAAAATTCTTCAGAGATGGGAATACCAGACCATCTGACCTGCCTCTTGAGAAATCTGTATGCAGGTCAGGAAGCAACAGTTAGAACTGGACATGGAAAAACAGACTGGATCCAAATTAGGAAAGGAGTACTTCAAGGCTGTATATTGTTACCCTGCTTATATAACTTATATGCAGAGTACATCATGAGAAATGCTGGACTGGAAGAAACACAAGCTGGAATCAAGATTGCCGGGAGAAATATCAATAATCTCAGATATGCAGAGGACACCACCCTTATGGCAGAAAGCAAAGGAGAACTAATGAGCCTCTTGATGAAAGTGAAATAGGAGAGTGAAAAAGTTGGCTTAAAGCTCAACATTCAGAAAATGAAGATCATGGCATCTGGTCCCATCATTTCATGACAAATAGATGGGGAAACAGTGGAAACAGTGTCAGACTTTAATTTTTGGAGCTCCAAAATCACTGCAGATGGTGATCGCAGCCATGAAATTAAAAGACACTTACTCCTTGGAAGAAAAGCTATGACCAACCTAGACAGCATATTAAACAGCAGAGACATTACTTTGCCAACAATATTCCATTTAGTCAGGGCTATGGTTTTTCCAGTAGTCATGTATGGATGTGAGAGTTGGACTGTAAAGAAAGCTGAGTGCTGAAAAATGGATGCTTTTCAACTGTGGTGTTGTAGCAGACTCTTGAGAGTCTCTTGGACTGCAAGGAGATCCAACCAGTCTATCCTAAAGGAAATCAGTCCTGAATATTCATTGGAAGGACTAATGCTGAAGCTGAAGCACCAATACTTTGGCCACCTGATGCGAAGAGCTAACTCATTGGAAAAGACCCTGATGCTGGGAAAGAATGAAGGTGGGAGGAGAAGGGGATGACAGAGGATGAGATGGTTGGATGGCATCACCAGTTGGATGGACATGTGTTTGAGTAAACTCTGGGAGTTGGTATGGACAAGGAGGCCTGTCATGCTGTGATTCATGGAGCTGCAAAGAGTCGGACACGACTGAGCGACTGAACTGAATTGAATGATTATCATACACATTTCCATTCTGTGGATTAATTTATGGGGGAAAATGCATGCTTACACCTTTTTCAGAAAAGGCATAAGAGTACTTAACCATACTAATCATAATTCATTTAAAGAAATACTTACCTGGACTCTTTCTTGGTATATCCAAGGCAATCAGAGCCACTAACATAAAAATCACATTATTTTCAGTTAACATTAAACATATTAGGCTTATGTTAGATAACATTTAAATCCTAGATGATTTTAACAACTGGTTGCATCTTTCCAAAGTTTTTCCCATCTTTGAGCACTCTTAGATGTTCTTTCTTGTTTGTGTAGTTGCTAAGTCATTTCTGACATTTTTTGCAATCCCATGGATTGTAGCCCACCATACACAGAAACTGGGTCCCAGAATCCTTTTAAACCTGAAACTTATACCATGTTTTATGTCAGTTATATCTCAATGAAACTAGACATAATAAAACTACATTGCACTACAGCCTACATAATTTTACAACCATTCCCCAATTTGGGGGGTCAGATTTAAGTATTCTTTCTAGATACTTATAGCATCATTTTGTTGAGAATCCTCCTACTTTCTCCCATGTAGAGGAGTTTCATATGTGTTAGCACTGTTTAACTGGTATCTTCACAATGCCTGTGTTGCTTGCTAAGTATTTACACAGAAGTGAATATTGTGGTTCTTAAGACAGATAATTGTTTTAGAATTCTATTGTGTTTTCTTATAGAGATAATTAACATATGGAGAAATATTTTAAGCAGACTTCATTAAAAATAGAACAGCACTGCTAGAAAATAAGTATATTAGGTATTTTGACTGAGAGACTGAACTGAACTGAACTGAACTGATTGATACTGATTAGAATCAAAAGTATATACATTTAGCCTAATTAGGATGACCATCACAATTATTTTAAGAGTAAAACCAAATATCCAAGTTTCTAGCTGTTTGAGATACAGACAAATCATTTCAGAGACAAGGAGAGAAACACTATCCCACAAATTTATAGAAAGTGTCAGACTTCAGTGCAACTATAAAGGAAATATAGCTAAAAAAAAGAGAAAGTGTGTGGTAGTTAATGTATTTTTCATACTCTATTCTTTATATATGGCTTCAAAGTATTTCTAAATATTAGAGTTTCTTAGCTGTTATTAGAAGTAATACATGTTTGTTTAAAATCAATTAAAAATATGCTCACTATTTGGAAACTTTGGCAAGAAATCTAATCTATTCAGATTCACTCTGCTGCTGCTGCTGTGAAGTCACCTCAGTCGTGTCCAACTCTGCAGCAAGCCTAAGACCCTATTGTACTGGTAGACGTTCCTTGTTGTAGTTGTTGCTTTAGATATTTGGTATGTACTCTCACTTCTAGTAACAACCTTCCAAATGACAGTTTCTCCTTGCGTTCTTGAAGACAGTATCATTAATATTCATTGTCTGCCCAGAGACAAGATGTCGACAGGCAAACCCAGCTAAGCCTATTACACTTCATCAGAACTTTGACTCATAAGCTAAATGGCACAAATGGAGGAGGCAGGGAGAGCTGATGGAGGAAAGCTGCGATGGGAGATTAGTCTGTTCTCCCTCCCTCGACCTTTGGGGCTATATTTGCTCCTGCCTTGTACTAGCAAATGTCTTCGTTTCTTCCTTCAATGCATTTCACTTTCTCTCATGTTAGCCAATTAGAGTTTTGTGAATTGCAACTAAAGCACCATGAAAAGACTTATTAACAATGACTTGGTTTCTGCATAATTCAAACACCTTCCAATCATTTTATTAGTCCAACATGACACATTTGTCAAATTTTTTCCAAAGAAAAACAAGTAAATAAGCATGGCAGCTAGCTGATCCCAGATCTCTAGTGCATGGATTTCAGAAAGGTGTTACTTGCCACACAGCGCAAGTAAAATGGTGATAAACAATGCATAATATTTGTAAAAGTTTATACTTTTTAAAAGTTTTTACATTATTATCTTATTCAGTTCTCATAGGAATTCTGTAAAGTAGGCAGAAAAAGAAATATGACTCCCATATTCAAAGAGGGAAATTAAGTTTGAAAGAAAAAAAACAACGAACAAGGACACCAGAGAGCTATTGAATAACCAGAATATGTCACACAAAAAAACATTTTGCATACCAAGTCTAAAAGTGCATTGTAAAATCACATCTAGGGAAATCCTTTATTTTAATGTAAATGTAATTATTTTATGTATAAGAAGAAACCTTCTTAAAAAAGAAAAAAAAATGTTTCAGTTCAGTGACTGATCGTTGAATTTTCCATTCCTCAATAAGTACTATTCCTACTAGTCTAGCTAACAACCTTGAATGTGTAAAATCTGATAGTAACTTTCTATCCAAATAGCATATAGGTACATATGGTATTATTCTGACTCAATGTTTAAGTTGATATGCTCATTTCTCCCTCAGTGGGGTTATGAAGGTCTATACTAAAGAGATTGAGTATGGGAAAGAGAAATCTTTATTTTCTGAAGTCCATAATAGCTACACAACCAGCAAAGATTATAGAGTACAAGCCAAGGGCTGACAAATAATCATTTAGGATCTATCTACTTTTAAAACTGTTTATATGAATTAATGCACACACACACATATAGTACGTACATGTTTGCATTTTAGAAACAGATTTGAGGAATTCCCTGAGGGTCAGTGGTCAGGACTCCCATGCGTTCAGTGCTATGGTTGTGAGTTTGATCCCTGATGGGAAAACTCCCACAAGCTGCAATGAGGGGCCAAAATTAAAAAGGAAAAACAAATGGAATGGATTCAGTTATTATTACTAAAAAGCCTGGAAAATACTATTTTATAATTGTTACAGTTTAAAATATTCCCCCTTTGTATGGCCTACAGAAAATTGACTCCATGTCTTTCTCTTCTTTGTTTTGGAAAAAGGAAACTAGCTATCACAATTTCTAAGATAGACTCTATATCTCTGAAGACCATTCTTAAATTATTCCTCAATTCCTTTTCTGCAGGCTAAATTATCTTTTTTTGTTTTGACTTTTTTTCTTATAGGTCCTGTGCTTCAACCTTTAATCATCTCCTTTGCTCAACCCCTTCCACTACACATATTAAATTGCCATTGATTTATTCATATGGGTGCCCAGTGGGTACGTTGAATTCCACAAAGTGTCTTTCAATTCATGTTCTTATGATTTCATCTAAGTATGGGAATTCTGATATAAATTTGAACAGCATTCCACATACTGCATTAGAAGTTAAAAAATGAGGTCTGTGAAGGGGACTTTGTTGGATTAAACCTGCCTCCATTTTTGGAATTTTAGGTTAATGTAGAACTAGAAACTTACATAGTTTCATTTCATTATTCAGAAAAGTGTCACCTTCTTGTAAGATTGTCCATGCCATTGCATCTGTGATTTTTGGGTTTATATGATAAAATTTTGGGCATTTCCCTTTTACGAGCCTAAGAATAAGAGAAGGAAAAAATATACAATTCAGATTTGATCTACGTTTACTAATTTTTCTGTTTTCACGGCCAAGACTAAAAAAGCAAAAGCTAAAAAACTAGACTATTTTGACCAACAATTATTTTTTTTTAAGAGTTAAGCATTTTGATTTATACTTTAGTCTAGTCGTTTGCATCAAGAGACACACTAGTTTTCCTTTATTTGTTGGAAGCAGGAAATTCAAAGGTTCACATTTCAGCTTTCAAGATCCTCTTTCCTTCCTCTAGTCTATTTCCTTTTTTGATCGTCAAGCTGAACTCATTGACAAATGCTACTGGGCAACTAGTTGCTAGCAAAGCCACCTTCTATATATTTCATAGGAATGACTATTTGACACCACTATACCTGTTCCTATTTTTGTGGCACCTGTTCCTCTCTGGAGCCTGGTATAATAAGTTTGCTCCCTACAAGCTATGTGGTTTATCTAATTCACATGGCCACTTTGATCCTCAGTTTCTTCATCATCTATATTTAGTTTCCATATTGGTCTAGTGTACAGGTTAAACGGAAAATATTGTCACAAGATTCTTTGTACATTGCCTAGCATACAATAAGTACTGCCAAAATGAATGCTATTAAAATACATAATATTTATTAATGCTATTACTTCATAAAATGGAGCTACCCAACCATAACTGATAATCCTCAAAAGCTCAGTGGATTAAATTTTTTTTAATCAAACATAGAAAAATTGAAAGCTTATTGAATAACAAACTAAATAAACATTTTCTTTTCTTTGAAAGTAAAACCATGGTGGAAAATATAGAAATACCAAAGAGCACGTGGATCCTTTCTGGGGAGAAACATACCAAAATCTTATTTGACTATTAGATGTGAAATTTACTGTTGTATATTTAAAAAGAACTACTTAAAGGAACATAAAAATAAAATAGAACTTAAAATATTCAAATTTCAAAATCTAATAATAAAATTTATCTATGCTGCAGTTGACTACCACTCTTATGACTAATTAAGTTCTTAATATCTTAGAATATTATATTGCATTTTCAGAATTTGAGGAAGCACATAGAGAACTAGTGGGGAATATACATAGTTTGCTTTGAATTTTGGAAAAGTACTGCATGCTTTCTCTAACTATAATCCTCTCCTTTGAAACAATGGTAACTTAAAAGTCATTTCTAAATTGCTGTGTATACAAAACACACACAGATGAGGAAACTAAGGCACAGAGAATTTTAGAAACTCTCCAGGATCAGTCAAATAATGCATGCGTCATCCAATTTGGAGCTCAGTCTAACTCTGAACATACAGTCTTAAACACTGCTAAACTGCCTCATTTCCAGTTACCTAATTCCTGTGCATATCAGGAGAGCTGTTATTTTCAAATTTCAGATGGATACATAATGATTCAAACTTTTTAAATGGGTCATTTTAGATATTACTTTCTTTTACAAGAAAGTGGTTTCTTTATATAATTTTTGTTAAATAATTGCTTTTTTACTTCTTGTCTGTGATTTTATCTTCCAAACAGTTTCAAAAATTATAAACTTATATTCAATAGATTGGAAGTGCAGTCCTGAGATATTTATTTTTTGAGGCTAATACAATAACTCAATCTTAATTCACCTTAGAAGACATTGCTATGTATTGCCACACTGAAAGAAAGACTGAAGATAAAGGGAAAGCAGGATGGAACAGAGCAGGGCAGAGAGGAAGAAAGAGGAAATTTTGTTGAAAATAAAATCTTCCACAAAGAAAAACGTTGACAAATTGGACTATGTTAAAATTATAAACTCTGTTCTTCAAAGGATATTCTTAAGATAGCATCCTGACTAGGAAAAATTATTTCCTAAAGCTGAGGGTATACTTATCCTGTGACCCAGAAATTTTACTATTAGTGATATACTCAACTATATCAAACATGAAAGTGCCAAAAGTCATGTATAAGCAAAATAGATAATTTTTGTCTACATTTATTGAGATAATGGTTTATTTCCTTCAAATTTAACATGGTATATTATATTAATTAATTTACAAATTTTAAATATACTTGAATCCACAAAATAAACCAAATAACATAGATTGTATTATCACTTTCATTCACTGTTAGGTTTCATTTACTAAAAGGTTTGCATTTTTGACTTTATGTTCATGCATAAAAATTGGATGTAAATTTGTTTTCCTATACTATTCTTATTTGTTTTTGATATCAATGTTATACTAATCTTATAAATACTGTTGGTATACATACATTGTCTTCTTATTTTCTATTATGGAACAGTTGGTACAAGATCAGAATCATATGCCACTAGAAGTTAAAATTTATGAGTGCCATGTAAACAAAGAATTTTCCTCAAGCATTTTTAACTATTGACTTCACTCAATTTAAAGTTATAGGAATGAATAGTTCTTCCTTTGTCAACATGCAACTTGTATTCTAAAGATTTGTCTATTTCATACGGATTTACAAATGTGTTGTACAGAATTGTTCATTATCTATTAATGTATTCAATCTCATTGATGGTTCAGTTCAGTTCAGTTCAGTCGCTCAGTCGTGTCCGACTCTTTGCGACCCCATGAATTGCAGTACACCAGGCCTCCNCACTCATCTCACATGCTAGCAAAGCAAAGCTCAGAATTCTCCAAGCCAGGCTTCAACTATATGTGAACCGTGAACTTTCAGATGTTCAAGCTGGATTCAGAAAAGGCAGAGGAGCCAGATCAAATTGCCAACATCAGCTGAAATATTGAAAAAGCAAGAGAGTTCCAGAAAAACATGCTGTATTGACTATGCCAAAGCCTTTGACTGTATGGATCACAATAAACTGTGGGAAATTCTGAAAGAGATGGGAATGCCAGACCACCTAACCTTCCTCCTGAGAAATCTGTCTGCAGGTCAAGAAGCAACACTTAGTACTGGACATGGACTGGTTCAAATTGGGAAAGGAGTACATCAAGGCTGTCTATTGTCACCCTGCTTATTTAACTTATATGCAGAGTACATCATGTGAAATGCCGGGCTGGATGAAGCTACAGGATCAGTAATGAGGCTGGCAAAGTGCTCCTCTCCATTTATTCTGATCAAGTATCCTCAACAGAGGAAAGTTCTGCAGCCTAGGTCTGTGGAACATTCTGCTTCAGGTATGGATTTTGCATCTTGTTGCCCAGCTAGAGATGAGAACACATACATGTGCTAGAAATACATCATTTCTGCCCTAGAATCAAATTCCTGTGACTCAAAATGAGGACTCAAATACTGCTTTCTTGAGACCAGCTTCACAAACATTGTGGATATCTCTTATGTGCTCACAATGCAAAGAAAGCTGACAACCTTTCAGAATTGGGTTGCCTTGGGATGGACTGCTGTTATTCAACTTGAGAGAGATTGGGATTGCAAATGAAGCAGGAAGCATACTTTAGTTAGGAATCTTTTACATAAAATTTCAACAAAATTTATAAACTTTCAAATCACCAATTTATAAATGTGAGCAAATGCAATGTGTTAAATTATCTTTCTTCACATTAGTCTAATAGAAAAGTTATGCAATAGACATATTATTTCCACCTTACAAACAAGAAAACTAATGCTGAAAGAGATCGAGCAACTAACTTAAAGTCAGACATATGGTAGGTAGCATAGTAAGAACCACAGTATATATCTATTAGGCTAAGTAGTCTATTCCCTGGGATTCCCCAGTTGGCTCAGATGGTAAAGAGTCTCCTTTAATGCGGGAGACTCCAGTTCTATCCCTGGGTCAGGAAGATCCCCTGGAGAAGGAAATGGCAACCCGCTCCAGTATTCTTGCCTGGAAACTCCCATGGACGGTGGAGCCTGCAGGACTACAGTCCATAGGTCACAAAGAGTCAGACGCGCCTGAGTGACTTCCTTTTCACTTTCAAGTAATCTATAGTGTTTGGAATTTGCCACGTGACCTACATTTGTGATACTCAGTAAATGTGTAAGTGTTAACAAAGTTATGTTCTAAAAATACTGGGAACCTACTTTGTAGTTATCCTTCCTAATAGCCCCAAAACGAGAAGCAACCAAAGGTGAAACATCTGGTGAGTGGATAAACAAAATGTAATTAATTTGTCAGTGAATTTCCATTCATTAATAAATAAGAGTGAAATACTAATGTATACTACAAGATAAATAATTTTTTTCTAAAAAATTATGTTAAGGAAAAATAGCAAAATGCAAGATTACATATGGAAAGTTCCCATGTATATGAAATAGTCACAAAAGGAACTTATAAAGCTGTATATTAGATCAGTAGTTGCCGGGGGGCAAGTGTAGAAATAATTCTTGCCTGGAGAATTCCATGGACAGAGGAGTCTGGTGACTACAGTCCATGGAGTTGAAAGGAATCCGACACAATTGAGCAACTAACACACAATCTGAGGTCTAGTGTTTGTGAGCACATACAGGTGACTTCTTCCACTTGGTAGGGGTTTCAGATTCTGCAAAACAGCTCAAAGGACTTGGCGCAGAATGTTACACACAGTCCTTGAGGGGAATCTGAAGGTCCTTGAATAGATCAGTAGTTGCCGGGGGGCAAGTGTAGAAATAATTCTTGCCTGGAGAATTCCATGGACAGAGGAGTCTGGTGACTACAGTCCATGGAGTTGAAAGGAATCCGACACAATTGAGCAACTAACACACAATCTGAGGTCTAGTGTTTGTGAGCACATACAGGTGACTTCTTCCACTTGGTAGGGGTTTCAGATTCTGCAAAACAGCTCAAAGGACTTGGCGCAGAATGTTACACACAGTCCTTGAGGGGAATCTGAAGGTCCTTGAATTTGTTTGAGGGTTAAACTATTGGAGAAGACTCTTGAGAGTCTGTTGGACAGCAAGGAGATCAGACCAGTCAATCTTAAAGGAAATCAGTCCTGCATATTCATTGGAAGGACTGATGGTGATGTTGAAGCTCTAATACTTTGACCTCCTATATGAAGAACCAACTCATTGGTAAAAACCCTGATGCTGGGAAAGATTGAAGGCAGGAGGAGAAGCGGATGACAGAGGATGAGATGGTTGGATGGCATCCTCAATTTGATGGACATGAGTTTGAGCAAACTCTGGGAGTTGGTGATGGACAGGAAGCCTGGTGTGCTGCAGACACGACTGCATGACTGAACTGAACTGAAATTATTATTGTTTTGCCTTGCTTGATTGTTTTCCTTTCTTTCTGCATTTTCTCACTTCTCTGATTAAATTTATACTTTGGAACTTGGGGAAGCTCTAGGAGCTAAAGTTTTTCTACACACAAGAGGCAGAGAGAGGACATTGCAGGGGCAGATGGAGTGGTCTGTTCCGGGAAGGCCTCATAAGGTCCTGGTCATTTACTTATAGATAGATAGTCTCTTGTGTGTGCTATGCATTGTTCAGGAATACAGGATGCAACACTGAAGAGCAATAAAAAAGAATAATAAAAGGCCTGCAGTGATGTATAATCATAAGGGATTTGATTTAGGTCATACCTGAATGGTCTAGTGGTTTTCCCTGCTTTCTTCAATTTAATTCTGAATTTGGCAATCAGGAGCTCATGATCTGAGCCACAGTCAGCTCCGGTCTTGTCTTTGTTGACAGTATAAAGCTTCTCCATCTTTGGCTGCAAAGAATATAATCAATCTGATTTCAGTGTTGACCATCTGGTGATATCGATGTGTAGAGTCTTCTCTTCTGTTGTTGGAAGAGGGTGTTTGCTGTGACCAGTGCATTTTCTTGGCAAAACTCTATTAGTCTTTGGCCTGCTTCATTCTGCATTCCAAGGCCAAATTTGCCTGTTACTCCAAGTGTTTCTTGACTTCCTACTTTTTTTCTGTTGTATTAGATTGCTCTTTCATAAACCAACATTGAACTTTGTTGATGTCTGTTTTGTATTTCAGTAATTTTACTTTTTTTCCTTTATATTTCTAGTCATTTACTCTTTGGGTTTATTCATTTTCCTAACTTTTGAGTTCATTTATTTTTAGTCTTTCTGCCTTTTGATTTTCTATTTTAGGCAAATCCTGAACATTTTCCTCTAACCTCTAAACCAAAGCTAAAATTTGCTGTATTTGTCAACTGCCTTCACGGCATAGAGTAATGCTGCCAAGCTTAATTCCAGATTTCCAAATCAGTTACATTTTGGCTAAATTGTGGGTTATTTCTTTGGTATCTTATTATTGGCTCAATATTAATTGAGATTTATTATTTTTTAATGGTCACTAGTAATGGTCCATTTTCAGATGGATTGATGGCCCTGGGGCTTAGTCTAAAATATTCTTGAGGGCACAATATTGTATTCTTTCCATAAGTGAAATCATCCCATCTTTGGAGATTTTTTTCTTAAGACTTTTTTATTCCTTTATCTGTGTTGCCTTCTGTTTTTTTTTTTTATGGTATCCAGTTTTTATTTTATTCTCAACCTTGAAACAAACATTTGATACAATATGCAGTGACTATTTAGCTGATGTAGAAACTTGAACTTTTTCTGCATTCGTCCAGCAGATGATAACACAATATTTGAAATCTGAACTTTTATCATCCAAAATAATAGAACTTTTATTTTCATGGTATCAGAGAATGCCAGTGCTAAAACAGACACCCCCAAAATTCTCTACCTTAAAATTAAAATGTTTGTGTCTTATTGAGATTCATTTATTTCTTACTCAATTCCGTTGGCAACCAAATTCCAGGTGGTGATTCAGGCATGCCCCTTCCATCTAATAGACTGTCAGGCCTTCCTACTTGATCATCTGCATTTGGCTGTGAGATGACTGGGGCTTGGTGGCTATCTCAGGAGATTTAGTGTGGCATACCTGGAGGTGTGTTACGTTTCCATCAGCAATCCATTGGCCATAGTCACATAGCTTCATAAAGAACAGAAGGTTGGCTAGGAAATGTAGAAGCACTCATTGTTGTTTTCAAGGCCAGATTAAACAGTTACCAAAATAACAGTAAATTAATTGAAAATGACAGAAACAAATAACAACTTGGAAAACTGCCTCTGTCTGTGTGGCTAGGTTGTCTATTAGCGAGACAAAATGACACAAATGCAAATAAGTCAGCCTCCCTTGGGCTATAAAATTGATTACAGTCATTTGCATGGTATTGTCTTCAAGAGTATAGTCATGGCTCTGCATATCCCTTTATGTAACTAGTTGTGGAATCTTATCAAAAGAAAACATTTTTAAACCAAGTACTAGGAAAACTGTCCAGATTTTTTTCCCTCCTGTTTGAGCTTTTTCAGTTTGCAACTGCATAAATAATCCAAACAGTCTGATTTGCTTTTCTAGTGATCCTCAAAAGATTAATTAGTTTTGCTTCCTTCCAAACTAACCGACTGTTGGCTTCATCTTTCTTCCTATTTTGTCGATACCTCACTACACAAAATTTTTGGTTTCCCAGTGCAAATAAGGGCTTTCCCAAGTGGCGCTAGGGATAAAGAATTCACCTGCCAATGCAGGAGATGTCAGGAAATGTTAAGATGGGATTGATCCCTGGGTAGGAAGATGCTTTGGAGGAGGAAATGGCAACCCGCTCCAGTATTCTTGCCTGGAAAATCCCATAGGTGGAGGACACTGGTGGGCTACAGTCCATGGGTCCTGAAGAGTCAGGCCCCACTGAAAGACTGAGCACGTGCATAAATGATAATAGTCACTCTCATAAGAAGCACTCATTTCCAATTTTAAATTAGTAAAATCTAGTCTTCATTTGTTATTTAAATTCATTTGCCTATGTGAAGTGAAGTAAAAGTCGCTCAGTCGTGTCCGACTCTTTGCGACCCCATGGACAGGAGCCTGCCAGGCATTCTCTGTCCATGGAATTCTCCAGGCCAGAATACTGGACTGGGTAGCTATTTCCTTCTCCAGGGGATCTTCCCAACCCAAGGATCAAACCCAGGTCTCCCAGCTTGTAAGTGGATTCTTTACTGTCTAAGCCACCAGGGAAGCCCAAGAATACTGGAGCGGGTAGCCTATCCCTTCTCCAGGGGACCTTCCCGACCCAGAAACTGAACTGCGTTCTCCTTCATTGCATGCAGATTCTTTACCAACTGAGCTTCCAGGGAAGCCCCATTTGCCTATATATATATATATATATTCACACATTTGGGGGTAGCATATACACAATAGTACCTGATAGACTATTTATTCATCATAGCAATAAAATCAGTTTAAAAATTCTAACATTTGACTTCACTAAGGTTTGTAGACTCCTGAAAATAAGACTTAGGTAGTTTCCTGTCTTACCTGCTATTGATCTTGATCTATCTATCTATCTATCTATATCTATCTATCTATCTATATATATATATATATATATATATATATATAGTGTGCTGACCATTTAAAATGCACAGCAAAGGATTATAATTCTTGTTTGGAATTTCTTTTCATTTTATCTGTGGTATCCTTAATTTGATTTTACTGAATTAGAGTAGAGGCTTTTTTTTTAAACTTGCTTGAAAAAATGTTATACGATTGTTTAACATTCTTATAATCTCCTTATTACCCTTATCTTTTATAACTTTTCCCTGTTGAACTCTAAACTTTTGCACTCATTTCTAATTTTGATCTGTTTGTCTATTACAGGGTACTAGAGCTATTAAAGTGTGAATTTTAGAAGAACAGTTAAGGTTTTCTACCCTCTTCTGTGATGTTACTTGCCTTTCCAAAACTTTATTCTTCAAGACTCAACATTCCAAGTATTAATATAGCACCTTGAAGTCTTTTTCTACCTCCTGATTTGAGTTGACTATACATTCTCTGTTCTCCCAGACAGATTATTTATGTTTTTATCATTATATTACACAAAGATATAACAAGTTAAAAATAAAGATAGCTCTCCTTTGTTAATGTACAAGCAATAATTCATAATGAAACATTAATACATCAACTCAGCAACTATTAAAAAATAGTATATCATGATCAAGTAAGTTTATCCAAGAAATGCTTGGTTGAACATTTTTTTTTAAAAAATAAACAACGCAATTCACCATATCAACAATAGAAGGAAAAAAAAACACACAATCTCCATGTAGACATAGAAAAAGCATTAGATATTTTTCGTATCTGTTCATATGCACAGAGGAACCTAGATGGCTACAATCCATGGGGTCACAAAAGTTGAACAGGACTTAGCACTAGGCTATGATCATTCTCCCCTAACTGATAAGTTGATTCAATGCAATCCCCATCAAAATCCCAGCAGGGACTGATTTTAGAGTCACACATGTGACATTTTTGGTATGAGTACAATATTCCTTGTTTTATTTTCTTCATTGAATTGTGATAATTTAAGAATGGTGAACAATAATTTAATATTTGATGGTGTTAATGAATGAACTACCTTTGATTTGGGGCTGATGATGGGATGTGAAACTGTGGTTATGTATATAGAGATGTACTTATCTTTTAGTACATCTATGGACAGAAGAACCTGGTGAGCTACAGCCCACGAGGTTCTCAGGTGGCACTAGGGCAAAGAGCCTGCCTACCAATGCAGGAGACCTTGGAGACCGCTGTTTCCATCCCTGGGTCGGGAAGGTCCCTGGAGGAGGGCATGACTACCCACTCTAGTATTCTTGCTTGGAGAATCCTATGGACAGAGGAACCTGGTGGGATATAGTCCAAAGGGTCACAAAGAGTTGGACATGACTGAAGCATCTTAGCATACACGGCATGCATTTGTTGAAAACGATTAGCCATTCTTCTCAAATTTGAAGAATTTATAGATGACTTTCATGTCCTAGTAAAATTTGTTAGAATACCACCTAAGAATTAAGTTTGGTATGGAAAGAAGGAACCCACAATTACTTCATGAAGACATTAGAAACTTTTCATTATTAAGGATATGAGTATGTGTAATCCTTCACTGAAAGGATCATAGTGATTTTCAGTCACAATGTACTGTGGTTTATTACCTGAATAATAATGATGCAAGAAGACAAAATAAGATAATAGAACAAAGCAACAAATGAGTCATTTTGTCAGTGGAATAAGTTGGTATTTCATAAAAGGTACCCTAAAGAAGTTGTTAAAGGTTGCTGCTGCTGCTGCTAAGTCGCTTCAGTCAT
The DNA here is from genome assembly GCA_006408695.1 of Aepyceros melampus. NCBI lineage: Eukaryota > Metazoa > Chordata > Mammalia > Artiodactyla > Bovidae > Aepyceros > Aepyceros melampus. The sequence goes on along the minus strand of SJXQ01013152.1, from coordinate 60,218 downwards.
GTCCAACTCTGTGTGACCCCATAGATGGAAGCCCGCCAGGCTCCCCCGTCCCTGGGATTCTCCAGGCAAGAACACTGGAGTGGGTTGCCATGTAATAGCAATTCAGTGTACCCTATAGACAATTCCAACTCAAAGATTATCATTAAAAATAAAAGAGAAGGAAAAAAATAAAAGATAGCAACCTTAAAAAAATATGAAAAACAGAAAAGTCCATGACTTTCTGCAATGTTCAACATTAATATTTTCTACTTTATTGTAAACAAATGCATCAATGTGCAATCATATCAATTATACTCTCAGATGATGGTCATGCTTATGTCCCTTAAATCTGTGCATTGTACCTGTGATCTGCTAAAAAATTAAGAGCTGAGACAATTTACCATTAATTTTATAAATAAGAGCCTCAAAAAACATTGTAGATAAATATTGTTATCCATTAAGAGAGACTGAGTTTTGTTCTTTTTTTTTTTTTTGGAGAAAAAGATTTTAAATATTTATGAAATCATTCCTTATTTTTTGTAATTCATTACTCTAAATTACATTGGATCAGATTTACTAGTCAAAAGGGAGAACTCTTTACATGAAGCAATATAATAGATTAATGTTACCCTACATATCATTACCAGCTATTTGGCATGGGCCCTGAGGATATCTAAATCTCTAGAATATTAACAGTTTTAATTTTGAAATTATTTCTTGCAAAAGTCTTTAAAGTCAATTGAATTTCACTATTTTTTAAAAGGATTAATGTTTAAATGATAGAGCTGTTACAGAAAAGTGTATTAGCTGTGGCCGTACATGGAGCTCCTTCTTGATGAGTAATAGTTTGGAAATGGTTGCCTGGTAGTGATTTTTTTTTGAGATTAATTTTCCATTAATCTGTTTATTTTTATGAATAGCTAAATTAGACTGACATAGATTTAACTGCATGTTTCTAGTTTGTACAAAGATAATCATAATTGCAAGGTGAGTGCAGAGAAAAAGAGAGCGAGCTGGGCAGTCAGGCAAGAAAAGGGAAATCTATTAGAGGAAAATGAGGGTGACTGGCTCTTAAGGAGAACCAGCCTTCTCTCTGTTTCTGACGGAGTCCTTCCTATAGCCCACCAATGAAAAATTCTCTGACGGGATGGTCACGTAGCCAGAGGTCTGGAATCTGGTGGTCTCGCAGCTCTGAGAAGACAGGCACCAGTGAAATAACAGGATGCTATCTGGGCGATTTGTTCATTCTCACAGATCACTGTGATTTATTCTTTGTTTTCGAGGTTGACATAACGAACCAGCTTATCAATGAGACTCTGTGTGGGCCCTGTCAATAAGAGAATTGAAATAATTTGCCGGCTTCAGACTGTCTCTGGTTTCAGCAAAGCAAGAAACCAACCAACAAGCAAACATAACCAATATCACAGCAGAGTCATCAGAACATTAGACAACACATGCTGAGTGTTTGTTGTGTACCAGGCATGGTTCTAAGCATCTAACAGATACCTCAAATAACCCTCATGACTGTCCTGTGAGAAAGTTTTATAATTGTCTCTACTATTCTGATGAGAAGTATAGATTCAGGCAACTTAAGTAACTTGTCCTGCAAACACAGCTGCCAAATGAGATTTTAGCCTAAGGAGTTTGACTCTAGATCCTTTGCTTTTAACCAGCTCATTCATTTTTACCAAGGTTCCTAGCTAATACAGAGTGTTTTGACAGTGTTTGCCCAAAATAACCCAAATAATAATATATAACCCAAAATAATATAATAATAATATATAATAATATATATAATAACCCAAAAGTTTTAACTAAAATATATTTTCAAAAGAACTAAAGTACATAACATTTAAGTGAAAATTGTAGTGTAGAAGAGGAGAGTTTCCCAGAGCAATTAACTACATGAAGTCCCTTACTCCCGTGACTTGTTGCTGCTTCAGAGAGAACCTGAAATTTGAATATGAAAATCAAAGCTGAAGTTGATGGAGGCTACTCTCAACAAATCTTAATGAATCTTAGCCCTAGGGTCTCAAATCATTCATATTAAGAAAGTAGGTCAGCTGGAAAATCAGATTCTTCCCTGAGTTTACAGACATTCAAAATTGTAAGCCAGCTGTAAAACCAACAGCAGCAGCCACAAAAGATCAAAAGCCTTTTCCTTAGGCAAACTGGAGTAGTCTCAGCTGATTCCAGAACTCTAAGTTTTAAGATTCCACTCAAGGGTGAAGTATGACTTAAATACTCAAGATGTAGGTAATAAATGGCTACAGATTTCTAAACTTTGCTCTGAAAGAAATGGCTCCACCATTTTTTCCCTTTGTCTTATCAAGAAGCAGGATTCACCCTCTGATCTTGTGTTTTCCTTTTGAACTTGAAGCCCACGTACAGAAACAGAAATAGCGATAGCACGATTCTGAACAATGAATGTCTACTGCTGACAGGTACTGCAATCGAGGAAGATAAATGACATGGATTAAGCAGATCTGCCTTTAGAATTTGCTAGGCCTGCAACAGGAGTACAAATAGAGCTCACATATCTTGTGTCTAAATATATTACCCTATGTATCAAAATTATTTGTTTTAGGTGAAATTCTGAAAATATATTTATTTTTGAAAATTTAATTATATATAGCTAAGAAAATCAGTTAATTCACAATTTTAGTATTCAATATCCATCTAGTTGGCCATGCAAATAGTCAATACTATGCTTTGTGCATGTCATATCTATACCTGAAAGTGGAGTCAGTTGCTATGCCATGTCTGACTCTGCAACTCACAGACTGTAGCTCATCAGGCTTCTCTGTCTGTGGAATTCTCCAGCAAAAATACTGGACTGGGTAGCCATTTCCTTCTCCAAGGGATCTTCCCCACCCAGGGATCAAACTCAGGTCTCCTGCATCACAGGCAGATTCTTTACCACTGAGCCACCAGGGAAGCCCTCGGGGTCACCAGGGACTTCTCTTAGAAATTCTCCTCCTTCGAGTTCTGAGTCACCATTGTTCTCTGGTACTCTTCCTACCCCTCTAACTACTCCTTCATGATGTCTATACCCACATGTACACAAAGGCAGGGACTTTTTAAAGTGAAAAATATTCCTCAGCAGTCAAGCAACTATTGGGAATACTTTACTAATACATGAGTGGTCTCAGAAGCATGAATTGCAATACAAAGAAAAGGCAGAAATTGGATATTGGACAATGTTAGGAAATGGTACTTTGGTATGCAGGGATATATTCCATTCATGCCATCTGAAAGACTGACAAGTCTGTTTATTTGTCTTTTACTTACATAAGGACTTCTACTGCTTAAATTCTGACTGCAGCTGAAAACACTGCTGTCTTTGATCTATAAAACTTCATGGCATTTGGCTGCAGTGTCTTTTGTTTTTACGACATAGGCAAAGGAAGGATGTGTATAAGCAATTTGCTTGGTTTGAATTATGTTAATCATGAAAGCCTGTTAGGATTATATCTTTATATTTGAACTTCAGAAAATGGTATTCTAAAACAAAATATAAATGACCAACTGCAAAAAACAAATATATTACAACCTATAAGACAGAAGGGCTCGTGTTCTTATTAAAAAAAAAATCTTTTAAATAAGTGAAGAAATAATCTTTTCTCAACTAAATATCTACTTGTTCTAGTAACAAAATACACAAGTAAAAACATAAAAACAAATCTGAATCCAAAATGATATTAAGATAAACAGTTAGGAAAAGGATAAAAATATTACAATTCTGTATAAAATCACAAAGAAAATGAATGATTTATTACTATGTCTATTATTCTGACTCCAGCTTTCTGTCTTTATTTTTGTCTTCTCTTCCCCTCCCCCCATGTTTACAAAAATTCTCATATAGGTGTTAATATATGTTCATCATACTGGCATACTACATATATAGATATATAGCTATATATTATTATACACATATCTACATATATACATATATATGAAATATGTATTCATAAAAACTTCTTATAATTATACATAGAGTTAAATGCCCTCTGAAGAAGTTAGTTTTGAGGGAGTGATGTGTTTGGTTGTGTCATAGTTATGTATACTTAGCGGGCCTCCCAGAACGTGGCATGATGAGTATATTAGTCAAGGTTCTCCAGAGAAACAGAACTAAAATGGTGACTACATATATAATACAGGGTATTTACTCACCCAGTTATGGAGGCTGAGAATTCACAAGATCTGTGGTCAGCAAGCTGGAGACACAGAAGAGGCGATGGTGTACAGTGAAGGTGAAGGTGAAGTCGCTCAGTCGTGTCCGACTCTTTGCGACCCCGTGGAGTGTAATGTTCTAGGCTTCTCTGTCCATGGGATTCTCCAGGCAAGAATACTGGAGTGGATTGCCATTTCCTTCTCCAGGGGATCTTCCCGACCCAGGGATCGAACCCGGATCTCCCGCATTGGAGGCAGACACTTTAACCTCTGAGCTGGTGTACAGTAGTCCCCCATTATTCCAAGACTCCCTATGGATGCCCACTGTGTTTTGCCCAGAGATACAAACCTATGATAAAGTTAAATTTATAAATCAGGCACTGTAAGAGATATCTGAATTGCCAACATCACTACTCTTGCTCTCTGGGGTCATTATTAAGTAAACTTGAGGTTAGCGGGACACTGGCACTGCTCATTGTTATAGCTGAGGAGACTGCTACGTGACTAATGGACGTATACTCGGTGGATACGCTGGACAAAGGATTGACTCACAAATAGAGTGGGATGGACTGGGAGCTCTGGAGACTTCGTTACGCTGCTCAGAACAGTGTGCAGCTTAAACTTATGAATTGTTTATTTCCGGTGTATCCCATTTAATATTTTCATACTGTGGTTGACCATAGGTAACTAAACCTTGATACGGGAAATGAGGGAGGCGCTGTTTTGTACGCCGTCCATTTGAAGATGGAAGGCTGCTGGGCAGGTCCTGCTGTATGCTTTGGTGGGTCAGATGACACCAACTCTATGTGACGCTCAGGTCACATAGTAACTTGGCAGCCCGTGACTAAGCATTCAGTCTCCCCTAAGGTCCAGCCTCATGCCAGGAATTGTTTCTGAAGAACAGAAATTACCTGCACAATATGGTAAGGCCTTGCTCCAAAATCCTAAGGGCAGACACTGCAAAACCGCCCCCTGCAGAAGCCTGTCAACGGTTCCAAAGAGCATCTCCACCTGCCGCTGACCCTCGAGCACCACTGGGTATGCTAGGTCGTGTGGCCCCAGTGGTGAAGCAGCTTGCAGAGAAGCTTGGGCCTGTTGCAGAGTCTTCTCTTCTGGGCTACGCCTGAAACTAGGATTCAGGTCATTTGGCAAATGGGCTGGAGTAACATACTCAAAAGGGCTTCACCTGTGGCTCAGCGGGAAAGAATCTGCCTGCAATGCAGGAGACAGGGATTCAATCCCTGGCTTGGGAAGATCCCCTGGAGGAGAAAATGGCAACCCACTCCAGTATTCTTGCCTGAGAAATCCCACTGACAGAGGAGCCTGGCAGGCTACAGTCCATGGGTTGCAAAGAATCAGACATGATATAGAAACTAAACAACAAACACTCTCAAATGAGGAATATTATACTTATGAAATCCAAAGAGGAGCAATAGGCATGTGCCTCTTATTAGGGGCCAGATGTAATAACTTATTCTTCAATTTAGAAATTTCTTGGCATGACCCACACCACTGGACCCTTGAAAATGTTGCTGAGGTAATAAAAGACCCCAAATTTTTTGTCAGATTTATTTCACCCTCTGACTTGCAAATGTCTTACCAGTAAGTCTAGAGTAGTTGTAATTTCTTGCTAACTAAATCCAGGGTAGTGTTATTAGTGTAATATCATCAATGTCATGGGCTAGTGTGATATATTCTCCAAAGGAAAGATTTCAAGATATTTCAGAGATAAATTATGATATAGGGCTGGAGAGTTGCTATACCCTTGAGGGTATCGTCAAGATGTATTGCTGGCCTTTCCAGCTGAAAGCAAACTGCTCTGGTGGATCTTATTAATAGAGAAAGAAGGGAAAAAAGAAAAAGCAAAGTGCCAGAGCAACAGTTGCATACCAGGTACCAAGAGATGTGTTGATTTGCTCAATGAAACTGCATCTGGTAAAACAGCCATGATTGGAGCTTACAATAACCCACTGTCATTCTCCAAGATTCATCTGTCTTCTGAACAAACTAGAGGCAAGTTGAGTGGGGATATGGTGTGAATCACCATCCCTACACCCTTCAGTACTTGGTGGTGTCATTAATCCCTGAAGTCTCTCTAGAAACAAAGTACTGCTTTTGGTTTACTATTTCCCTAGATAGAGGTATTACTAGTGGCTCCCAGATGGCTTTGCCATCATAATAGTCCTCACCCCACAGGTTGGAGAATTGATAGGGGAATTCTGCCTGCTGCTGAGTGTATCTATTTCAAATAAGCATTCGGGAACTGCGGAAATAACCACAGGATGAGTGCGGGGACTAAAGTGGCCCACTGTAAAAAAGATGTGAGCTAAAACTCCACTGATCACCTGACCTCCATAAGCCTCTATTCTGATTTGTGAACTGCAGTTACATTTTGGATGTCCTGGCATTAGTATCATTACAAAGACAGTATGTAACATGTGCATGGGTGCTAAGTTGCTTTAGTCATGTCTGACTCTGTGAGACTTTGTGGACTGTAGCCCACGAGGCTTCTTTGTCCATAGGATTCTCCAGGCAAAAGTACTGGAATGGGTTGCCATGCCCTCCTCCAGGGGATGTTCCCAACCCAGAGATCAAACCTGTGACTCTTACAGCTTGTGTGTTAGCAGGTGGGTTCTTTACCGCTAGTGCCACCTGGCAAGCCCACAGTATCTAATAGTCCCCCACCAAAATCTTATTATTTCCTTTTCCCCAGTTAACATACCTTGGTAAAAGGTCCTGGGGGGAAAGCTGGAAAAGAGATTAGCAGTATAAAGTTTTGACAGTCCTCTCTCAAGAGAACTGGGCCTCTCCTTCATTCAAGGAGTTCTGGGTCCATAAACTGGCTCAAGCTGGAATAAAATGAGGTGCCATTGCCTGTTTTTTTTTTTTTTTTAAATATATAATTCAGGTTAGACTTCGGATCAGTTAGCCTGAGAGAATAAAGTAAGAATTGTAGATTTCCTCTCCATTACACTTTTTAGGAAAATCATGATCAGCTATCCATAGTTGATGCAAGTCAGACTATTTTGATTGCAACTTTGACTTGCTGCTCTTTATCATAATTATACCCAGCTTACCTTCTGTGGTCAAAGACTGCCATTTGACTGATCCCTGCAACACCAAAACCCAGTTAATCCAAATTCATTGAGGTTTTCCAATCCATCACCGCATTTCCACTGTAAGGTCTCATGAACAAAGAGTGCTCACAGAGCTTTTCAAATATGTCACATTTCACCTCACAGTAATGGTGAAAGGTATTTCTTCCAGACCTTCCAGTGTGGGTCAGTCCCAAATGAAGAATCCACTCTAACGTTCCACTCTCCCTAATTTTCTGAATCCTTTCCTTTACATTCAACCAAAGGAAGCTGGGCATTTCCACTTCACTTATAGTGGACTATCTTTTGGTGCATGTTTCAGCCAAACAGACGAACTGCTAGAGCCCATTATAACTCACCAAGCTGCAGCATTAAATGCAAAATCTCTTTGTCATCAATAAATTTGACCTGATATAACTTTATGTTCTTCCCAGCAATATCCCACACCCTTATAGTAATTCATACCCCCATGCCCCTCAGATTGCTCTCACTGTGACTCACTGAAATGAGTCTCAGATGAAAATTAGTGTTTTTAGCAATAAAATATGCTTAAATTAAGGTATGTGCATTGTTTCTTAGACAGAAAGCTATTGTACACAGACTACAGTATAATGTAAACATAACTTTTATTTGCATTACTGCACGTGTGTGGTTTGTTATAAGAATAGGTACTTGACTGTGGAGGCCAAGAAGTCTCAATATCAGCAGTTGGCCAGCTGGAGACCCAAGAGAACCTATGCTATCCAAGTCCAGGGGCCGAAGAACAAGATCTAAGGGTGTAAGTTCCAGCCAAGCCTGAGACCAAGGATAAGAGAAGACCCATGTCCCAGGGACAAGAGAGTCAGGCAGAGAGAGCATTCCCCTTCTTCAATCTTTAGGCCTTCAGTGGATGGATAGGATTTACTCATATTAGAGAGGTTAATATGTTTAAGTATGGAATGATTTTGTCATGTTAATTTATTTTTATATGTATATGTAGCTCCAAAGCAATAAAAAATTATGCTTAACTGACTCAAAAACATATGCCCAGTAAAGTAGCAAATTCTATTTCTATCTTTCAACTTGGCAAGAGTAAAAAGTTTGTAAACAATCGCTTTGGAATGAGTGTAAAAGAAAAGCATTGCTGTTAGAATTAAGAATCAATACAACATTTGGAAGACATTTGGCAAGGTTTTTCAAAATCTAGAATATTATATCCTTTTACCTAGACATTCTATTTTTAAAAATTTGCCTAAAACATAGCTATATTCACTCAAGAATGCAAAGACATATACACGTGTATCCTTGCAACACTGCTGTATATACCAACAATTTTAAAACAGATAACCATGTCATATATTTCCAGGGCTTCCCAGGTGGCACTAGTGGTAAAGAACCCGCCTGCCAATTCAGGAGACATAAGAGACAAGGGTTCACTCTCTGGGTCCAGAAGATCCTCTGGAGGGCAGCATGGCAACCCATTCCAGTATTCTTGCCTGGAGAATCCCATGGACAGTGGAGTCTGGTGGGCTCCACACAGGGTGTCAAAGAGTCGGATTTTTTGCACGGACTGAACTGACTTAGCACACAGGCAGTATATCTATGTACTCTCATGAAATGATATCCTATTGTGTTGCTTGTTATGTTTTGGGTTTGTGCTAAAAAAGTAAAGGTACAGTTCTTACCTTTTGCTTTTTGTGATTTCATTTCATATTTTATTGTGGACATGTGAGTAAAGTAGAACAGATTTGAAGCCATAAAAATGAAAAAACATGTTAAGGATGGTAGAATGAATAAACAGAAGGTGCCTCCAGCCCAGATGACATTGTTCAGTTCAGTTCAGTCCCTTAGTCGTGTCTGACTTTCTGAAACCCCATGAACCACAGCACGCCAGGCCTCCCTGTCCATCACCAACTCCCAGAGTTTACTCAGACTGACATCCATTAAGTCGGAAAAGCCATCCAACCATCTCATCTTCTATCGTCCCCTTCTCCTCCCACCCTCAATCTTTCCCAACATCAGGATCTCTTCAAATGAGTCAGTTCTTCGCATCAGGTGGCCAAAGGATTGGAGTTTCAGCTTCAACATCAGTCCTTCCAATGAACACCCAGGACTGATCTCCTTTAGGATGGACTGGTTGGATCTCCTTGCAGTCCAAGGACCTCTCAAGAATCTTCTCCAACACCATAGTTCAAAAGCATTAATTCTTTGACACTCAGCTTTCTTTATAGTCCGACTCTGACATCCATACGTGACTACTGGAAAGACCATAGCTTTGACTAGATGGACCTTTGTTTACAAAGCAATGTCTCTGCTTTATAATATGCTGTCTAGGTTGGTCATAACTTTCTTTCCAAGGAGTAAGTGTCTTTTAATTTCATGGCTGCAGTCACCATCTGCAGTGATTTTGGAGCCCCCAAAAATAAAGTCAGCCATTGTTTCCCCGTCTATTTCCCATGAAGTGATGGAGCCAGATGCCATGATCTTAGTTTTCTGAATGTTGAGCTTTAAGTCAACTTTTTCACTCTCCTCTTTGGAGGTTTTCTGTTGGTCCTGGACTGTTTCTGAGCTTCTTTTAAAGTGAGAAAATTATATCCCTACTGGTCATCTGTGATACATTCATCCAAACCTAATGTGGTGGTGGTGGTTTAGTTGCTAAATATTATTCCGATCTTTATACTATAAACAACTAAACTGAGCCACTTAAACATTGATGGGATTTACCTAGATTAATCAAGTTACCCAGAATACCCTCACTCCCAACTAATGAAAGTCAACTGTTTTTTGTTTTTTTGTTTTTTTTTTTTTACTGTCCCACACAGCATGAATACTTCCCTGGTCAGGGATCAAACTCATGGCCCCTGCAGTGAAATCACAGTTTTACCCACTAGTCCACTGGAGAAGTCCAAAAGTCAATTGTTGTCAACAGTTTTTATTGTTTGTTTATTAGAGAATATAGGGAGAATATGTGAACTTGGCAAAATATAATATACAAATGCTATAAGAGGTCATCCTGTTCATCAGAATTAAGACTCACTATTAAAATTCCTTTTGTTTTATTTTCCTTTCTTGTTTTGAAAGATCACTGATTTTTGTAATTGATTTTGGAGCTTTAATGCTTTTCTTCTGACTATTTAAACTTGTGGCCAACATACTGAAATACAAATGGCTATTAAGTTGTCATGGTGCTGGGTATCAATATTTCTTATTATATAGATTGTTGATTATATGGTGGTAATTATTCTAAACTGCTAAAAGCCTGAAAATATGTAGTGATTTCAACAATTTTTTTTTGAGTTGGTGCTTTATAAAATCAAAAGCAAAAATCTAACCCAAATACATTTAGATTCATATCTGGATGTTTGAGGTTGATTGTTTTAAGCATCTTCTCAACGTATAAAAGCAAAGATTGTTAAATTATAGTAAAAATATATCTTGTTTGTTAGAATGTGCTGTATCAATTACATTTTGAATTGAATTTCACTTTCCTAAATGCCTTATCTCCTCTAATCTCAGTTGAAAACAATCAAATCCCACTTATTCTTTTCAGGAGATGTATCAGAAAAGCTTTTCAGTTTATATCAAGAGTAAAAAAAAAAAAACTTCCTTGTTTAAACATCCTTGTGGAAAAAGGTTAATTCCTTTGGCAATGTTCACTAATATAAATCAAGGTGTGTCTGTGCTATTCTATGTCTTTAAATTCATTAAACTGTAAGTTTCAGGAAAATATAGGGCATGCCCCACTGTATTTCATTGTCTAGAATGAGTAAATAAATAATGAAACTCTCTGCTTTTAAACATTTATCTCCTATTTCTCAATCTACAGCCATAATTTTGCTTTTAATTCCTTCCTCAAAAACTTAAATGTTTGCCAAAAATCTATAAAAATAAAGTTAAAATAAAATTGTGAAATGTATATATACTAGAAAATACAGATAAGAGGCTGGCTCTTGGATTAGATTGCCTCCATTTGATTCTACTCCTGACTCTTAGATGTTTATTTTTAGGTGAGTGACTAAAATCTTCCAGACTCAGTATTCTTTTTGATTCTTTCTGGATATAAAAATAGTACATCATTTTTTAGGGTCATCATGAGTGCCTGGCATGCAGTAATCACCCAATTAAAGTTATTCATGTTATTTTTGTTCTGTTACACCTTAGAATCCAAATAATGCCTTGAGCTGGTATCATGCTGCTTTCCCAGCTTCAGTTCCTAGAGATTCTCAATATTCATTAGCAGCAGTTGGTTACTAACCATGTTTTTTAGACTTTTTAATTTGTATTAGGATACAACCAATTAACAGTGTGATAATTTCAGGTGAACAACAAAGGGATTCAGCCGCACATATACAAGTGTCCATTCACCCTTAAACTCTCCTCCCACAGAGACTGCCACAGTACATTGAGTAGAGTTCCATGTGCTATACAGCAGGTCTTTGTTGGTTATCCACTTTAAATGCAGCAGTGTGTACATGTCCATCCCAAACTCCCTAACTATCCTTTCCTCCCATTCTTCCCCTGAGCAACCATAAGTTCATTCTCTCAGTCTGTGAGTTTATTTCTGTTTTGTAAATAAGTCATTTGTATCATTTCTTTTCGGATTCCACAGATACAGAATGTCATATAATATTTTTCTTTCCTTGTCTGATTTACTTAACTCAATGTGACTATTTTTTTTAAATGTTATTGTGCAAACATTGCATCTTTAAAAAAAAATTTACCCTTCTGGTCCTGTTTATACTAGCTTAAATTCTTTCTCAAATACAGTTTAAAATCTCAAGGGATGCATTGTTGACCTCCAAGTCAACTGCATCCAAGCACATGGATTTTCTGTATCATGAACTTTGAATTTTATAGCAAGGGGAGAGTAAGCATGCTTATGAGGACACTTTTTAGAGCCTCTTTAAAATATAACTCAGATGAGGATGGATGTTCTTTGAAACTTGCTTTACTTGAGAGGAAAAAAAAAATAAAACAACTTTCAGCTCAAACTCCAATAAATAGTTCCCTAAGTAGTATAGCATTAGTATAGTAATAGTAAGCGTTCAATACACATTTTAATGTTATTTTCAGGGTCTTTTGCTGTGAACTTTATATATAATAATCTATTTAATTTTCACTACACCCCTTTGAGGTAGTTACTACTATAATCCCTAGTTTACAGATGAGGAAGCTGAGGTTTAGATTGGTTAGGCAATTTTACCACTGTCTTAAAGGATGTGGTCAGGTCGGGAATTGAAACTAGCAACTAGGCTGATTATAACTGACAAGTCCTTATACCACTTATCAAAATGCCAAAGACACTCCCATAAGTAACTGAAAACAAGCATATTAACTATTACACTGCTTAACTCTGTTCCTTTAGAGGTTCTAATGAAGTTGAACTACAGGAATCTCAGGAGATATTTAGTGAAAGATTAGAGGTATAAAATATTAGTTCAAGTTAAATCTCTTTTATAAAATCTTTTCATGACCATCCAGATCTTGGCAAGTACTTTCTTCTTAATAATAACATTGCTTTTAAATACCTTTAGGGACAAAAACCATGCAGCTCCTTTTTTAATCGCAATGTTTAAATGTGCCGGTGTCCTAACTGAAAAGTGAAAGGGACTCAGTCGTGTGTGACTCTCGCAACCCCGTGGACTGTACCGTCCATAGAATTCTCCAGGCCAGAATACTGAGTGGGTAGCTATGCCCTCCTCCAGGGGATCTTCCCACCCCGGGGAGCAAACCCGGGCCTCCCACACTGTAGGCAAATCTTTTACCAGCTGAGCCACCAGGAGAGCCCAAGAATATGGAGTGGGTAGTCTATCCCTTCTCCAGAGGATTGTCCTGGCTCAGGGATAGAATGGGGGTCTCATGCATTTAAGGCCAATGTTTTACCAGCTGAGCTCCCAGGGAAGCTGTATCATTGCTTTTAAATACTTTTAGGGACAAAATCCATATATCTCCTTTTTCAATCACATGGTTTAACGGGCCAGTGCCCTAACCGAAGCTGAGCTCATATATGAAACGAATCTCTCCCTCTCATTTGTTTCCTGTCTGTTACAATTTTAAAAGATTATTTTTTGCTCTTATAATATAATTATTTATGAAGCTGGCCTTCTCTTTCTCGAATCTATCCAAATATACATTGGATTGTGCTAGCAGAATAGACATTGTATTCTATTATCTCATTAAAATGAAAACAATGGCCTATTTATATGAATTACTATGCTCATCATCATTTTAGAGTAACAGTTTGCTCGATTAATACTAGTCTATAAGCAAAAATAAATTATACTAATAGGAAATTGATCCAAGAAGAAGACAAGAGTGTGATGTATTAATTTCAAATAAAATTTTTTCAAGTAAGTAGTGACTAGTACATTAGAGTTCTAATTCAGGTAATAAACACCAAGCATGTCTAAGAAAGGTTAATTCTCCTTTATAATGGATGCAGTTTCCTCTGTACTTATTGATGGAAAGTATGCCTGTGAGAGACTATTGTGAATTAAATCATTCTTTTTATTAGTTTGACACTGTTTGTTTGAATTTGTTTTTTATTTTACTGTGATAAAAAGATGGCTGATATTAATCCAACCAATCTATTCTCTATCAGTTATGTATTATAAATAAACTATATAATGCTGAATATAGTCGTGATTTGAAAATGAAAGAACTATGCTCTGTCCATTTATCTGTCTATTCCGGGATATGTTTAGATAATAATAACAGAACTGTTGATCCCAGATAGATTAGATGACTTACTAAGCATTTTAAAGGCACTTGAACAATTATATTTCCAAGAATATCAGATTATTATGCAAAATAGTAAAAAATACTTTGTGCAAATACAATGTTGGAAATTATAATTAAAACAAACTAAAGGAAGTGAAAATGCCTTCACTTAAAATATTTGCATAACTTTAATAGGCAAATATTTCTTGGTTTTCTGAATAAAGGTGAAAATTGAAAGTGAAATTTGCTCAGCCATGTCTGACTCTTTGCGACCCCATGGACTATACAGTCTATGGAATTCTCTAGGCCAGAATCCTGGCCTTTCCCTTCTCCAGGGGATCTTTCCAACCCAGAGATGGAACCCAGGTCTCCTGCATTGCAGGCAGATTTTTTTTTACCATCTGGGTCACAAGGGAAGCAAAGATCTTTTAATAAAGGTAGTAATGAGAAATGCTGGGCTGGAGGAAGCACAAGTTGGAATCAAGATTGCTGGGAGAAATATCAATAACCTCAGATATGCAGATGACACCACCCTTATGTCAGAAAGTGAAGAACTAAACTCTTGATGAAAGTGAAAGAGGAGAGTGAAAAGTTGGCTTAAATTTCAACATTCAGAAAAACTAAGATCATGGCATCTGGTCCCATCATTTCATGACAAATAGACTGGGAAACAGTGGAAACAGTGGCTGACTTTATTTTTCTAGGCTCCAAAATCACTGCAGATGGTGACTGCAGCCATGAAATTAAAAGACATTTGCTTCTTGGAAGGAAAGTTATGACCAACCTAGACAGCATATTAAAAAGCAGAGACATTACTTTGCCAATAAAAGTCCGTCTAGTCAAGGATATGGTTTTTCCAGTATGCATATAGGGATGTGAGAGTTGGACTATAAAGAAAGCTGAGTTCTGAAGAATTGATGCTTTTAAACTATGGTGTTGGAGAAGACTCTTGAGAGTCCCTTGGACTGCAAGGAGATCCAACCAGTCCATCCTAAAAGAGGTCAGTCTTGGGTGTTAATTGGAAGGACTGATGTTGAAGCTGAAACTCCAATCCTTTGGCCACCTGATGCAAATAACTGACTCATTGGAAAAGACCCTGATGCTTGGAAAGATTGAGGGCGAGAGGAGAAGGGGACGACAGAGGATGAGATGGCTGAATGGCATCACCAACTCAATGGACATGGTTGAGTGGACTCCAGGAGTTGGTGATGGACAGGGAGGCCTGGCGTGCTGTGGTTCATGGGATCGCAAAGAGTCGGACATGACAGAGCAACTGAACTGAATATTTTACTGACATAGCTGTAATTGGATTATCTATCATCTTTATATTTATTTTAAATTGTTATATGGGTATGAATTTTTACATAAAACTTTTAAGATTTTCTATAATATACTTCATTTATAAAATTTTAAATTATTCAGTGTTGAGCAACTTTGTATAGTACACTGTTGAACTTTAATAAACTTTTCCTTTCTGTGTATTCTCATCTCAGCTATTTATTATTTCTGCCTGTCAGATTTCATAATCCCTCCTTCTCAATGTTTGCTATGTTCTTGGTTTAATAACCTGTTGCTTTTGGTATATCTTTGCTCTGAAATTTAACTCCTCATACTTGCATGTTTATGTTTCCTTCCCTAGGGCTTCAACCTCCAAAGCTGTGAAAAATACAGTTGTATCGTTTATAAGGGGCTTCCCAGGTGGTTTTTAGTGGTAAAGAACCCTCCTATCAATGCAGGAGACATAAGAGATGCAGGTTCAATCCCTGGGCTGGGAAGATCCCTTGAAGCTGGGCATGACAACTCATTCTAGTATTCCTGTCTAGAGAGAGTCCCATGGATAGAGGAGCCTGGAGGGCTACAGTGTTTGGGGTCACAAACAGTTGGAGATGACTGAGGCGACTTAACACATACACAGTGTTTATCAGCCACCCAGTTCATAGTGTTTTGTTTTAGAAGCCTAAATAGTCTTAGAAAACTCTCCTAGAAACTCTTATTTAGATCTTTTAAAATTTTTTATTGAGTTGCTTTCCAAAGTTGTGTTAGTTGCTGCTGTACAGCAGAGTCAATCAGCTGAAAGTATACGTAGAGCCCCTCTTTTTTGGATTTCCTTTCCATTTAGATCACGGCAGAGCATTGAACATATTTGTCCTTGATAGGGCATCACTTTCTTTTACTGAAGATTCACGCTTTTCTACTTTCTTACCACTCTCTACTCAATAGTCTTAGGTCCTCATTCACTGTTATTGCTTCAACTGAGTAGAAAAGAAAAAGCTATGGAATTGAGAATCAGGAGACCTGAGAACTATTTTTGCTTTAGCACAAACTAGTCTGTCACTTTGGAATTGCTATTCCATTTATTCATGCTTTGTAGTGCATAATAATTTTTCAGATTAAAGATTCTCAATGTTCATTAGTGAATTAAGGCTTTGAGGAGAAGAAAGTGGGCAACACCACTAGACCATTCAGGTATGACCTAAATCAAATCCTTTATGACTATACAGTGGAAGTGAGAAATAGATTTAAGGGTCTAGATCTGATAGATAGAGTGCCTGATGAATTGTGGAATGAGGTTCGTGACATTGTACAGGAGACAGGGATCAAGACCATCCCCATGGCAAAGAAATGCAAAAAAGCAAAATGGCTGTCTGGGGAGGCCTTACAAATAGCTGTGAAAAGAAGAGAGACAAAAAGCAAAGGAGAAAAGGAAAGATATGAGCATCTGAATGCAGAGTTCCAAAGAATAGCAAGAAAAGATAAGAAAGCCTTCTTCAGGGATCAATGCAAAGAAATAGAGGAAAAGAACAGAAGGGGAAAGACTAGAGATCTCTTCAAGAAAATTAGAGATACCAAGGGAACATTTCATGCAAAGATGGGCTCGATAAAGGACAGAAATGGACCTAACAGAAGCAGAAGATATTAAGAAGAGGTGGCAAGAATACACGGGAGAACTGTACAAAAAAGATCTTCATGACCCAGATAATCATGATGATGTGATGACTAATCTAGAGCCAGACATCTTGGAATGTGAAGTCAAGTGGGCCTTAGAAAGCATCACTACGAACAAAGCTAGTGGAGGTGATGGAATTCCAGTGGCGCTGTTTCAAATCCTGAAAGATGATGCTGTGAAAGTGCTGCACTCAATTTGCCAGCAAATCTGGAAAACTCAGCAGTGGCCACAGGACTGGAAAAGGGCAGTTTTCATTCCAATTCCAAAGAAAGGCAATGCCAAAGAATGCCCAAACTACCACACAGTTGCACTCATCTCACATGCTAGTAAAGTAATGCTCAAAATTCTCCAAGCCAGACTTCAGCAATATGTGAACCGTGAACTCCCTGATGTTCAAGCNGACTGCAAGGAGATCCAACCAGTCCATTCTGAAGGAGATCAGCCCTGGGATTTCTTTGGAATGAATGATGCTAAAGCTGAAACTCCAGTACTTTGGCCACCTTATGCAAAGAGTTGACTCATTGGAAAAGACCCTGATGCTGGGAGGGATTGGGGGCAAGAGGAGAAGGGGACGACCGAGGATGAGATAGCTGGATGGCATCACGGACTCAATGGACGTGAGTCTGAGTGAACTCCGGGAGTTGGTGATGGACAGGGAGGCCTGGCGTGCTGCGATTCATGGGGTCGCAACGAGTTGGACCCAACTGAGCGACTGAACTGAACTGTGATGTAAAGAAAATGAAACAAAGGGAGAGAAAAAGAAAAACTCTTGAGTTATTTAACTTAGAAAGTCCCAAGTCGTATTATTATATATCACTGAACTAATGGTCACTCAATTCCATCCACTTTTCTCTGTATCCACAAGAAGAATTTAGTTCCAACTCCCACAATATTTAAGTCATATTTGATGTCACCTATAATTTTAGCAGCCACATAGAATTGATAACTGGACTGTTTTCTTCGCTTTATTAATTCTTTCTGGAATCCTTCTTGACTTCTTCTTGTCACCATTATTCAGGCTCTTATGCCCTCATAGATTAGAAAGTAGGATGCTTAACTGATCCTTGGATTCCATTAATTTTAATAAAGTGCTCTTTTTTTTTAATGATTTTTTTAGCATTTATTTTTATTTATTTATATATTTGACTTTGCTGGGTCACAGTTGCAGCACACAGATCTGCAGTTTTCGTTGAGACACATGGGATCTTTAGTTATGACATGTGGGATCTAGTTCCCTGACCAGGGAGCAAACCCAAGTCTTCTGAATTGGGAAAGTGGAAACTTCCAGTGGACCACCAGGGAAATCCCAGGAAAGGACTCTTTTGGCAGAACCTCTTCTATGTGTCCCTTTTGCTGAAGGTACAAGCCTGACAGTTGAATTGAGGATTTTTCACACTCTTTCTTTAGTGTCTTTGCTGACTACTACATAGAGATGACCACACTTCTAGATTTCTGACCATAAGTCTAGTTTACATCTGTTTTCCTCAGCATAATTGATTCCCCTTTTTCTTTTCAAAAGCATCCTATTTTGGACAATACATTATGTAATTATCTTACTATAAGCCTTCTATTTTCTGGTAAATTGAATCAATTACCCCTAAAGCTTCATTATTTCCTGTTCCCCTTTACCAGCTTTGAATTTATTCTATCTATGAAAATTCTACCAATATTTCAAGCCCAAATCGAATATCACCTACTCTAGAAAATCTCATGTGATTTCTAGTTCTTCATGTTTCTATTTTGCATAAGCCGTATAAAATCCATATTATTAACATGCCTCTCAAAACATATTTCCTAAAGTTTAACTTGAGTTCCAGCTGTTGACTGATTAAAATAAATTCATCAGGCATTCAATATTTTCAAAGTGAAAAACTGATCATATAATTTTCACATTTAACAGGTTTTAAGAGATTCTCCACCAAAAAAAAAGAAAAAAAATTCAAATTTTAAAGACAGAATGGAAAGCCCTGAATAATTTTCTAGCTGCATCTCTCAGCTTTCCCCAGCAGGTCCTCTGATTTCTAGCCATTCCAATCTATTTACTTTGAATACACTATGCTCTTTTATACCTGTGTTTTCACACATTCAAATCATCCAGTTTTGGAGCAATCTCAATTATCTGGATATATCGATATGAAAATTTTATATTTCTTCCAATTATTTCCCCAAATTAAAATATATCAAATTCCACTTTTTCATCCCAGCTAGGCAGCTTACATAAATGCATAATCATTTCTGCCTTTAAAATTAATTTATACCCACTCCAATGTTCTTGCCTGGAGAATCCCAGGGATGGGGGAGCCTGGTGGACTGCCATCTATGGGGTCACACAGAGTCAGACATGACTGAGGTGACTTAGCAGTTAGCAGTAGCATTCCCCTTTAAATTCCAATCTCTTACCCTGTTCTAAACTGTTACCCAAACCCAGTGCAAACTAGGTCTGTGCTTAAGAGGGCTCTTCAGCTCTTTTACTTTCTTGTCTTCTTCCTTCTAAATTCTGCTTCCTTCATGTTTGAGAACAGAAAGAAAATACATGGTGTGTGTATGGTGGGGGGAGGCATTATTTAATTAGGCTGGAGTTTGCAGCTCACCCATAGGCATCAAATTCCTTTCCTATCTGAAGCACATTTTTTCCTATAGCATCTACCTTATCCCTGACAATCATCAAGGATTGCCTTGCCCCTCCAAGAGGAGTGTTTAAGTTGCTTCAATGCGACCCATATAAAAACCCAGTGACTTTTGTTACCATAGTCACTCCCAACACAGTCTTCCCCAAATATAATTGGAAGCCAGCCAGAGGAAATCAATTCTGGTAGACATTTTTTTTTTTTGCTATCAGTGAGCCTTAGCAATGGAGAAGGGATGTAATATTCAGTAATTTGAGGGCATCAGGAAAAAATCTCATCCAGTGTGCCATCACCTATTTGCTATTCACTTTCTGTGCAAGCACGTTTTCCTTCTTTAGCCAATGAATTCTTACTTCTTTTTAAAGTTTGAACTTGCATGTTATTTTCCTGTGAAATTCTTTTCTCGTCCTTCTAGACAGATTTAATTTCTATGTCAGAACTTCATGCCCTTTTCTTAATTCTGTTGCAATTTGCATCACATTTTTCTATAGTGATTGTAGTTCATTGCCTCTTAATGGAAATCTGACACCATTTCAAAAAGTCCAATCCTAGACTACTTTAAACAACCAAGCAAAAATCCAATAGTAGACATCCAGATTTCATTTCCAAAATGATACTATGCCATCATCAAATTCCCTTATCTAAAACTCTTTGGCTTCTACTCTTTTGATTTTTTTCCCTACCACACCCCAACAAATTTTAGATTACTAGAAATTTACCATTAGTAAAATAAAATATTTATCCTCTTGTAGCTTACCTTCCCAAGTGGCTAGCTTCCCAGGTGGCACTAGTGGTGGTAAAGAGCCTGCCTACCCATGCAGGAGATTAAGACAGGAGTTTGATCCCTGGGCTGGGAAGATTCCCCCGGAGAGAGGCATGGCAAGCCACTCCAGTATTTTCGCCTGGAGAATCCCATGGACAGAGGAGCCTGGTGGGCTGTGGTCCGGACCATAGGGTCACAGAGAGGCAGGGACGATTGAAGTGACTAAACATGCACAACTTACCTTCTAATAGTTTGCTTCCATTCATTACTCAAAATATTAATTATTTTTATTAAACAATTACAGGCCACTTTCCGATTCGATCAGTAGGACACTAAACTTAACTGAGCATGGAAAATAGCTCAAAAGGTTCCAACACAGAGGTTGCATCAGAAGGCAGAAGGTTTTCCCTCAGATAAAGAAGAAAACATTTAGAAAATGAATGAAAAAGGAAATAAGGAATGAGCATATAGAAAAGTGAAGAAGGAATGACTAAATTAGGAGAGTGTCAAAGAGTAAAGGAGAAAGGATAAATAGAGGTTGGAGAAGAAAAGAAAGAACAGAATGGATGAAGACTCAGTCTATTTATCCTTCATGCCTGTCTATTCTCCCAATACTTAGGTATAATGTAATGTAATGTAAAGTCACTCAGTCGTGTCCGACTCTTTGTGACCCCATGGACTGCAGCCCACCAGGCTCCTCAGTCCATGAGATTCTCCAAGCAAGAATACTGGAGTGGTTTGCCATTTCCTTCTCCAGGTGATCTTCCCGACCTAGGGATCGAACCTGGGTCTCCGGCATTGGAGGCAGATGCTTTAACCTCTGAGCCACCAGGGAAGTCAAGCGATAGAAATTTTTGTTAGTACTAGCCTAAAATGTAATCAGATAATATATCTGCTAGGAGGAGAATAAAATCTGGAATGAATTCCAAAATCAATGATGTAGATCATTTAGGTCAAAAATTTTCTTCATGTTCTTGGACAATGGCAAGAGTCCATTGCTGCATTTCCTTGAAGTGCTCCTACCTGGGGTATACATTTAAAAGCTATAAATCAAACTTTAATTCATTTTTATAAATTTAGGATGTGGTTTGGTTGTGATATTTTAAAGGTTTTTAAATCAGCTCATTGAGCTATTGTAGGACCATGCTACAAAAATAGCAGTAATTTATCTCTTCAGAATGGCCTGTGGAGAATGGATTCTGGGACTGTGGCCTGCTTGTGATTGATGAAGCAACATTTGTCAATTATGAGACTTAACAGATTTCAAAGATGCCCAGCTCTTCTAGCTACCGAGCCTCCTTTGTTCTAAAAACAAATCAGTCTGCTGGTTGCCAACATATGGACTTGCTGAGATTCTGAATAAAAATGTGAGGGGCATAAAACTTTTATGAATGCAATACTCACTAATCAAGTACCTATAGGGTTAATAAAAGACCACACCTTTTGGTAAACAGCATCTCTAATTTTAGAGGAAAGGGAAAAATTTTAGGGGTTTATTTTTCTAGCAAACTTTGTATTATAGTCCAAGTTGCCTCTAAACTTGCTAACATCTAAATGACAACCAAGTTAGAAGTCTAAGATAGGATAGTGAAGTCAAAACTGACCATGGAATGTCCTTATTACATAAGTGTTGGCAGACACTCCAGCACTTTTTTGCTACTCCAAATAATGAAATAATACATAGAGGGATTTTTGTTATATTACAATTATTAAGTTTTTCCAAGAATTGAGAAATTACACATAGAATTACAAGTAGCTGAGAATTAAGAATTAAAAGTAGCTTCCTGCATAGCTCAGTCAGTAAAGCATCTCCATACAATGTGGGATTCTGTGTTCAATTCTGGGTTAGAAAGTGTGGAGAGTTCCCCTGGAGAAGGAAATGGAAGCCCACTCCAGTATTCTTGCCTGGATAATCACTAGGACAGGAGTCTGGCAGCCTATACATTCATAAAAGTTTTATTATTAATTATTATGAATAAAATAATTACAAATAGCTGAGAAAAGAGAAGCTAAAGACAAAGGAGAAAAGGAAAGATATACACATTTGAATGCAGAGTTCCAAATAGCAAGGAGACATAAGAAAGCCTCCCTCCTTCAGCAAAGAAATAGAGGAAAACAATAGAATGGAAAAAACTACAGATATCTTCAAGAAAATTAGAGATTCCAAGGGAACATTTCATGCAAAGATGGGGCACAATAAAGGACATAAATAGTATGGACCTAACAGAAGCGGAAGATATTAAGAAGAGATGACAAGAATACACAGAAGAATTGTACAAATAAAGATCTTCATGACTCAGTTATCTGGGTCATGATGGTGTGATCACTCACCTAGAGCCAGCATCCTGGAGTGTGAAGTCAAGTGGGCTTTAGGAAGCATCACTGTGAACAAATCTAGTGGAGGTGATGGAATTCCAGTTGAGCTATTTCAAATCCTGAAAATTGATGCTTTGAAAGTGCTCCACTCAATATGCCAGCAAATTTGGAAAACTCAACAGTGGCCACAGGACTGGAAAAGGTCAGTTTTCATTCCAATCCCAAAGAAAGGCAATGAATTCCTAAGAACGTTCAAACTACCACACAACTGCACTAATCTCACACGCTAGCAAAATAATGCTCAAAATTCTGCAAGCCAGGCTTCAACTATACATGAACCATGAACGTCCATATGTTCATGTCGGATTTAGAAAAGGCAGAGAAACTAGAGATCAAATTGCCAATATCCTCTGGATCATTGAAAAAGAGAATTCCAGAAAAACATCTACTTCTGCTTTATTGAATGCGCTAAAGCCTTTATGTAGATCACAACAAACTGTGGGAAGTTCTTCAAGAGATGGGAATAACAGAACACTTGACCTGCCTCTTAAGAAATTTGTATGCAGGTCAAGAAGCAGCAGCTACAACTGGACATGGAACACTGGACTGGTTCCAAATCAGGAAAGGAGTACATCAAGGCTGTATACTGTCACCCTGCCTGTTTAACTTATATGTAGAGTACATCATGAGAAGTGCTGGGCTGGATGAAGCACAGCTGAAATCAAGATTACTGGGAAAAATATCAATAACCTCAGATATACAGATGATACCATCCTTATGGCAGAAATTGAAGAGGAACTAAAGAGCCTCTTGATGAAAGTGAAAGAGAAGAGTGAAAAGCTGGCTTAAAATTCAACATTCAGAAAACTAAGATCATGGTATCTGGTCCCATCACTTCATGGCAAATAGACAGAGAAATAGTGGAAACAGTGGCTGACTATTTTTCTGAGCTCCAAAATCACTGCAGATGGTGACTGCAGCCATGAAATTAAAAGACACTTGCTCCTTGGAAGGAAAGTTAGGGCCAACCTAGGTAGCATATTAAACGCAGAGACATTACTTTGCCAACAAAGGTCCATCTAGTCAAGGCTATGGTTTTTCTAGTAGTCATGTATGGATGTGAGAGTTGAACTATAAAGAAAGCTGCTGCTACTGCTAAGTCACTTCAGTCGTGTCCGACTCTGTGTGACCCCATAGACGGCAGCTCACCAGGCTCCCCCGTCCCTGAGATTCTCCAGGCAAGAACAATGGAGTGGGTTGCCATTTCCTGCTCCAATGCATGAAAGTGAAAAGTGAAAGCGAAGTCGCTCAGTCGTGTCCGACTCTTAGCGACCCCATGGACTGTAGCCTTCCAGGCTCCTCCATCCACGGGATTTTCCAGGCAGGAGTACTGGAGTGGGGTGCCATTGCCTTCTCCTAAAGAAAGCTGAGCGCCAAAGAATTGATGCTTTTAACTGTGGTGTTGAAGACTCTTGAGAGTCCCTTGGACTGCAAGGAGATCCAACCAGTCCATCGCAAAGGAAATCAGTCCTGAATATTCATTGGAAGGACTGATACTGAAGCTGAAACTCCAATCCTTTGGCCACCTGATGTGAAGAACTGACTCATTGGAAAAGACCCTGATTCTGGGAAAGATTGAAGGCAAGAGGAGAAGGGACGACAGGGGATGAGATGGTTGGGTGTCATCATTGACTCAATGGACATGAGTTTGAGCAAGCTCTGGGAGTTGGTGATGGACAGGAAAGCCAGCTTTGCTGCAGTCTCCAGGGTCACAAAGAGTCAGACATGACTGAGTGACTGAACTGAATCTCTTTAAATATGACATGCTTTAATTTATGCAAGACATATCAGAAGGCCTACATAATTTGAATTTTTTAGAATGGGTTTTATTTTATATATTATATTAAAACCATTGTGTTTTTGTAATTGATTTCCTATTTAAATGATAACTTTCTCAATTTGTCTCCCAAATTATTTAATGACATTAACACCAAAAACTAAATGTCCACATGAAGTTTTCTTTAAATAGGAAGGCAAACTGAATTTTTCTTAAAGTGTATTTTTTACCCAATTTTAAAAGGAAGATACTTTTGGCAGAAAAAAATGCAATAAGTAGGGAAATTATAAGAAGTAACATTCATTTATGATAGCATTATATCCCAGTGTTTTTTTTAACATTTTCCTTATTATTGAAGTAAATAAAGCCATAGAAATCAAGCAATATTATTTAAATGTGACAGTTATGTTACTATTTAAGAAGTATACAATTAAAATATTATAATTACTGTTTGACTGTGTCCCTGCTAAATTCACGTTGGAATTCTAAACCCCAATGTGGTGATTTAGAAGGTGGGGTTTGGGGAAGGTGATTTGATTATGAGGCTGGAAACTTCATGAAGAATATTACTTCTCTGAAAAAAAGAGATCCTTGGGAATTCCCTGGTGATCTAGTGGTTAGGACTCAATGTTTTCACTGCAGGTGCCTGGCTTCAATCCCTGATAGGGAAACTAAGATACCAAAAGCCAAGCAGTGCAGCCAAAAAGATAGAGAGAGGAGAGAGATCCTGCAGAGCTCCCTCCCCACATTCACCATGTAGGAACATCATGAGAAGTCTGCAACCTGGAAGAGAGCCCTCACCTGACCATGAGACATGACATTTCTATTGTTGATAAAACATGCAGCCTGTGGTACTTTGTTACAGCAGCCCAAGTGGACTAAGACACAAATGGCAGCATTTTAAATTCAGATAGCAGCATTTTTAAAAATCCATAAATTAGAAAACCATCAAAAAACAGTATAGGAGCTCTCATTCACCTCTATGAAATAGATTGAAACTTTGAAATATACATAAGAAGCCTTAAATGTTTTATATTCCTTGTCACATATTTCCTCTTTTAAAAATTTTTGCTAAAGCAATACTTAGACACAGGATTATTCATTACATTTGTATTTTAGCAGTCCAGTTTTAGAATCAAAATATATGAGATAATAGGTTTGCTAATTGCCTTCTAGTCCCCCATACATTCCTATACTTGAATTTATTAACTTGTATAAATGTTCACGCTATGCTGTGCTTAGTCGCTCAGTCATTCTGACTCTTTGCGACCCCACCAGGCTCCTCTGTCTGTAGGGATTCTCCAGACAAGAATACTGGAGTGGGTTGCTGTGCCCTCCTCCAGGGGATCTTCCAAACCCAGGGATTGAACCCAGTTCTTTTGCATTGCAGGCATATTCTTTACCAGCTGAGCTACCAGGGAAGCCCATAAATGTTCATACCACATTGCTAATTGAAAAGCAGAGTAAAGCACTGAAGAATTGATGCTTTTGAACTGTGGTGTTGGAGAAGACTCTTGAGAGTCCCTTGGACTGCAAGGAGATCCAGCCAGTCCATTCTGAAGGAGATCAGCCCTGGGATTTCTTTGGAAGGAATGATGCTGAAGCTGAAACTCCAGTACTTTGGCCATCTCATGTGAAGGGTTGACTCATTGGAAAAGACTTTGATGCTGGGAAGGATTGGGGCAGAAGAAGGGGACAACCGAGAATGAGATGGCTGGATGACATCACGGACTTGATGAACATGAGTCTGAGTGAACTCTGGGAGATGGTGATGGACAGGGAGGCCTGGTGTGCTGCAATTCATGGGGTCGCAAAGAGTCGGACATGACTGAGGTGAACTGAACTGAACTGTTGAATGATCACTTATTGTGGGTGATAACGAATGTGAGCTAGCCCACCCTAATATGTGTGTTATTTTCTCTAACAATGTTCAGCATGGAGACATAAAATTGGTTAGATTCTCTAAGGTTATTGGTGTGCCAAGGAATTTAAATGAGAAGAACAAAAGAACTAGATTTGTGAGGTAATAATTGTAATAATGTCTCTTGATGAGGGGTATAAACAATGGTCAGATCAATAGAGGAAAGATGCCAGGAGAGGAAAAAAAAAAATTTACAAAAGGGACTGAACAAGCTGGAAGGTATTTCTATAACTAGGGAGACTAACATGTACATTTCATTATAAATATTTCAGATATTCTTGCATACCTGATATTCACCTCTTAATTTTTAATATTCTTAATATACAAAAGTTTTAAATTTCTTTTGGCTGATTATTCCTTTACTATTGTCTTTCTGATTAGTAAGTCTCTCGGCAACCTCAGATTTGTTTTAATGCATCCATATTTCCATTGGTGTTTTATCATTTATATTTTATAGTTTAATCTTTGTCTATAATTTGGTTTGCTTTGAATTTCATCCTCTTTCAAGGTAGGGAATATCTCAAGATCTCAATCTCATATTTTTAAAGTTATTTCTTCCCTACTAGTTTGTTATCAGAAACATCTTTAGAGTATGTAGGAATATGCTAACATCTCAAAATCTCTACAGCCATCACTCATTTCCAACAAAGATGACCTTTTGTTTGGACACTGCAACTGCCTCCCAATGAGGTCCCTGCACCTCAACAAAATATACTCTGGACCATGGCAAAGTGATCACTGAAAACAGATATTAGATCCAGACGTTCCTCTGTTCAAAATGTTTGCCTGGGTTTTCATCGCATGATCCGTAAGTGTAAAAGACTTTGTCATGACCCGCCTATCTCACGTGGCCTGCTCTATGGGTCTGACCGTTTTCTAGCACATGCCAGCCACACCGACTTTCGTGTTCCTAAACCTAACAAATATACTTTCCACAGGATCCCTTTCACTTGCTATTTCTTCTTTTGGAATGTTCTACATTTACCAGATTTGTTCTAACACTTCATTCTGATTCTGCTCTAAAGTTACATTAGGCATAACCACTATGCAGTTTAATACATAAAGCAGATATCAATACAAAGACCTATTTACTACTCCTTAAAGTAGCCTATATTCTAAATTTGCTGATTATTTCTATACATTTCTTCTTACTTTTGTTATGTCTGGCTAAGCAATCTGTGATGTCTAATATATAATTTATAAAGTATAAGATATCTCACAGAATTGGGAAGAGATGCAGAAAAAGAAGTTTGGAGAACACAGAGCCAGCAGAAATGATGACCCACACTAAGGAGTTGTTTCTGCAGATTCTGTTCTGCTAATCAATTAAACTAGAAATCAACAGTACTTCCCACTTTCCATGAAAGGACTGATACCCTACCACTTGAATTTTGAAGATAACTGTGTCAGTTTCACCTGCAAGGTTTGTGTGAATTCTTGCAGAAACATCTGTTTGAAGCAAGCTAGGGCATGTGTGAAATTCTAGCTGCAAAAGAATCTTACAAATTTATTTATATTTTCTGAGGTTAAAGCATATAGAGAGCCAGTTTTCAGCCTATTCTATAGTCTACACTTTTGTGTAGAAAATTGACTATACACGATTTTCCTAGCTTAACTTTTAGACAATAAACTAACAAAAGCACTGTGTCTCAGTCTTACAAATATGTCTATATATGCAGAATTTAAGACATGTTAACTCTCTCTCTAGAAGCAAAGACCATGTCTTATGAACTCATTGCTTTCATCTCTAGTTATCCATCTATAGTTGTCTAGGTGTCCTAAAGGACATCCAGAACCTTAAAAGCAGAAAATCTGCACACTAAAATTAGCCTAGCTATCAATAACACAGTTTATATATCAGAGAAAGAGAAATTAAGAGAGAGGAAGAGCTAGGTTTATATAAATAGGATGATTATGTCTACGATGAACTGCAATTATTCTTGGTTCTGCAACTCTTTACTCAGCTACTATTTGCATTTTCAACCTTCTTTCTCCACTACGTATTTCTCAGCTAGCATTGAAGTTAAAGTTCTTTATCTCAAAGTATGATTAAATCTTGTGGGTTTGAACCCTCAGACTTCTTTAAAGTTTTGGTGGTCATGGGAGTATTAGGAAGTGGTCTAAAGTATCTCTTCATTTCCAGACACATGCACCCCCTTTCTACTGTTCAGTTCAGTCCACTCACTCAGTTGTGTCTGACTCTTTGTGACTCCATGGACTGCAGCACACCAGACCTCCCTGTCCATCACCAACTCTCAGAGCTTGCTCAAACTCATGTCTATTGAGTCAGTGATGCCATCCAATCACCTCATCCCCTGATGTCCCCTTCTCTTCCCGCCTTCAGTCTTTCCCAGCATCAGGGTCTTTTCAAATGAGTCAGCTCTTTGCATTAGGTGGCCAAGTACAGGAGCTTTAGCTTCAGCATCAGTCCTTCCAATGAACACCCAGGACTGATCTCCTTTAGGATGGACTGGTTGGATCTCCTTGCAGTCCAAAGGACTTTCAAGAGTCTTCTCCAACACTACAATTCAAAAGCATCAATTCTTCAGCACTCAGCTTTCTTTACAGTCCAAATCTCACATCCATACATGACCACTGGAAAAACCATAGCTTGGAATACACAGATGTTTGTTGGCAAAGTAATGTCTCTGCTTTTTAATATGCTGTCTAGGTTGGTCATAACTTTTCTTCCAAGGAGCAAGCGTCTTTTAATTTCATGGTGGCAGTCACCATCTGCAGTGATTTTCAGGACAGTTCAGTTCAGTTCAGTCGCTCAGTCGTGTCCGAATCTTTGCAACCCCATGAATCGCAGCACGCCAGGCCTCCCTGTCCATCTCCAACTCCCGGAGTTCACTCAGACTCACGTCCATTGAGTCAGTGATGCCATCCAGCCATCTCATCCTCTGTCGCCCCCTTCTCCTCCTGCCCCTAATCCCTCCCAGCATCAAAGTCTTTTCCAATGAGTCAACTCTTCGCATGAGGTGGCCAAAGTACTGGAGCTTCAGCTTTAGCATCATTCCTTCCAAAGAAATCCCAGGGCTGATCTCCTTCAGAATGGACTGGTTGGATCTCCTTGTAGTCCAAGGGACTCTCCAGAGTCTTCTCCAACACCACAGTTCAAAAACATAAATTCTTCTGCCCTCAGCCTTCTTCACAGTCCACCCCTTCTCCTCCTGCCCCTAATCCCTCCCAGCATCAAAGTCTTTTCCAATGAGTCAACTCTTCGCATGAGGTGGCCAAAGTACTGGAGCTTCAGCTTTAGCATCATTCCTTCCAAAGAAATCCCAGGGCTGATCTCCTTCAGAATGGACTGGTTGGATCTCCTTGTAGTCCAAGGGACTCTCCAGAGTCTTCTCCAACACCACAGTTCAAAAACATAAATTCTTCTGCCCTCAGCCTTCTTCACAGTCCAACTTTCACATCCATACATGACTACTGGAAAAACCATAGCCTTGACTAGACGGACCTTAGTCGGCAAAGTAATGTCTCTGCTTTTGAATATGCTATCTAGTGGTGAAGTCACTCAGTCGTGTCCGACTCTTTGTGACCCCATGGACTGTAGCCCACCAGGCTCCTCAGTCCATGGAATTTTCCAGGCAAGAATACTGGAGTGGGTTGCCATTTCTTCTATCTAGGTTTGTCATAACTTTTCTTCCAAGGAGTAAGCGTCTTTTAATTTCATGGCTGCAGTCACCATCTGCAGTGATTTTGGAGCCAAAAAAAATAAAGTCTGACACTGTTTCCCCTGTTTCCCCATCTATTTCCCATGAAGTGATGGGACCGGATGCCATGATCTTCGTTTTCTGAATGTTGAGCTTTAAGCCAACTTTTTCACTCTCCTCTCTCAGTTTCATCAAGGGGCTTTTTAGTTCCTCTTTGCTTTCTGCCATAAGGGTGGTGTCATCTGCATATCTGAGGTTATTGATATTTCTCCTGGCAATCCTGATTCCAGCTTGTGCTTCACTCAGTCCAGCGTTTCTCATGATGTACTCTGCACAGAAGTTAAATAAGCAGGGTGACAATATACAACCTTGACGTACTCCTTTTCCTGTTTGGGACCAGTCTGTTGTTCCATATCCAGTTCTAACTGTTGATTCCTGACCTGCATCCAGATTTCTCAGGAGGCAGGTCACGTGATTTGGTATTCCCATCTCTTTAAGAATTTTCCAGAGTTTGTTGTGACCCACAGAGTCAAAGGCTTTGGCATAGTCAATAAGACAGAGTAGATAGCAGTGATTCTCTTTCCTCATAATTAGTACTGATCACTGTGCCTCCAAAATCTTCCCTTTCTAGAAAGCCTTTTTCACAAATTTTCCACATTTCCCCCCGAATTTTCTGTTGTGTTAAATTGTTTGTCTCTCTGTTGATATGTCCCACACATTATTTTTCTTTCCAAGCAAAGAAGAGTTGTATCATCAACTTTTTCCTACTAAGAGAATATTGTTTCTTCTGTGTCCCTGAGGACCATTCCTAAATTATTCTGGAATGAAAACACTTATCAATTTCTGGCCACTGCCATGGTGATTCAGTGGCATTTTGTTTATTTGGTAGCAAAAAGAGTCTCAAACAGCAGAATGGTATCGTAACTAGGAATTCAATGGAAGTATTGTCATGACCCCTGGTAGAAACTGTCTTCTCTTAGATGCTAAGCTTTCTAAAACATAAGTCCATCATAGACAGGAAGTCAATATTCATGAGTGGTTCAGTCAGTGTAAAAGTGATCAGGTCTAACTATTGTGTAATGGCACCATTTATGCATAGCTTCTTCAAAGGCAAATCCTGTTGGATCACATCCCACTATTACAAGATCTTTTAAAATATAGGGTACCGTGAATTGATCTTTAGTAAATCATTTCACTTTTTCTATATAAGATAGCTATTTCTGATTTTAGAAAACAGGGCAAGATTAATAAAACTCTTCAGAATCAGCCCATTGCCTTAATTAATTAGCCCTGAAAGGATTTCCTTCTCAAGAAGATATGCTATGTGAGATACCGTGACTATGAGAGACTGTAACTACAGTCTATGGATGGTAATGCAGATAGAAGCTTGATGGTGAAGGAAGGCAACTCTCTGTCATCATTGTGTAGATTCCAGTGAATAATAATTGCTTCCCCCTCCATCCATCTGAGATGGGGCCTGAGCCCTTTCAGCAAATTGAAGGGAAGTCCATGTTGTTGAACCTTGTGTCAACTTCATCCCTGCTGTCTTGGCAACATTACTTATGAGGAGATAGAACAACTATGTCATGACTAGGGAAAAGAACTAATTAGAATCCACTTGGTAGAAGATATTGTAGGTCATCTCTTAAATAGGTATCACAGGAAACAGGACCTTTGGTAAGCATTCATGCAGGATCCTCATACATCTCATCTTGTGGGTGATTTTGAGAGTTATAAATGTGTATTTCTTCCAGAAAGCCTTTTCCACAAATTCTCCACACATTTTTTCTTCCAATTTCCTATTGTGTTAAATTGTTTGTCCCTTTTGACATGCCCCACATACTGTTTTCCCTTCCAAGCAAAGAAGAAAAATATCACCTTCAGTTTCTTCCCACTAAGATAATGTCTTCTGCATCCCTGAAGGCCACCCCTAAATCATTCCGTGACAAAACTGTTCTCCATTTCTGGCCACTGCCACCATGTGGTGAGTCAGAGGTATCTGTGTATACATCTCAGTGTTTGTTTTTTTTTTCCCCTCCCTTCTTCCCACCCTCCCTCCTACCTACCCTATCTTTTCTTTCTTTCTCTCTTTTATTCTTTCTTTTCCTCCTTTCCTCCTTTCGTTTGCCTTTCTTTCCCTTTATCAGCCAACTGTCCATAAAGAAATGTGGCACAGACTGCTAATTAATTAGAAAACCCACATTCTCCTCTCTAGAACACACATTTAGATCATATTTTTAAACTTTCTGCAAGTTAAGTTTGAGCAAGGACTGAATTTTGGTCAATGAATGTGCATCAAACTGTTGTGTGCTACACAGAGACCAGTTCCATCTAAAAACCCTTTGAGCCATCCTACAAGCAGAATTCTGAACATGCTTTAAATGCAGAGCTGGAAAAGTCTGTAGTTGCCTGGATATGGGCTTATGAGGAAGAACCGTCATACGATGACTCAAGTTTTTGA
Source organism: Aepyceros melampus (assembly GCA_006408695.1). NCBI lineage: Eukaryota > Metazoa > Chordata > Mammalia > Artiodactyla > Bovidae > Aepyceros > Aepyceros melampus. The sequence continues at coordinate 27,738 of SJXQ01013152.1, read as the reverse complement.
CCTTATCAGTGGCAAGAATGAAATAGCTCTTTGCTGAGGTATACTTTGCCATCTAAGGTCTGTCTAGTCAAGGCTATGGTTTTTCCTGTGGTCATGTATGGATGTGAGAGTTGGACTGTGAAGAAGGCTGAGCGCCGAAGAATGATGCTTTTGAACTGTGGTGTTGGAGAAGACTCTTAAGAGTCCCTTGGACTGCAAGGAGATCCAACCAGTCCATTCTGAAGGAGATCAGCCCTGGGATTTCTTTGGAAGGAATGATGCTAAAACTGAAACTCCTGTACTTTGGCCACCTTATGCGAAGAGTTGACTCATTGGAAAAGACCCTGATGCTGGGAGGGATTGGGGCAGGAGGAGAAGGGAACGACAGAGGATGAGATGGCTGGATGGCATCACTGACTCGATGGACGTGAGTCTGAGTGAACTCCGGGAGTTGATGATGGACAGGGAGGCCTGGCGTGCTGCGATTCATGGGGTCACAAAGAGTAGGACACGACTGAGTGACTGAACTGAGCTGAACTGAGGTATACAAAAATCAGATGAGAGGGAACTTAGGATTTCATGCTTATAGCATTTTGTTTCATTTTCATCCAAGATGGAGCTTTTATTTTATTATTTTTTCTTACTCTTAATTTATGCTTTAAATTTTACTTTATGTTTTATACATACATGTTAGAAACTCTGTCTATATTTCAAGCTACGTTAGGTAGGGTATTTACACAGATAGATAGGGAAACAGTAAGAGACTGAATGAGAGAGGTAGCTCTCACTGTCTCTGTGTTCAGTTGCTCACAAATGGTGTCCAGCTCTTTGCAGCCCCTTGGACTTTGGTCCACACTAGGGTCCTCTGTCCATAAAATTTTCCAGGCAAGAATGCTAGAGTGGGTTGCCACTTCCTACTCCAGGGGATCTTCCTGACCCAGGGATTGAACTGGGGTCTCCTCTATTGGCAGGCGGATTCTTTACCACTAGTGCCACCTTTAGTAGGTTTTGATTCCCATTACTTCTTAATTCACATCCATTACTATTAAAGTATTTTCAGTTACACCCTCTTGAGTGTGTAATTTGTTTTTAATCTATCAAGGCATTGACTGATTCATTTTCCTTAGCTGTAAGATATGGGTATCATTTCCTGTTGCTGGGAGCTGGTGTACCTTACCTGAATGTGCTATGGAGTCTTCCCCCATTGCTTTTCTCGATAGCATGTAATTTTGTGTAGTTATTTCTCTTCACTGAAAGTAATGTCTTCTATGTTTTCTTCCTGCAGGTCTTTTATGTATCAGCTCTACTGGTTTATTAAATAATGCCATTAATTCTGGCTAAGTTAATAGGTTGCTTTTCCTGGAAGTCTTTAAGGTTTTAATTGAAAGAAAGTGAAATAAATTTCAGGTAGTTTAATAGGAGTCATTGATTTGGAAAAACATTTAATTTTTTTCTAATACCTGTGTGACTTTTTATGACACAGGCTAGCTATTCAGTAATGACTGCTATGATTGTAAACTTTAAAAAAATATAGCCAAAGCCTATATTGAAAACCTCTGTGGACTCCCTATTTTTATTTTTTGAAACTGAGATATAATTGACATATAACATATATTTCAAGTTCACAAATGTAATAACTTGATATTCTCCAGTACCTGCTCAATAATACATACTCAGCTTAAGCACTGAATGTGCTTTAATCTCTGGTCCTTACTCTCAAAAGTCCATGATTTTATCTGGTTTTTTTTTTTTTTGTCTTTTTTTCCTGATTTGGATTTTGTCAGCAAGTGTTTCATGTTGTTTTCTTCTGATTCATTTTTACATTTATTTACCTGATAAATCTTTACTTATGTCTCAAATCAAAGTGCAGATAGTCCCTGTTTTACATAAAGCTTTCCTTGATTCTGGCAGGGAAAAACAAACAAACAAACAACAACAACAAAAAAAAACCCTGCAACTCCATCCACTCTAATGCAAAACATTTGACACATATAGTTATCCCAAAACACAAGATGGCCTACATCAATTACTTTGACAAGCTTCTATTTGAGTATTCTTTTGAATTTTTCCAGAAATAGGCAGTTCATATTGATTCTCACAACAATCTCAACAAATAGTTGAACTCATATGTATGCCAAATTAACTAGATAAACAAAGACTTAGTTTATAAAAAGAACTAGGCACTTCTAGATTGTTACTTGAAATCCATACAAATGCATTTGCCTTTATTTTTACTTAGATGATTTGTGCTGTCTTCTGCATTTGTCTTCTTCCTTACATTATAAATTTAACCATTCTTATTATATGCATTATTTATCAAAATAGTGTTTGCTTTGAATCTACTACAGTTTTCCTTGCAAACCATTGATAGATTTTTGACTTACCTTGGCTAATTTTAAATTTTAGTTTGGACATTATGAGATTATAACTTAGAAATATTAGTAAAGTGAAACTCCAGTACTTTGACCACCTCATGCGAAGACTTGACTCATTGGAAAAGACTCTGATGCTGGGAGGGGCTGGGGCCAGGAGGAAAAGGGGATGACAGAGGATGAGATGGCTGGATGGCATCACTCACTCAATGGACATGAGTCTGAGTGAACTCTGGAAGTTGATGATGGACAGGAGGCCTGGCATGCTGCAAGTCATAGGGTCACAAAGAGTTGGACACGACTGAGAAACCGAACTGAACTGAATGCATTTAAACAAGTATATAAAGTAGGATGAAACATTGTATGCATTTTTTATTGCAATGAAAATAATACTTTCGGCTAAGAATCTGAAGGTGTCATAAGGATTAAATGAATGCTGCTGCTGCTAAGTCACTTCAGTCGTGTCCAAATCTGTGTGGCCCCATAGACAGCAGCTCACCAGGCTGTGCCATCTCTGAGTTTCTCCAGGCAAGAACATTGGAGTGGGTTGCCATGTCCTCCAATGCATGAAAGTGAAAAGTGACAGTGAAGTCACTCAGTCGTGTCTGACCCTTTGCGACCCCATGGACTGCAGCCCACCAGGCTCCTCCACCCATGGGATTTTCCAGGCAAGAGTACTGGAGTAGGGTGCCATTGCCTTCTCCAACACACATTAAAGTGCTTTTAAAATGCCTGACACATAAAAATCCTTGAATAAATATTAGTGGATTCTTTATATTATTATCAGTGTCATTTGCATGAGGAGCCAAAGAAATTCCTAGGAGAAAGAATGGTTGTTTTGAGTATATCTGTCAATTTTTTGAAATTTTTTTCAGCTTGTCACTCACATGGGCTCATGTTTGAAATACAGAGGCAGAAAAGGCTATAGTTATGTTCTTGTAAAACATCAGAACATAAAAGTTTAGCACTCATTCTGGAAGATTGTAACATCAAAGGGAAAATAAGCATTTTCCTAGCTTACAACTTAGAACACAGCATAAAGATAAACAGTAAGGATTCCAGACATCTAAGCACCAGCCTGGGGATACCAGCAGTTTTCCAGGATTGGGGAAGGGATTGGTGGTGACTTAAGTCAGGGCCAGGGGATGCTGTGGCAGCCCTATGGGCAGCAGAGGGACATGGTGACAGGTCAGGAAACATGTCTAACATTCTCACAGTAAACAGCAGCACTCATCACCATATGTCCCACATAGGGCCCTCTTCCAACTACACAATAGAAGACTCTACCCATGAACATCACCAGATGGTCAACACTGAAATCAGATTGATTATATTCTTTGCAGCCAAAGATGGAGAAGCTCTATACAGTCAGCAAAAACAAGACTGGAAGCTGACTGTGGCTCAGATCATGAACTCCTTATTGCCAGATTCAGACTTAAATTGAAAAAAGTAGGGAAAACCAATAAACCATTAAGATATGATTTATATCAAATCCCTAATGATTATACAGTGGAAGTGAGAAGTAGAGTTAAGGGACTAGATCTGATAGAGAGAGTGCCTGATGAACTATGGACAGAGGTTTGAGACATTGTATAGGAGACAGGGATAAAGACCATCCCCAAGAAAAAGAAATGCAACAAAGCAAAATGGCTGTCTGAGGAGGCCTTACAAATAGCTGTGAAAAGAAGAGAAGCAAAAAGCAAAGGAGGAAAGGAAAGATACACCCATTTGAATGCAGAGTTCCAAAGAATAGCAAGGAGAGATAAGAAAGCCTTCCTCAGTTATAAGTGCAAAGAAATAGAGGAAAACAATAGAATGGTCAGGACTCTCTTCAAAAAAAAAATTAGAGATACAAAGGGATCATTTCAGGCAAAGATGGGTCAATAAAAGACAGAAATGGTATGGACCTAACAGAGAAGGAATTAAGAAGAGCTGGCAAGAATACACAGAAGAATTGTACAAGAAAGATCTTCAAGACCCAGATAATCATGATGGTATGATCACTCACTTAGAGTCAGACATCCTGGAATGTGAAGTCAAGTGGGCCTTAGGAAACATCACTATGAACAAAGCTAGTGGAGTTGATGGAATTCCAGTTGAGCTATTTCAAATCCTAAAAGATGATGCTGTGAAAGTGCTGCACTCAGTATGCCAACAAATTTGGAAAACTCAGCAGTGGCTATGGGACAGGAAAAGGTCAGTTTTCATTCCAATCCCAAAGAAAGGCAATGCCAAAGATTGCTCAAACTACCGCACAATTGCAGTCATCTCACAGGCTAGTAAAGTAATGCTCAACATTCTCCAAGCCAGTCTTCAACAGTACGTGAACAATGAACTCCCAGATGCTCAACTGATTTTAGAAAAGGCAGAGGAACTAGAGATCAAATTGTCAACAACCATTGGATCATTGAAAAAGCAAGAGAGTTCCAGAAAAACATCTATTTCTACTTTACTGACTATGCCAAAGCCTTTGACTGTGTGGATCACAACAAACTGTGGAAAATTCTTCAGAGATGGGAATACCAGATCACCTGACCTACCTTTTGAGATATGTGTATGCAGATCAAGAAGACATAGTTAAAACTGGACATGGAACAACACATTGGTTCCAAATAGGAAAATGAGTCCATCAAGGCTGTATATTGTCTCCCTGCTCATTTAACTTATATTCGGAGTACATCTGGAGAAGTACAACCTACTCCAGTGTTCTTGCCTGGGGAATCCCAGAGATGGCAGAGCCTGGTGGGCTGCCATCTATGGGGTCGCACAGAGTCAGACATGACTGAAGTGACTTAGCATCAGCAGTAGAGTATATCATGAGAAATGCTGGGTTGGATGAAGCACAAGCTTGAATCAAGAGTGCTGGGAGAAATATCAACCTCAGATATGCAGATAACACCACCTTATGGCCGAAGGTGAAGAAAAACTAAAGAGCCTCTTGATGAAAGTGAAAAAAGAGAGTGAAAAAGTTTATTTAAAGCTCAACATTCAGAAAACTAAGATCATGGCATCTGGTCCCATCACTTCATGACAAATAGACTGGGAAACAGTGGACACAGTGTCAGACTTTATTTTTTTGGACTCCAAAATCACTATAGATGGTGACTGCAGTCATGAAAGTAAAAGATGCTTACTCTTTGGAAGGAAAGTTGTGACCAACTTTGATAGCATATTAAAAAGTAGAGACATTACTTTGCCAACAAAGGTCCATCTAGTCAAGGCTATGGTTTTTCCCATGGTCATGTATGGATGTGAGAGTTGGACTATAAAGAAAGCTGAGTGCTGAAGAATTGATGCTTTTGAACTGTGGCGTTGTAGAGGACTCTTGAGAGTCCCTTGGACTGCAAGGAGATCCAACCAGTCCATCCTAAAGGAAATCAGTCCTGGGTGTTTGTTGGAAGGACTGATGTTGAAGCTGAAACTCCAATACTTTGGCCACCTGATTCAAAGAGCTGACTCATTGGAAAAGACCCTAATGCTAGGAAAGACTTAGGGCAGGAGGAGAAGGGGACGACAGAGGGTGAGATGGTTGGATGACATCGCCGATCCAATGGACATGGGTTTGGGTGAACTCCGGGAGTTGGTGATGGACAGAGAGGCCTGGTGTGCTGCGGTTCACAGGATCGCAAAGAGTCGGACACGACTGAGCCACCAAACTGAAGTGTGTTGAGGGCCTTAGGAGAAAAATATATCAACAGTGCAGGGCAGATCAGTGGAAGAGTAATAACTAGGAAGACAGAGAGAAATTTTAAGGCCATGAAAATATTCAATATACTATGATGATGGGTATATGTCATCATAATTTCCCCAAACTCATAGACTATATGAATTTTCCCAGACCCATATAATATTAAGAGTGAATCCTAAGGTAAAGTATGGACCTTGAATGATTATAATGTGCTAAAGAATTGCAAAAAACATACCTTCTGGTGACTAATGTTGATAATGGGAAAGGTTACACTCACATGGGGAAAGCTATAGATGGGAAATCTCAAAACTTTCCTTTCAATCGTGTTGTAAGGTTAAAACTGCTCTAAAAAAAATGAAATCTTTAAAAAATCTTCCCTCACGTCAAATTTGCTATTAGCTGTTAGTCTAGAGCTCTTTGAGTTTGGTGATAAACTAGTAAAAATATTTAAAATTATGATACTATAGTTCTTTTTCTGGGTAATGAAACTAACAGACCCTCCACACAGTTTTAAAACAGTGCAGAAACAACATTGAATAGTGGTATGTAGCAATCAAATTGTAGAACTGTTTAAAGAAGAAAGAAAGAGTAGTACTTATTTGCAGAGTGAAGATATTGAAAAGCAGAGACATTACTTTGGCTACTAAGGTCTGTCTAGTCAAGGCTATGGTTTTTCCTGTGGTCATGTATGGATGTGAGAGTTGGACTGTGAAGAAGGCTGAGCACCGAAGAATTGATGCTTTTGAACTGTGGTGTTGGAGAAGACTCTGGAGAGTCCCTTGGACTGCAAGGAGATCCAACCAGTCCATTCTGAAGGAGATCAGCCCTGGGATTTCTTTGGAGGGAATGATACTAAAGCTGAAGCTCCAGTACTTTGGCCACCTCATGCGAAGAGTTGACTCATTGGAAAAGACCCTGATGCTGGGAGGGTTTGGGGGCGGGAGAAGAAGGGGATGACCGAGGATGAGATGGCTGGATGGCATCATGGACTCAATGGACGTGAGTCTGAGTGAACTCCGGGAGTTGATGATGGACAGGGAGGCCTGGCGTGCTGTGATTCATGGGGTTGCAAAGAGTCGGACATGACTGAGTGACTGAACTGAACTGAACTGAAGACATTATTTTATATTCTTTTAGAAAAATGTATACAGCATTCACTTTTTTTCAAGTATGATTGATGTATAATGTTATGTTAGTTTCAAGTGTATTGCATAATAACTCAGTTATACACATGTGTGCCAAGCCACTTCAGTCATGTTGACTCTGTGACACATTGACCATAACCCTCAAGACTCCTCTATTCATGGGATTTTCCAGGCATTAATACTGAAGGGGGTTGCCATGCCCTCCTTCAGGGGATCTTTCTGACCCAGGGATGGAGCCCACATCTCTTACATTTTCTGCATTGGCAGTCAGGTTCTTTACCACTAGCACCATCTGTGAAAACCTGTACGTTACGTGTATACACACACACACACATATGTGTATGTATGTATGTGTGTATATATATATATATATATATATATTTCTTTCTTTCTTTCTTTCAGATTCTTTTCCCTATGTTTATTAAAAAGATTGAGTATAATTCCCTGGCAGCATTAAATACTTTAAATTAAAAGTCTCTAAGTTATTCTTACTAATATTTTATGATAATAAAGATGTTGTTGGTGGTTTAGCAGCTAATTTGTCTTCAACTCTTTGCAACGCCTGCCAGGCTCCTCTGTCCATAGGATTTTCCAGGCAGGAATGCTGGAGTGAGTTGTCATTTCCTTCTCCAGGGGGTCTTCCCAACCCAGGGACCAAATCCACATATCCTGCATTGGCAGGTGGATTCTTTACCGACTGAGCCATCAGGGAAGTCCAATAAAGGTATTAGAATGTAAATTATTAAAGGAAGATGATAAACTTGTCTTTTTGTAGTTCACACAAGGTCGAATTTGTATATGTCCCACAAGTTAAGTTTGATCTCTTGATATGCTTCATTAACGTTCTCTATAAACAAAAAGAACTCTCCACTGTGAAAGTATGATGTGCCTTTATCTTGGGTCAGTCCTGTGCTTCACACTGAACAGAGACTTTCAGTTCAGTTCAGTTCAGTTCAGTTGCTCAGTCGTGTCCGACTCTTTGTGACCCCATGAATCGCAGCACGCCAGGCCTCCCTGTCCACAGCCTTATCTAAATATCTAAATTCAATAAAATATTATTCCAAGCCTAAAATAAATATCTCCAAATAAAAAGTTGTCTCCCACCTACAGAAACTTACACCCTTGTTATAATTACTCAGCACTAACAACTCCTCCTCTTAACACTCAAAGTGTGTTCTGAGAAGGCAGTACACAAACCTGGTAATTTTAAAAAGAGGATAATAATAACACATAATGTTTTTCTTCTTCCAGATGGCCACGTCTCATCATTTACTTTTATTTTTCCTTGTTTTACTGAATTCTCCATTTAAAATTAAGTATGTCTATATCACTTATTCTGAACTAAATCTACACATATGGAATTTATTCTGCTTTGCCATTTATTCAAATTTGTAAGGATACAAATATAAGACCCAGATGACTGCACATAGATTTTAAAATGTGTCAAAAATGTGATTCTTATGAAATCAACAAAAATCTCCCCAAGTTTTATGAGCTTTTGCATTTCTGTGAAATACAGGAATGCTAACAGTGATGCTTATGATTTACTGAGTGCTTGCTGTTTTAGTGCCACATACAGTTGTAAGAGCACAACATTTGTAAATCAATTAAAATGGGAATTGGCCCCATTTTACAGATGGAAATTGTGGTATAAAATGCTTTAATAACCTGAAGATAAAAGTTTAATATATATAAATATATATATATATATATAAAGAAAACATATTGCTAGTTTTCTTTAAAGCATAAGAACTTTAATTATATGTCTGTTACTCCATTTAGATGAAATGAGAGGGATTGAAAAGAGAGAAAATTCTCCTATACAGAAAAATCAAAGGGAAAACAAAATACCTTTATAATAGAAGAAATGTTGAAGCCTGGAATCCATTCTTGGACTTCTGTTATTCACAAACAGAATACATTGAAGGCAAGCTATGACGTTGTCCAACGTCACACAGTTGACAACCTGTCAGGGAAAGATTTGAGTCTGATTATATAACTTATGACCCTATACTGTATGCACTGGAATTATATATTTTTTTTAATTTTTATTTTACAGTGGCATATAGTTGACAATGTTGTGTTAATTTAGGGTATATAGCAAAGTGATTTAGTTATACATATGCTTTACTGGTGGCTCAGTTGGTAAAGAAACTGCTGCTAATGCCGGAGACATAGGAGACATGGGTTTGATCCTTGGCTGGGAAGATCCCCTGGGGAAGGAAACGGCAACCCACTTTAGCATTCTTGCCTGGGAAATCCCATGGACAGAGAGCCTGATGGGCTGTAGTCCCTGGGGTCACAAGAGTCGGACATGACTTAACAATTAAACCTGCAACACATCCATGTATTCTTTTCTTCACATACTTTCCCATATAGGTTATTACAGAGTACTGAGTAAAGATGCCTATACTATACAATAGGTCCTTGTTGACTATATTTTATATATTCAGTTCAGTTCAGTCGCTCAGTCGTGTCTAACTCTTTGCGACTCTGTGAATTGCAGCATGCCAGGCCTCCCTGTCCATCACCAACTCCCGGAGTTCACTCAAACTCATGTCCATCGAGTCAGTATGTTAATCTCAACCTCCTAATTTATCTGTCCCCTTCACCATTCCCCTTTGGTATCTGTAATTTTGTTTTCTAAGTTGGTGAGTGTGTTTCTGTTTTGTAAATGAGTTCATTTGTATTATTTTTTTTTTGATTCCACATATAAGTGATATCATGTGATGTTTGTCTTTCTCTGTTTGACTTACCTCACTTAGTATGATAATCTCTAGGTCCATCCATATTGCAGCAAATGACATTATTTTATTCTTTTTAAGGCTGAGTAACATTTCATTCTGGGCTTCCCAGGTAGCTCAGTGGCTAAAGAACCTGCCTGCCAATGCAGGAGATACAGGTGTGATCCCTGGATTGGAAAGATCCCCTGGAGAAGGAAATAACAACACTTTCCTGTGTTTTTTTTTTTTTTTCCTGGGAAATAGCATGGGTAGAGGAGCCTGGTGAACTATAGTCCATGGGGTCATGAAAGAGTTGGATATGACATAGCGACTTGACAACAACAATAATTCATTCTATATATGTAACATATTTTCCTTACCCATTCAGGAATAAAGAAAACGTGGTACGTCTGTAGATGGACATTTAGACTGTTTCCATGTCTTGGTTATTGTGAAAGTGCTGCAATGAACACTGAGGTGCAATGTGGTTTTCTCTGGATATATGCTCAGGAGTGGGATCGCAGAATCATATGGTAGCTCTATTTTTAATTTTATAAGGAAACTTCACACTGTTTTCCATAGTAGTTGTACCAATTTACATTCCCACCAGCAGTGTAGGAGGGTTCTTTTACTTCCACAGCCTCTCCAGCGCTTATTATCTGTAGACATTTTAATCATGACCATATGACTGGTGTGAGGTAATACCTCTCTAAATAGACATTTCTCCAAAGAAGATGTGCAGATGATCAAAAAGCACGTGAAAAAATGCTCAATATCATTAATTATTCAGTTCAGTTCAGTCGCACAGTTGTGTCCGACTCTTTGCAACCCCATGAATCGCAGTACGCCAGGCCTCCCTGTCCATCACCAACTCCCAGAGTTCACTCAGACTCACGTCCAATGAGTCCATGATGCCATCCAGCCATCTCATCCTAGGTCGTCCCTTTCTCCTCCTGCCCCCAATCCCTCCCAGCATCAGGGTCTTTTCCAATGAGTCAACTCTTCGCATGAGGTGGCCAAAGTACTGGAGTTTCAGCTTTAGCATCATTCCTTCCAAAGAAATCCCAGGGTTGATCTCCCTCAGAATGGACTGGTTGGATCTCCTTGCAGTCCAAGGGACTCTCAAGATTCTTCTCCAACACCACAGCTCAAAAGCATCAATTCTTCGGTGCTCAGCCTTCTTCACAGTCCAACTCTCACATCCATACTTGACCACAGGAAAAACCATAGCCTTGACTAGACGGACCTTAGTTGGCAAAGTAATGTCTCTGCTTTTGAATATACTATCTAGGTTGGTCATAACTTTTCTTCCAAGGAGTAAGTGTCTTTTAATTTCATGGCTGCAGTCACCATCTGCAGTGATTTTGGAGCCCCAAAAAATAAAGTCTGACACTGTTTCTACTGTTTTCCCATCTATTTCCCATGAAGTGATGGGGCCAGATGCCATGATCTTCGTTTTCTGAATGTTGACAGAAATGAATTCAAAGCGATGTTTTATGTAGTATTACAACAGTGAGAATCACAAATTGCTTGGACACAGTTCTGGATAGTAAATTATCATCCAGAGGAACAATGAATGGCTTCTGTCATTTTTCTTAAAAGGAAGTATATTTGTATCCTGGCATTGAAAATAAAGAAAGAAATTCCTTTTGAAATACTGAATATTTTGCCATTTGATATTGCTGAAAATGATATTTGAGATTATGCACATTTTCAGTGACAGTTTATTAATACTAAAAAACTCACAATTTTTTTTCTGGTGTTTCTTTGTTGGAAGCACACTTGTAAAAATAGTTGGAAATATTGGGTTTCATAGTTTGTTTTCTTCTCATGGAACTTACCATTACTTCAAATACATACAGTTTAAAGGATTATACTTGGATCAAATTTTAAAGAAAACAAAAGTTTGTTGCTGTTTAGTCACTAAGTTGTGCCCAACTCTTTGCGACCCCATGGACTATAGCCTGCCTGGCTCCTCTGTCCATGGAAGTTTTCAGGCAAGGATACTGGAGTGGGTTGCCATTTCCTTCTCCAGGGTATCTTCCTGATCCAGGGATCAAACTTGTGTCTCCTGTATTGGCAGGTGATTCTTTACCATTGAGCTGTTACTTCAAATGCATAAGGTTAAAGGGATTATATTTGGATCAAATTTTAAGGAAAACAAGAAGTTAGCAAGTAACAAAAATAATTATCAAGATATTTAACTAAAATAGCACGTCTGTATTTAACTAAGCCTTTATTCGCATTACATTGTGAAGAAAGTGAATTTAAGAAAAATAAATACAGGCCAAGCTTATTATTATCATGCAAGTTGTGTCCTGCACAGGGGACCTCAATCAAGGTAGCCAGGTGAAGCTAAAAGCTCTCTCAACACGCTGCTTGATGCAATGCTGTATTAGCGCTGAGGAAACCTATGCCTTTTTCTAATTCATCTTCCCAGAGGGGATGCCTTTTTCAAACTTAGCAATGAACCTTCTGTAAAAGCAACAGCCCTGAATACTGAACTGGCTAACATTTTTGCAAGGAAGTTTTCTTTTCAAAGTTATTATTGCACAAGTATTTTGCAGGAATAAACAAAATATCACTGGGTCCAGGAGCCAAAAGCAGAAAACTAAGTCTAAACTTTGGCCATAATGCTTTGATTCTGGCAAAGTGCCTAGTTTACTCAGAGAGATGTTTGTTTAAAATTATTTCTACATTGTTATTTTGTTCTTTAAATTCTGAGATTTCTGAACAGATTATCAGTGTTTACATTCATATTATCTTGGGATGAATAGAATCCAAATATGTTCCTCATATTCTTTGATATCCCTGATGCATTTTGACAGTAATATAGCACTGAGCCTTTATTGTTGAATCATCTAAAACACAAGATTTACCAATCTTTCTATTTATAAAAGAAAACTGTACTCTAGAGACATACAGAAGTGACTAGTATCAAAAATTATAGTAAAGATAGATGCACTTTCAGTGAAATGCATTAAATAATTCAGCAGTCAAGAGATAACTTGGAGTAGGCATCTTTGAACCATCAGTGACATCACTGGAGGCAAAGAAATTCTACATTGCAGTATTTCATTTATTATAATTCTTGCTGGTCATATAATAATGGATACTCTAAGAAAGCAGATAATATAATACAAACACTTGTCGGGGCCAGCGTGAGGAATCCCACCTGTGACAGGGTCACGTGGCAGATTCAGATGGCAGGGCAATTTGAGTCTTTGGGTTTCCCTCTGGTTTTTCCTGAGCACGCACCCCAAAAAATAAGAATTTGTCTGCTTTCCCACTATTTTCTGACAGTCTCTGGAAAAAAGTCAATTCAGAGCTTGTTTCCTGCATTTGAAAGGAGTGTTTCAGCTCAACCCACATTTGACAATGCTCTAGCTTGCCTAACAGGTTACCCTGTCCTTTTACAAGCTTGTGAATTGCTTACAACCCCCCAACTGTGAGGGGCAAAAAGGCCTTGAAGTGTTTTAAAGTTACAAAACCTTTTCTAAGAGCCAAAGCCCTATTAGTGATGGATTTTGCTGTTGCCTCAACGATTGCTGCCAGACCTCCTTATTTGCACCTGGAAATTTAGCATATATAAACAAAATTTGGAAAAATATATGTAGTAGTTTTTTGATGTTAGCAACACTAGGCTTTTGAGTTAATTACTTTCTTTTATAAATCATTGTACTCCTCTTGCTTGCTGTGTCCTTGCCGTGTAAGAATGCAACTTTGTTTAGTGCCTCCCGAGACTGGTACCAGACCTTGGAAAGAATAACACTTATCAGAAAAGAGCTGTAAATTGTTGAATTGGCCTTTGGCCAGAAGATGATGTAAATTACCTAAGACTTGTGTATACAACTAAGTATGCAGAGAAATAGCCTGGTCTCGATAAGAGTTAGGGCTGTTGACATTGCCAAAATTTGTGATACCCATTGATCTTTATGTATAAAAAGGCCTTGTGAAAAATACAGTTTGGACCAGTTTCTCAGATGAGTTTCTTGGATGATCTCTCGAACTAGCTTCATTGAAAAAGAGATCTGGCTCCCCTCATGTCTCTTTGTCTCTCTCCTCTCTTACTCTAAATTCAGGCTGAATTCCCATCTGAATGGAGAGGCTCGCCACGTCTACTTACTTGCCCTGGCTTCTAAGATCTGAGAGAAAAGGAGCCCATGGTGGGGCACCTTTAGAGACTCAAGCAGATGCCGGTGGCCCCATGTAGATGGTGCAAATCTCTTGTCCTGAGATTTTATTGGCTTTCCCCATAATCCAAGTTATTCAGCCTCCTTTTTTCCACTAATTTTCCTACTACGTTATTCTATCCTGAGCTATCCTATCCTATTCTATATCTATATAAATAATTCTGTCCACAGCCATCTACACCGTCCCCGCTTTGAATATCCCTGGATCCACCAGGGCTGGACCCTGGTAAACACTGGTCATTAAATAGGTCATTTTCAACTAAAGTTACCCTCACAAAGATGATCTAGCAACTATCCATAAATAAGATATGTTCGCATTTGTATACACTAATAATAAATTGTCTGAAAAAGAAGAAAATATTTACAATAACATTCTAAAAAGTAAACAAACAAACAAACAAAAAAAACCACTTAGGAATAAATATAACCAAGGAGATAAAAAAGTGTGTTCATTGGAAAATATTAGACATTGATGCAAGATATCGATGCAAGATAAATAAACGAAAAGATAGTCTGTGTTCATGGATGGGAAGCGTTAATATTGCTACAAAATCCATACTAGGGAGAACAAGGTGATGGAGGAGTAGGTGGACATGGAGTATATCCCTCTCCACAGATACATCAGGAATATCCCTTCAGACACAGAAGTGCATGCAGAAGACCATCTGAGAGCAGACAGGAGTACTCGACTAGTGGAAAAGAATATACAGAACCATGCAAAACTCGGTAGGATGAAGCCACTGGGGGAAAAACAGAAGATTTAGTAGGACTGGACCTGCCCTTGGTGGGTGGGGGAACTGAAGCAGGGATCCAATCTCCACATCAGGGCAATTGCCTGAGTCAGAGGAGAAACATTTAAGGCTCAGAGTGAACAGCTGATCAGTGGCAGCCTAAATGGAATGAGGATCAGATGGTCCTTGCTACAGCCATACATACCCCGGACAGGGACACAGGTCCCCTGGAAGGCACAGTAGCTGGGAGCTGGAATTTAGGGAGTGTGGAGCAATCCCAGGGTGAGGGCTGCTGTTGATTGTGGAGAGACAGATTGAGGGGATGTGAAGGAGGAGATTGTGGTGTGAAATCCCTGTGGAGGAAGGCCAGGCAGCCATGGAAGCAAGATGTTGATGCTGAGCCATGCATAGGGCATGGAGCCATCACCATAGCCTCTCCCCACAGGCCAGCATCAGGAGCTGAACAATACAGAGGCTGGTCCATCAAATGCCTGACACACTTAACTACAGAGTAGGACCCCACTGAGGGTGCCTCTTCTATTGCTTGATGCCTGATCTACAGAGTAGGACCCCAGCCAGGGGGGGCCCTCTATGTGCCTGATGTACTGAACAACAGAGAAGGACCCCAGCCAAGGGAGCCCTTAAGTGCCTGAATGGGTGGAGATACGGATAAAGACTGGCGACCATAACTCCTGCCATGGAGGCAGTCCGTGTCCCTACACACTTGGCATCACCAGGGTCCCCGCAAGCCAAGCAGCTGTGCCATCTTAACACTCAACTCTCCCTGGAGCAGAGTGACCACAGGGCGGGGGGAAATATCTTATGTCTATGCATGCAGGGTCACTTTGGTCGTGTCCAACACTTTGTGACCCTGTAGACTGTAGCCTGCCAGGCTTCTCTGTCACGGGGGTTCTCCAGGCAAGAATCCTGGAGCGTATTGGCCAATACTAGTCACCATACCCTTCTAGAGCACTATATTTCCTGCTGCCCTAGCCACCAACTCCCCTGAGTACCTGGTGCTGCCAGAACCTCTGTGACCCAAGCAGCTGCACCACCTCCACACCTGGCCTTCACAGGGGCAAACCCAAGCCCTCCAGGGCAGCCTCAGGAGCAAACCCCAGTAGACGACCCACATGCAGAGGTGGAAATAAGACCACAATTGAAACCCAGGGGCAGTGTGTCTAAGGAAGAAGACCCCAAACCATCCCACTAGCTGTACAAGATGAAGAAGCCACTGGCACCCCACTGCAGTACTCTTGCCTGGAGAATCCCAGGGATGGGAAAGCCTGGTGGGCTGCCATCTATGGGGTTGCACAGAGTCGGACACGACTGAAGTGACTTAGCAGCAGCAACTGTACAAGCTGCAGATTAAATCCACACTATCAACTAAGCCGACTCTGTGTCTATGGAATATATAAAAGGTCATTGAGAGCTCCCACAAAGAAAACACACTAGTTCTGATAGCTGTGGACATTGGAGGCAAGAACACACAGGAGTAGGACCAGATTAGAATCTGAGCTGCCCCCACAGCAGGTCCAGAGGCCAGCACAGCATTGGAGGGCATCCTAGAGAGGCAAGGTGGACTGTCAGTCCCAGCAAGGGAAAGGACACTGACAGCAATGACTCAAGAAAAACATTTATTTTTCTTATGTTTTGACTTGTTCGTGGATTCTTTTGGATTTTCTTTCTCCCTACCCCCCCATTGAAATTGTCAGTTTTATTGGCCCTATGAAATCTAATTTGGAGAAGGCAATGGCACCCCACTCCAGTACTCCTGCCTGGAAAATCCCATGGATGGAGGAGCCTGAAAGGCTGCAGTCACTTTTGAGTGCCCCCCCCTGCCCCGGGTCACATTTTTTATTGTTGTTATAAACCTCTGCCTCTACATTGGGCTATTACAGTTCTGTGAAGTTTTCCTTTCTTTTTTTCTCTCTCTCCTTTTTAAGGATGATTTTTAATTTTTTAAAACATTATTTTTCTACATTTATTCCTTTGCTTGCTTTCCCTACTGTTCTTTTCCCCTTGCAGTTAATCTTTAATGTATATAAATTTTCTTTATCTACCTTTAACTTTGCATGTCTATTCTTTCTTTCCTTTCCTCTAAATATATTTTTTAATTTTATTTTCATTGCTTCATTCCCCAATTGGCATCATGTTTTAGTTTTGTTTTCAAATTTGTGCTTCAGTTAGTTCTGTTCTTGACTCAGAGATGAAATTTCTGGTTTCCTTTGTTCACCTGGTCAGTCAAAGTTGGGCTTTTGCGGTTCTGTGGAGTTTTCCTTTTTTTTTTTTTTTCTTTTTCCTTCCTTTTTTTTTTTTTTCACTTTTTTATAATTTTAATTTTTAAAAATTTATTATATTTTTCTACATTTATTCCTTTGCTTGCCTTTCCTAGTGTTCTTTTCCTCTTGAAGGTAATCTTTAATGTATATAAATCTTCATCTACCTCTACTTAACTTTGCATATCTATTCTTTCTTTCTTTTCTTTTTGTCCTTTCCTTTCAAAATGTTTGTTAGTTTTGTTTTCATTACTTTATTCACCACTTGGCACTTTGCTTTAGTTTTGTTTTCCAGTTTGTGTTTTAGTTAGTTTTGTTCTTAACTGGTAAATATAATTTTTTATTTCCTTTGTTTGCCAGAGCAATTTACTGTACTTTATTTTTGTTGGTCTGGTTTGACTTTGCTCTGGGTGCATATGTGTATGTGTATATTCCATTATTTAATTATTATTTGCCTGATTTTGTAACTGTCATTTCTCTGGGGTTCCTCTTCACTTTCTTTTTATTGAGTATTTGTTTTAATCTCACTCAATATCCTAACAAAACACTTGTGGTTCCACTTGTGGAACCATCTCTGGAATCCTAACCAGAGATCAAGACCTGAGCCTTTGGAGTGGGATCACTGGCTCCAAGACCCTAGAATGCCAAATAACTAACCCTAGGGAGTATCAAATATTACAATACACACAAAGGAAAGCTCTTGAATATGAGACCCGGCATCACCCAACCACCAGTAGTACTCTGTGCAGAATGACTCATCTAAGCAACAGACAAAACAAGAGTGCAAACCCAATCATCAGCAGACAGGAGTACCACCTTCCTCAGACTTGCCCATCAGAGGAAAAACAAGCAAAAAATGCTTAGCACAATCTCACTTTATATGAAGCTTACACAAACCACTGGGCCAAACTTAGGAGGGCAAAAAACAAAAGGAAGAAAGAATTCAACCTTGAACCCTGGGAAAGGAGACCTCAAACACAAAACGTTTAAAAAAAAATGAAATACAGAGAAATACTAACAAATGAAGGAATAAACTAGAAACACAGAAGTCCAAATAAATGAAGAGGAAATAGGCAAACTACCTGAAAAATAATTCAGAATAATGATAGTGAAGATGATCAAAAACCTTAAAAACAAAGTAAAGAAAATGCAAGAATCAATTAACAAAGGCCTAGAAGAATTAATGAATAAGCATACAGAGACAAACAACACAATTACTGAAATTAAAAATACTCTAGAAGGAATCAATAGCAGAATATCTGAAGCAGAAGAATGAATCAGTGAGCTGGAAGATAAAATGGTGGAAATAACTTCTGAAGAGCAGAATAAAGTAAAAAGAATGAAAAGAACTGAGGATAGAAATGCATACACATGGAGATTAAACAACATCTTTCTAAATAACCAACAGGTTACTGAAGAAATCAAAAGGAAATAAAAAAAATTCTAGAAACAAATGACAAGGAAAACATGACAATGAAAAACCTAAAGGATGCAGCAAAAGCAGTTCTAAAAAGGAGTTTATAGCCACACAATCCCACCTGAAGTAACAAGAAAAACATTGACTACACAACCTAATGTTACACCTAAAACAACTGGAAAAAGAAGAAGAAAAATACCCCAAAATTAGTAGAAGGAAAGAAATCACCAAGATCAGAGCAGAAATAAGTGAAAAAGAAATGAAAGAATAGCAAAGATTAATAAAACTAAAAGCTGGTTCTTTGAGAAGGTATACAAAATTGACAAGCCTTTAGCCAGACTCATCAAGAAAAAAAGAGAGAATAATCTAATCAAAAAAATTAGAAATGAAAAGGAGAGGTTACAACTGACAACGCAGAAATGCAAAGGATTGTAAGAGCCCATTGTGAACAACTATATGGCAATAAAATGGGTAACCTGGAAGAAATGAACAAATTCTTAGAAAAGTTCAATTTCCCAAAACTGACTCAGGAAGAAATAGAAATTATAAACAATCCAATTACAAGCACTGACATTGAAACTGTGATCAAAAATCTCTCAAAAAAACAAAAGCCCAGGACCAGATGGCTTCACAGGAGAATGCTATCAAACATTTAGATGCCTATCCTTCTAAAACTCTTTCAAAAATTGTAGAGGAAGGAACCCTCCCAAACTCAATCTATGAGGCTACTATCACCCTGATAGCAAAACTAGACAAAGACAATACAAAAAAAGAAAACTGCAGGTCAATATCACTGATGAACATAGACGGAAAAGTCCTCAACAAAATTTTAGCAAACAGAATTCAGCAACACATCTAAAAGCTCATACAGCATGACCAAGTTGCATTTATCCCAGGAATGCAAGGATTCAACATATGCAAATCAATCAATGTGATACACCCTATTACAAATTAAATAATAAAAACAATATGGTCATCATAATAGACACAGAACAAGACTTTGATGAAATCCAGCACCCATTTATGATTAAAACCTTCAAAAAATCGGCATAGGAGGAGCTTACCTCATCATAGTAAAGGCCATATATGATAAGCCTACAGGAAACATTATTCTCAATGGTAAAAAAAAATGAAAGCATCCCCTCTAAGATCAGAAACAAGACAAAGGTGTCCACTTTCACCACTATTATTCAACATAGTTCTGGAAATCCTAGCTACAGCGATCAGAGAAGAAAAATAAATAAAAGGAATCCAGATAGGAAAACAAGAAGTAAAGCTCTCACTGTTTGCAGACGACATGACAGTGTATGTAGAAAACCCTACAAATAGTATCAGAAAATTACTAGAGTTAATCAGTGCATTTAGCAAAGTTGCAGGATACAAAATCAGTACACAGAAATCACTTGCATTTCTACATATAAACAATGAAATATCAGAAAGAGCAATTAAGGAATCAATCCCATTCACCACCACAACAAAAAGAATTAAATATCTAGGAATAAACTTACCTACAGAGACAAAAGAACTGTACACAGAAAAGTATAAGACAGTGATGAAAGAAACCAAAAATGACATAAATAAATGGAGAGACATTCCATGTTCCTGGATAGGATGAATCAATATTGTGAAAATGACTATACTACCAAATGCAATCTACAGGTTCAATGTGATCCCTATCAAATCACCAATGACATTTTTCACAGAACTAGAACAAAAAAATTCACAATTCATATGGAAACACAAAATGCTCTGAATAGCCAAAGCAGTCTTGAGAAAGAAGAATGGAGCTGGAGGAATCAACCTTCCTGACTTCAGATTATACTACAAAGCTACAGTCATCAAGACAGTATGGTACTGGCAAAAAAAAAAAAAACAAAAACAACAACCAAAAATATAGACCAATGGAACAAGACGGAAAGCCTGGAAATAAATCCATGCACTTATGGGTACCTTATTTTTGAGAAAGGAGGCAAGAATATACAATGGGACAAAGACAGCCTCTTCAATAATTGGTGCTAGGAAAACTAGACAGCAGCATGTAAATGAAGAAAATTAGACACTTCCTAACACCATACACAAAGATAACCTCTAAATGGATGAAAGGCATAAATGTAAGACCGGAAACTATAATACTCTTAGAGGAAAACATAGGCAGAATGCTCAATGACATAAATCAAAGCAAGATCCTCTATGACCCACTTCCTAGAATAATGGAAATGAAAACAAAGGTAAACAAATGGGACCTGATTAAATTTAAAAGCTTTTGCACAGCAAAGGAAACTATAAACAAGGTGAAAAGACAACCCTCAGAATAAGAGAAAATGATAGCAAATGAAACAACTGACAAAGGATTAATTTCCAAAGTATACAAGCAGCTTATACAACTCAATGCCAGAAAAGCAAACAACCCAATCAAAAAGTGGGAAAAGGACCTAAGCAGACATTTCTCCAAAGAAGACATACAGATGGCTAACAAGCACATAAAAAAAAATGCTTAGTATCACTCATTATTAGAGAAATGCCAATGAAAACTACAGTGAGATATCACCTCACACTGGTCAGAATGGTCATCATCAAAAAGTCTACAGACAATAATTGCTGGAGTGGGTGTGGATAAAAGGGAGTGCTCTTGCACTGTTGTTGGGAATATAAATTGATACAGCCACTATGGAAGACAGTATGGAGATTCCTCAGAAAACTAGGAATAAAACCACCATATGACCCAGCAATCCCACACCTAGGCATATACCCTGAGGGAACCAAAACTGAATAAGACACATGTATCCCACTGCTCCTTGTAGTACTATTTATAATAGCTAGAACATGGAAGCAACCTAGATGTCCATCAACAGATGAATGGATAAAGAAGTGGTGGAATATATACGTCATGTAATATTCAGTTCAGTTGCTCAGTCGTGTCCGACTCTTTGTGACCCCATGAATTGCAGCACTCCAGGCCACCATGTCCATCACCAACTCCCAGAGTTTACCCAAACTCATGCCCATCGAGTCGGTGATGCCATACAGCCACCTCATCCTCTATCGTCCCCTTCTCTTCCTGCCCCCAATCCCTCCCAGATCAGGATTTTTTTCAGTGAGTCAAAGGTGGCCAAAGTACTGGAGTTTCAGCCTCAGCATCAGTCCTTCCAGTGAACACTCAGGACTGATTTCCTTTAGGATGGACTGGTTGGATCTCCTTGCAGTCCAAGGGACTCTCAAGAGTCTTCTCCAACACCACAGTTCAAAAGTACCAATTCTTTGATGTTCAGCTTTCTTCACAGTCCAAATCTCACATCCATACATGACCACTGGAAAAACCATAGCCTTGACTAGATGGACTTTTGTGGCCAAAGTAATGTCTCTGCTTTTGAATATAATATCTAGGTTGGTCATAACTTTCCTTCCAAGGAGTAAGCGTCTTTTAATTTCATGGCTGCAATCACCATCTGCAGTGATTTTGGAGCCCCCCAAAATAAAGTCTGACACTGTTTCCACTATTTCCCCATCTATTTCTCATGAAGTGATGGGACCAAATGCTTCAGCTATAAAAAGGAACACATTGAATCAGTTCTAATGAAGTGGATGAACCTAAAACCTATTATACAGAGTGAAGTGAGTCAGAAAGATAAATATTGTATTCTAATGCATATATATGGAATATAGAAAAATGGTACTGAATAATTTATTTACAGGGCAGCAATTGAGAAACAGACATAGAGAGTAGACTTATGGGCCTGGGGAGAGGGGAAGGAGAGGGTCAGATATATGGAAAGAGTAATATGGAAACTTACATTACCATATGTATAATAGATAGCCAATGGGAATTTGCTGTATGACTCAGGAAACTCAAACAGGGGCTCTGCATCAACCTAGAGGGGTGGGATGGGGATAGATGTGGGAGGAAGGTTCTAAAGGGAGGGGATATATGTATATCTATGACTGAATCATGTTAAGATTTTACAGAAAACAGCAAAGTTCTGTAAAGCAATTATCTTTGAATATACAAATTTTAAAAAAAATTAAAAAAAGATAGCTGGCAAAAGTAGAATATATATATCCATACTACCCAAAGCTACCTGTAGATTCAATGCAATCTCCATAAAATTCCACAGGCATTTTTTTTTTTTTTTAGAAATAGAAAATGAAGCAATCCTAAGACTGATATATAAACACAAAAGAGCCTGAATAACCAAAACAGTCTTGAGAAAGAACAAAGCTGGAAGCATCAAACTTTTAAAATTTCAAACTATATTACATAACTGTGCAACCAAGACAATATGGTAATGCCATAAAAACAGACATAGAGACCAACCGAACAGATTTAAAACCTCATAAATAAACCCATTTGTGGCAGTCAACTAATATTTGAAGAGTCAAGAATATTCAATGAAGGAAAATATAGTCTCTTTAGTAAATTTGTTGCAAAAACTGGAAAATTTGCAACAAGAATGAAAGTTTCTCCATCTATTTAATTTTATGATTTTATATTTAAAATGGGTCTTTTGTAAAATGCTTAGATTTGACTTGAGTCATGTTTTTTTATCTGCCCTGACATCTGTCCTTTAACTGGTGCAGTTTAACTGACATTTAAAGTGAATAGTGATATAATCAGATTAATATCTATCATACTTCTTAGTTTTTATTGCCTTTATAATTCCTTTTTTAGTAGGGTATTTTATATGATTACATTTTCTCTTCCTTTTCAGCATATCATTTTCATGTTTTTTTTTTTTACTCTTTTTATGGTCGCCCTACACTTTGCAATATACATTTTCAACTAACCCAAGTCTACTGTACAGTAATACTCTGCTGCTTTGTTTCTGTTACACATCCTATATAACAAAAAATTATAATTTTCCCTCCCCATTTATTTGTGTCATTGTTGTCATTCATTTCACTCATACATAAGCATACAAAAGCATATAAATGTTAAAATTATGAAATCAAGTAATTATTGCTGTTATTTTGAACAAATTGTTACCTATTAGATCAAATAAGAATGAGAAAAATGTTCTAATTTTACTTTTACATATTCCTCTTTCAATGCTCTTTCCTTTTTTAAATGTAAATGCAAATTTCTTACCTATACTATTGTTCTTTTTTCTAAAGATCTTCTTTTACCTTTTCTGGCAAAAAGGTGTAGTGGCAACAAAATTCCTCAATTTATTTGTCTGAGAAAGTCTCTACTTTTTACTTTACTTTTGAAGGATATAATTCACAAGATACAGAGATTCAGGTTGTTTTTTTCTCTGAACTCTAAATTTCTCACTCCACTGTCTTCTTATTTGCATTGTTTCTTGGGAGATGTTGGATGTATTTCCTTTCTTAGTTTGAAAATCACATGCCTAGGTGTACTGGGGAGGGAGCAAGGGGAGTTATTTACCTTGCTTTGTAGTCTCTGAGCTTCCTGGATGTGTAGTTTCATATCATATTAATTTGGGGAATTTCTCAGTCATTATTGTTTTAAATATTTCTTCTATTTCTCTATTTTCTGATTTTCCCATTGTGCTTGGAAGCTGAGTCGCTTCAGTTGTGTGACTGACTGCGACCGTAGGGACTGAAAGCTGCCAGACTCCTCTGTCCATGGGACTCTCCAGGCCAGAATACTGGTGTGGGTTGCCATGCCTCCAGGGGATCTTCCCAACCCAGGGATCAAACCCGTGTCTCTTAGGTCTCCTGCACTGGCAGGCAGGTTCTTTACCACTAGTGCCACCTGGGAAGCCCACGGTATTCCCATTATGTGTATATTAAACCCTCTGTAGTTGAGTCACGGTTCTCGAATATTCTGTTCTGGCATTTGTTTTCTTTTCGATCTTTTTATTTTTTGCTTTGCAATTTGGGAGTTTTCTGTTGATACATCCTCAAACTAAGATATTTTTCCTTAGTTATGTCCAGTGTCCTAATGAGCCCATTAAAGTCATTCTTCATTTTTGTTAACAGTGTTTTTGACTTCTAGCATTTCATTCTGGTTCTTTTCAGAATTCCCTTTGCTCTGATTCTTGTCCATCTGTTCTTGCATGTTTTACCCATTAGAGTCCTTAGCAGTGTAATCATGCTGTTGTTTAGTCACTAAGTCATGTCTGACTCTTTGTGACTGCATGAACCATAGCCCGCCAGACTTCTCTGCCATGGGAGTTCCCAGGCAGAATGCTGGATTGGGTTGCCATTTTCTTCACTAGGGAATCTTCCTGCCCCCAGGGAGCAAATTCGTGTCTCTCTTGCATTGACAGGTGGATTTTTTACCACCACTCAGACACTTGGGAAGCCCCTAGTGTAATCCTAGTTGTTTTAAATTCCTGCTTAGATAATTCCAACATCTCTACTATATCTGAATCTGATCGTCTCTGTCTTTCTAAACAATTTTTTTTTTTTTTACCTTTTAGTATATTTTGCAATTTTTTCCTTTGATATCTAGGCGTGGTGTACTGTGCAAAAGGAACTGCTATAAAGAAGCCATTAGTAATACTGTGGTGAGATATGGGAAGAGAAGTGTTCTATAGTCCTATGATTAGATCTCAGTGTTCCAGTGAGCCCAGCTCTGGATTTTGAACCTTTCATATGCCTCTTGTTACTCTGCATTCCCTTACACATACTTAAGTGGAACAGGATGGATAGAATTGGTTGGAGTTGGGTATTTCCATTCTTTCAGTGAGGCTCTGATAAAATGCTAGCAGATAAGACTCTGATTAAATAGTTTCTCCTGAAGGCAACGCTTGACTAGGAGAACAGAATGTTTTGGTATTATTTTAAAATGGTTCTTTTTCCCCTCCCCCTTTCAGAAGCATGAGGGAATATTTGTCCAATACTCACTGAGAACCTTGGTAGAACATAGGGAGTTAAGTGTCGTTAAAGTGAGTAGCCCCCTGGAGTTTTTAACTCTCAGAGTTGTTCACACTGAGCCTCTAGAATTTTGTCAATAAAGTTCAAGTTTTTCTACCCCAGCACCAGTTCCTGCAGAAGATGCTACTGATGGGTTTCTGGTTTGGTAAGTTGCAATTGATTGTATTTTCTTGTTGGTCTCCCCAGTTTGTGGAAATTGTGCTCATACACAACAAAGAAAGAACTCATGGTCAAAGAAGCAGAAGACTAAGACATTGCCAAAAAGTATTTTTATTAGGGTAATAAAATATTTATGAAAAATTATTGACATCAAACTCAATAAAATGAGATTTTTATAAAATGATGTACAAGATGAGATGATAAAAAAAACAGATTTAAATGCATTAGGAATTCTTTGATAGACATTCAAAATATAGAAAAGGTGAATAAGAGAAGAGTTTACAAGGATTGAGATTACAATGAATGATTAAAAAAAAAATTAGAACCAGCATATCTACTCTGAATAGGAATCTAAGGTCTCTGGCCTTTTTTATGTTCCTAATTTTCTCTTTATGCTTTTTGATAAAAAAAGGAAGTGCTATGGCAAAGTTGAGAACGTTCATGGAACACTCTATCTAGTGGTGAGTCACTGAAGATTTTAATATTCTTTCATTTTTTTCATTTATAATTAAAAGGAATGGATCCTGCAAAAGCTTAGCCTGGCCATCTTTTTCTCTCTAATTCCTTCTCCTTTCCCACTTGGCATTCCCTGCTACATTAAAGTAGATTAGCACTACTCTAGGTTTGTAGGAAAAAAACCCAGCTATCTATAGTCTTTATAATCACGATATTCTTGTTTGGTCACTCAGTTATGTCCGACTCTTTGTGACCCCATGGGCTGCAGCATGCCAAGCTTCCCTGTCCTTCACTCCCTCCTGGAGCTTGCACAAACTCATATCCATTGAATCAGCAGTGCTATCCAACCATCTCGTCCTCTGTTGTCCCCTTCTCCTCATGCCTTCTATCTTTCCCAGCATCAGGGTTTTTCTAACGAGTTGGCTCTCAGCATCAGGTGGCCAAAGTATTGGAGTCAACTGTGTGTGTGTGTGTGTGTGTGTGTGTGTGTGTGTGTATGTTATATATCCAATATATTGGGCTTCCTTGGAGGTAAAGAATCCTCCTACTAATGCAGGAGATGCGAGTTTGATACCTGGGTTGGGAAGATCCCCTGGGGAAGGAAAAGGCAACCCACTCCTGTATTCTTGCTTTGGAAATCCCATGGACAGCAGAGCCTGGCAGGCTACAGTCTGTGGTGTTGCAAAGGAGTCAGACAAACTTAGCAACTAAACAACGACAAGAATCCAATGTATATGTAGATGCATGGTAGATAGATAGATAATGCTGGAAACCATTTAAATAAGATAGCTTTGTCCTACCTGGTACAAGAATTAGGCAATCCTCAATTTCCTATTCCAAGAAATGTCTAGTTCCATTTCTACTGAGCAAAGTGAAAAGAGAGATGACTAGGGGAAAGGCTGTACTGGAAATGAGTACCTTTGAAAACTCTCCAAGTGCAAGGGAATCAAACAAAAACATTTTAAAATGTGGAAAGAAATGACAGCTCTAGAATATAGAGGATAGAATACCAAGAAACTGCCTACATACTAGAAACAGATGAAAAAACAAATGAAATTTTAAAATATCAATAATACAATAGAAAGATGTTCTAGAGTTGAAGACTTAAACTTATAAGTAAAATAATGCTCACAATATACCATGGAAGAATAAAGGGATTCAAGCCTAGAGACCCAAATATTTAGAATGTCAGTGGTATTTTTTAAACTTTATAGGTATCTTGGCCAGGAAAAAATGGTAATCACACAAGATTTAAAGGAAAATTAGGGTGTCCTTTGACTTTTCTTTGACATCATAAATTCAGAGAACAAGAGATGAATACCTCACGGAGAAGTGTACCCAGGATGGAGACAGGCTTTGTTTGGTTTACATAATGCTCTTCAAGTGTGAATTTCATTTTAAAATACTGTAGTTGTTTCTTCATCAATAATGGTAAGATTTGCAATGCTTGTCCCATGTTTCCTCAAAGCAAAAATGATCTGGGGCTGAGTAGTGCCTGCATCACTTGCCTGTTTCTCCCAACACTTCTCTCAATGCTGAGGGAAATTACCAGTGAGTGTTTGCTATAGAGTTTGCACTATTCCTCTTAAATAAAGAGATACTTCTATACACTCATGGTTCTATCAACAGGACACAAGTAAAACATAAACAGAAACTATATACCTTAAGAAAAATGAAAGAGGAAATACTTTCATGTAGAGTTTCTTGTTTTTAAAAGGCAATTATTCCTTTTATCCATGATTAAGAAAAACAAGAA